>JAJLRJ010000009.1:30976773-31531773 GCA_024195265.1 Dendrophyllia cribrosa | reverse complement strand
CACTACAATTTTAATGAGGGTCGGGTGAAAAAAAAAGAAGCTATCGCAAAATTGATTTATCCATTTTTATGGATACTGTGGCCTATCCCAATTGGGCGCCGTAATGGGCGTCACAATTATGGCCAATATCGGTTCTCGTTTTGAGAGTAAAATGGAATATTTACAGTCTTGCATGAGTTGCATGCATAGAATGGATGACAATCAGTGTGGAGATGTAATTTCAAGGCCAGTGATCGCCGTCCACAAGGCACTGCTTTTCTCGGTAGTGCTCAATAAGATAGCTCCACATTTCGCAAACCTCTAGCAAATTCTTGTTACCTGTAGAAAGGAAAACAATGAAAATGTTCAGTGAGCTTGACGCTTAGAAGACGCTCACATGCATGCCTTCCTAATTTTCATAACCTGTCCATGCAGGACCAGGTTACTTGATTGATACAAATGACCATGTGTGATATGCATGCATGGTTTTTGCTTCTTTCAAGACGTCTTGTTAATGGATAGAAGAACACAACCACTATCCATAGATAGAAAAAAGACAACGCCATATAAAACAAGTAAGAAGGTGGGGAAGGGCTACACAAACGTATCAGGGAGATTGTATCTCCTGTTGCTCGCGATTAAATAAAATTCCGTTATGTTTAGTGGCGGTAAATGTTGTCCCCACCCCTTATCCGATCGGAGCAACCAACTTTACGATGACTGGAGTCCACCCCACTCCTGGTTTTGTTCATCCGCCTTTCCTTTCTGCCTATCCCTCACTAGAGATCGATTCTGCGGTCACAGACTATGTGCAGTGTACATAAATCACTAAGATTTTTTATTAACTGAGTTGATTAAGTTATTAAAATTGCCTTGGTCATCAGTCGTAAGCAATGCGCGATGCACGCTGATGTTTCGAAAGTAATCCACTCGTCAGTGCCCTTTCATATATTGCGAGGGCTAACGCTTGAAACGCCAAATTTCTAATCTGTTTACAATAGCCAGTTTACTTAAATAACGCAGCCGACACCTCATTTCAAGAGTGTTTTATTTCCCCACCGACGGGGTGGTCGTATTGACGGGGTGGTCGTGATAACGAGGGGGTGGTATTAACGGGGTGGTCGTATTAACGGGGTGGTAGTATTAACGGAGTGGTCGTATTAACGGGGCGGCCGTTTTAAGTGGGTGGTGGTAAGGCGGTGTTTCACAGTGTATATAAAGCAAAATGTCGAGTTAGGGAACACCAGTATCTACTTTCCAGCCTAGTGGAAGGCACATATATTTCGTAAATTTCCATTTTATCTTACCAATAATACACAATCCTCGTTTGGCTCTCGTCAAAGCAACATTGATCTGGTGTTCGTCAGTCACAAATCCAAGCTTTTCTCCCAGCCATGCGCGGTTGGGCTCGTGGTCGATTTGGGAGTATGGCAACGACCGAACCAGTGATATGATCACAAAGTCACTTTCGCTGCCTGTACGGGAAATATTAAATGGATAAGTGTTGTATTTCTTTGCAATTGTCTATGTGTAGTTACCACCTTAATACATGATATGCTTCCATTCAGATTAATTATTTTAAAGCGGCAATGTCACCTGTTTTTAGTATGACTTTGAAAAGCCAAAAATACATTTGTAACAATGGAAACCTAAAAATAATGTTCCCGTTTTGTTAATAATTACTCAACAAGTGCACAGAAAATAGTATTCATTATCTTTGGCTGCGGATGGCGAGGATAAAAATGGATTGCAACTTGAAAACATTCATTTGGCCCTTCCGAAATGTATTGGAAAATTCTCTTCTCCCTTCCAGAAATCACTGATATTTTCTTCTTGGCGTTCTTAGAGCAGGTTTATGTCTGAGCTTAGGTACTTTGTCAAATATTTAGTATATTTTGACCAAAACACAGCAAGATCCCCGCAACAATGCCCCTTTAATAAAGCCCCATCAATGTAGATGCGTTTTCAAATGTTTTATCGGTTTTCGATCATTTTACTTGTCCGCGTGAAAACGATACGAACAACATACAAAACCTTAGGTGTCAAAGAACTCAAATACAGCATGATGGTCAGGGAGCTGCTTAATGTTTCAAAACGTTTTTTAACCACTGACAGAGCTTAGCCGAAAAATTTAACACACACACACAACAACTTATACGTACAGTCATTCACAGACCTGTTTGGTGCTTGAGTTGTGAATTTATAGCGTATTACTCTGGGCCGGGTTGTTTAAAGCACGGTTAAGCTAACCCAAGGTCAGCCTCAATTTTGATTCCAGTTAAATAATTAATCAATGGAGATTTTTCCAAAGTATTTTTGCCCTTTTTGTCTTTCCATGCAACTTATAATTAGCTTTTGAAAACATTTCTAACAAGAGAAATTCAATCCTCGGTTAAGTTTTAATCCTGGGTTAGCGTTAACCGGCTTTCGAACAACCGGGCCGAGGAATATAAATGAGGCTGATTACGCTCCCAAGTGAGAAAAATGTGCCAAAACGAACTAAGCTTATTCCTTTTTATATATACTTTAACATACACTGTACCTTGGCTTTTCACAATAGATGAAACGGAGACTTCGGGGAGCTCATGTTTGGTGAGATCTTCTTGAATTATGTGGCATTGAGCGCGGTAAGGGGATAAAACAACAATTTCTTTCTGTGTCACTCCACAGTTGAGTAGCTTTTTAATCACTTCTACCTGAAGAAAAGAACAAAAACATTCGGTGCGACTTGCTTTTGTTCCGCGAGCATACCCTGGACATAGCAGTTAATAATGGGGCGAGGAAGTATTTACTGTGTGGACAATGTAGGGCCTAGGAGAACCCAACGTGACTGTAATTTTACTTCTATATGTTCGCCTATATATATAGTCATCTCACGATTCCGCTACACACTCCACTTGGGAAGGGGGTTGGATTAGTGGATTGAGATTGAATTGAGAGCAAATGAGATTGTCACACGTACAAAACATTGTAAAGGTAAAGCGCATGGAGCTTACCACTTTGTCCTTCTCTTTTAAGTTACTCTTGGACCTTTCATTTCCTTCTTCGGCTGTCACCACCAGCTCTTCCTCGTCACCAACAACATTACAAAAACACTAGAGGTACGTAACTTGTTCCAGTGTGCTTAGGCCAGAATTCCACAAATTCTTTTCTGACTCTTGTCTCACTCTCACGCTTCTTGACTGAGTCTGCGGTTTGCAATTTGTTATCATAAAAATGTTTGGAGGGAAATTCACATATGTCCTCGTGCTAAAATAAAAGGTATAAAAGTAGTGTAAATACAGGCAGTACGTTTGAGTTTTTGTCTTCAGTTTAATAATAAATATTTATTTTCCACACCTACCTTTGTAAAAACTGCTTCGACACTTGTATTTTACGTAGTTCTTAATGTAAGTTTTGTATTTTATCTTGTATATATTGTAAATATTTTAAACAATTTTAACCAATTTCAGAATTTATTAGAATAGTTAGATTTTGTTATTTTATTTTATTTTATAGTGTTTTATTACTGCTATTTCAGTATAGACACTTAAAGGTTTTCATTCGTTCGTTCATTCATTTATAGGTAAACGTAAAGTTAAGGCCGTTTTACGGGATTTTGACCTTTTTGGTCAAAACCATGCTACAATACTCATTTACAAAATAATACTAAAACAGCAAGACAGGAACCAATCATGGTCTGTTCTGGCCCATTTTGGAAACGAAAATGTGGGAACTTTAAAAAGCAAGGCTACCATTTTCTCAAGTTGCAATTCATTCAGACTCAGTCCGTCTATCACTAGAGACACTCATCGACAGTTTTGGTTCATTATGTGGCAATTTATCACAAAACTGGACCAATATGTCTCGGTTTTTGCTAATACAGAACCACTTTTTTGGTAAGCGTTTCTAGGTAATATATATAAGCTCCTAAGCATTTTGCCAGGTTTTCATTTACAGCTGTGGATTGATAGAGGCAGAGTGGACATTGCATTGTCTATTCAAGTTCGAACTTTTTAGTGTTATTTTTATCAATTATATCTAAATTCGTAATTTTTAGAGTAGTGTTATAGATATATTCTAGAACTCTATAACGCTAATGCATGAACCTTGCTGAGATTAGACATTTTGTTTTTCGCTGAAGAGAAGTAAACGCCTTAATCGTTTACTCTTTTCGAGCGCCCACCCTGGTAAGCGACAAACTCCTTTGAGGAGCCATTTTTATGAAATTCAGTTAAGAACATTTCTCAGTCAAACACTAACTAGATTCTTTCTAAGTTACCGTCTAATTTAAAGGGACCAGCTTCCCTGTTCCAGAAGGTGGTTACTTACAAGGGAGCAAGGGAGTCAATTGTCGGCTGATAACACTTAATTCGGAGTCAGTTGACACTATCCTTCACTTACCATTCGGTACTGCTCTTGAAGCATGAACGCACAGTTGGAGTATCGCTCGAACAAGGACTTACTCAGTCCAAGGGACTTCGCCACTCTGTTGGTTACAATCGGTTGAAGCTGCATGTGATCTCCAATAAGAACCACTTGTTTGGCACGTGACCAATGAATCGGAATGATGGTTTCTGGTTCCAAACACATGCCGCACTCGTCCACTATGCACTGGATGGTGTTGTTACACGCCTCTTTCAGTCTTTTACTCCCAGCCGCAGAGCAGGTGCAAAGCACAATCTGATGGTACTCTCCTTCACACACACTTCTAATGACCCACTGCTCAGCTTCCATTTTCATCTGTTATAATTAATGTCAGTAAGTAGGTAAGTTAGCACTTGTAAATCTAAATTTGTACTTGCGGAAATAAACTTCGTAAAATAGTGTTTAAAACGACAAAAATGGGAAAACAGTGTCCTGTTTAGTGTCGACAACGGTTAAGTTTGATTGAAGGTTGGTTGACCAGAAACATTTCTTAAATAACTGCATGTAGACGATATCGAGAGGATATCAAATAGATACTATCGAAGATCTATCGATTCTATCATTCTTTTTACATTTAATTGAGTAGACGTTTGTCGTGTACTTGTATAAACGGTGTGGGTAATGAGTATATGTTATAGGACTTCCATATTTTGACATCATGCAAATCACGAGTGTTTGTTGCTTTTGTTAATGTCTTATGCATGGATGGATGTAAATCATTCACACCTGTAGATACTCTGCGACTGTCTTATCTTCCACTTTCTCCTTTGCTTTCTTCTTTATGGCAAAGAGCTCTTCATATTCCTGTAACTTTAACGCATACGGTGATTTTCCTTCGTCCCTGATTATGTGGTGCAATGCAACAGGTTTCAAATTATCTGGAACTGTCTGAATTGCAGTCTGCCGGATTCGTTTCACTTGGTTTGGAATCGGGAATTCTTCTTCCTCAATGACATTTCCATATACTCGAAGGATCTTGATGCCTTCGATCTCCATCAAATACACTAAAGAAAACAAGGTATTTTTAAATAATAAATAACTGGGTGTCTGTATTATTAACCTAATGACTGGATGACTGACTGCCTTATTGTCTGAATGAACGAGTAAAAAAATGAATGACTGAAAGACTGAATAACCAAGTGACTAAATGACTAAATCGTTCAATAACAAAATGAATGAACGAATGAATGACTCCAAATGACTGACTGACTGACCGACTGAATGATCATTTAAATAAATCACGGAATAATTGAGTGTCTGAATGCCTAAATCACTGAATTGTCCTTGCACTTTGAGGCATTACCTGCAACGACGTCCACGGATTTGTTGGAAGGCCCACAATACAAAACTTGTTTAGGAGCCTTCTCTGGAATTTGAATCCTCAATGATGTCTTCTCCTTTTTCCTCTTCTCCTCCTCCTCTTTATCGTCATCATCGCCATCGTCGTCATCATCATCATCATCATCGTCTTCGTCGTCGTCTTTTGTAGTGTCTGGTAGAGAGTTTTGTCTGTCGACATCTCGGTGATTTATTTGCGCAAACCAATAGGCAATGTGAACTCCTGTTATGGTCTTTCCAGTTCCTAAAAGAGAAATACGATGATCAGTATAAATTAATGTCTGAGGAAAAACAATTATCCAGTATTTTATTTTATTCTAAACCCGTCCCATCAGGAGCACAAATGAATGGGTGCGACCCCTTTTATAAACCGCTGGATTATTTTGGAAATCACAGACAGTCTTAACGTTAAGTCGAAGGTCCTTCTACATATACCGAATGAACAAAGATATACATAAATTTATGTATTTACAGAGGTAAACTATATATTATAAAATTTTTTGGTTTCTCGAGGATCAAGAGATTTGCCCGTATGAAATCAAGGTGTCATTATGATTGAGGTGTTATTATTAGGAGATCTTCGGATCGGATGCAATTTTTAATTTCTACAAAAAAATTGTCTTAAGAAGTGACAAGATCCTAAGACATGATAATCGTTAAAGTGTATATGACAGATATTTTTTTATTTGCTTGATGGAATCTACATGGCGTTCTGATAAGAAAATCGAAAAGAGTTTCTTAGATATCGATTTTCTTTTCCGTGTTTTAGCCGTCTAAAAACGTGAAATTTCACTTCCGGTGGGTTACAAAACCGCGCAAGAAGAAAGACTGGAAATAGTCCGCTGTGACGTCAATACAAGAATGCCGGTGTCGCGGTTTCTCGGTTCCTCGCATTTTTTGGTGCGCCCTGAGGAAGAAACATGGTTCTATTGAGGTGTGTTGTATATGGTTGTAATTACACGCACCAAAAAACGGAGGAACTGAGAAACCGCGACATTGACATTCTTGTATTGACGTCACAGCGGACTATTTCCAGTCTTTCTTCTTGCGCGGTTTTGTAACCCACCGGAAGTGAAATTTCACGTTTTTAGACGGCTAAATCACGGACAAGAAAAATCGATATCGAAAAGCTTTTTTCGACTTTCTTATCAGAACGCCATGTAGAATCCAACAAGCAAATAAAAAAATATCTGTCATATACACTTTAAGTTTCGAACTTACCAGGTGGCCCTTGAATAACAGTGAAACGCCCTCGTAATGAATTTTTAACAGCCCGCACTTGACGATTGTTCAGTGGTCGTAGGTTACAGTCAGGAATATGGTCAGCAATCGAAAGGCTGCCGTTTGGTAAACCAATACGGAGATCTAAGGTTTAAAGCAAAGCAGTGGGTAATCCAATCCAAGAATTCAATCTACTACAGTGAACTCCGGCTCTAAGGCGGACAGACTTGAAACCAGCTCCAGCTGTTTGGTTAAAAGCGCTGTCCGTCTTAGAGTAGATGTAATCTGATCCTAGAATATCGTAACGTCAGAACTAAAACAAAATACTCCTCGTTATCTGAGCGTCTAAAACTGGATTTGAATAGCGTTAACCGTGTACAAGATTACATTGTTTCTGTCGCCTTGTGAGGCATTTTGAAGTAGACGTTTGCTTTAAAAATGTTAGCTCTCCGCCTTAAAGAGAGTTTAGTTTCAGACAAACAAGTGAAATTCGGCTGGCACCAGCCAACTTAATGTCCGCCTTAACTTAGTGAGGTCTTCACCTGGGGGTGTCCGCTTTCTCTTAAATTTAGAAATATTCGAATTTTTTTCTACAGTTTTTTATTCTGTCTAAAATATCACAAATATCACGCATCTCGTTTAATTTATACGGTTTTATTAATCATACGGTTATTGGATTGTTTTCTATCTGGACTGAATAAATGGACTTAACAAATTGAGAGGCAGAAGGATTTGCCAACGTTGTGGAACATTAGACATTAAAAGCCGTGTTATATTGGGATAAAACAACTACAATTGTTGCAAAGAAAAGAAGAAAAAATTAGGCATTGACGGAACAAAAAACGACAACCATCGATGCTCTACCAATTCAATTGGTCCAATTGATAAATTAATCATTGCTGTCGAAAGACCAATTTATTTAGAAAAATTATCCACATTACTACATCTTAGTTTATATAACTATGTATGTGTACATAAATTTAAAGTGATGAAATGATCCTTGCAGTTGTGTTTGATGAAATTTAAGCAATTGCAAAGAAGACTAAAAAATGCAGGGCTTCGACATAAATTTAAGTTATGAAGAACGTTATTTATTTCCTTGCCTTCCAATCTTGATGCTCTTCCCAGGCAGATTTCGTGTGTAAGCGGTGTAGCTTTCCGTTGACGAAGATCCATTAAAGTTAAAATCATCCGCCTAACAACGCAGCGTAAGGACAACAATGAGTAGTTAAATAGACTGGAAATTGCGTTTTCAAATTTTATAGCCCCTTTGTGTTTCGTCAACCAGTTTGGCAGTCCCTATCTTTTTTCTATAACCCAATTATTTCCAATTTAGACAGCGCGTATTATTTCTTTTAAATATTCTATTTATAATAATAATAATAATAATAATAATAATAATAATTGAGAAAAAACTTTATTAAAAATATTATAATATTAATAATAATAATAATAATAATAATAACAATAGAGGCTTATATTATAATATAACAGTGAAGTACGATATGTAGGAAACGAAAGCGGTGTCTCATATTCCTTAACCTCGTTTGCACGGGAGAGGGGGATTGGGCTATTCAATAGGGGATGCTCCGCTCCCAGGTCCAAACCCTTTCCCCTTTATATTATACACCGTTTTTGACAGAGAAGGTAACCCTTTCATATACGTTCCATAAGAAATGGTACCCCTTTCATATACCTACAGAAGAAACACTGCATCTCTTCACTATATGTTTTTGGCTAACATTTGAACAACGTTTACTAACTCATCACTTCAGTATGAACATTGATTAAAACTACTTTAATAGACGAATTAGCAATAGCATGCGTCTGTTGATATATTTTGATAGGCCATTTTTATATACCTAAATGGCAGTTTTCCCTACCTTTCTCTACACTTTAACTCGTGAAATCCCTACCCTTTTATAAACCTCCAGCCTAAAAAAGGTTCCCTTTTCGGGCGGAGCATCCCCGTGTAGCCCATTATAGAGAGTACCCCCACCCCCGGGCTCATTTACCCGCAAACTGTAAGTGGCAGAGTCAATTTGAGCATTCATTGTAATTCGAGAAGTACGTGCAATGGCAGAGTATCAATAGCTTTCCAAAACAAAATCACGGCCAAAGCAAGTCACGTTCGTTTTACAATCTAGAAATATTTACCTCAAAGGGATAGTCTGCTTTATTATCTCCACGGTACAACTCCAGCTCTTTCCATTCCCAAAATCAATAGGGACTTTCATTGAGTGCTGAAACAGCTCAAGTGTGTATTTCATCTGTGAGGTATCAGCAACAGTGACGTTCATCTTTGAAGTACCAGCCATATTGACGTTCATCTGTGAGGTATCAGCAGCAGTGACGTTGCAGTGGCCAACCCAATAACTTTTCATAGCTCCTCGGTCCAGCGCTCCGCTTTCCTTGGAATCATCGCCGTCACTTGCTGTTTCATATTCACTGGTGCTTCCAGAGGAAGACGAACCACATGAATCGTCTGCAAAGGGTGTTTCTTTTTCATTCTTTTCATTTAACTGCTCATAATTATGCAGACTGCTTGAGAAGGACTTTCGACAAGAAACTCTTACACAAGCGTAATCTCCAGAAAATATCTCGATATGCCTGGTTTTGCAGAACGTCATGTCTAGATAAAATTCTCCTACAAATTTGCCGCTTTCACCACGTTTCCACTTCACTTTAAGGTTCTGAATAATAAAAGTCTCGTCATTCCTTACAGCATCTGTTGCAGCTTCCATGGCAACTACCGGTCTCCAAATATGAGCATAGCTATTGATATTCTTATAGCGTTGCTGCGATGCCTTTCCTGATGCAACTATTGCAAAACATCTATCAGGAAGCCTCCTATGCTCAAGGCAGATGTTAATATCAGGTGCGAGATTGAAAAGTTGAATCTCCGGTGACATCAGTGCTTCAATCTCGTTCGCTGAAAGCTGTACGCTGACATTATCGGCAACCTGAAGCGTCAAGAATGTCTCAATAAAGTGTATGTCATCATCGTCATCATCATCATCATCATCATCATCATCATCACCATCATCATCATCATCATCGTTCTCGTCTTCGTCGTCGTCGTCATCATCGTCATCATCATCATCATCATCATCATCATTACTACTACTATCGTTGTCGTCTATTTCATAGTCTTCATAGACAACTCCTTCGTAAGAAGGGTTATCATTCTTTCTTTGTTCCTTTTCTCTGGTAATTATTTCATCTATGACTTCTAAGCGTTCGCCTAACCTGGTGTCACCGTCATCTTTAACGGCATCCAAGACATCGAGCCAAAGATTGCTAGGGATGTGGTATCCAGACCTCGCACATTCTGAGTTGACAGAAAGTAAAGCCAGAATCTTGTCCCTGTCTTGGCGGAGATGTTTATCTTGGTTCTTACTCGAGATCCGCTTTGCCCGTTCGACGTTGTCAGTAGAAGCATCGTAAATTCTCAGCTTCCACTTCAGCTCTATGCAATTGGAAGACTCATCCAGTTCCGGTTGTTTAATTGGTCCCAGATGACTAATCTTAATTTTTCTTTGTTTTGGAGAGAGATGTTGGTTTGCATCTGACAAAAGCTGTAATCGAATGAAATCCCGTTCAATCATTTCAACGATGGCGGAAAACTCGCAACTTGCTTTCTTGAGATTTTCCGCCATTTGAACACGGCCACAATCTTTCTCAAACGTGCTTGATTTTTCAGACAGGATTGAACACCTACGATAAACTTCTGCAACTTCATCCAACGCCACCTCTTGTCCGACAGTCTCAAACAACAAACGATGAGCCACAATGTCAAGGTAGCGACGAATTGGAGAGGTGAAGCGAGTGTATTCACGTACGTTCAAAGACCAATGTACTCTGTCCTCCTGCCTCACGTCAGCGGCTCTTACATCCTCAGCTTTTCTTTGCAGACCATTCAGAAAGGAATGCGCGAGTGCAAGTTGAGGAAATATATTATCATTACAAAGTAAGAGTTTTAACTCTCTTTGATCCCGCTTACGACGTACATTAGAAATGCAGTTCCATGTAGATATGGGCACAAGGAATTTTTCCACGCATTCAACATCTTGAGTCGTAGCCAAATGCCTACTAAGGGAAAGAGAAAGCTTGGCACAATTTTCATATCTCTCTGTCCATTCCTCCAGCTTGTATGTTTTTGGAGGACGTTGGATTCGCAGTGGTGATAGCGCTGTTTTCCTTGCTACAAGGTACCTTGCCACAGCAATATTGGCCAGGATCATCATTTCTTCCACCAGTTCATGAGCCTCAAGATCTTCCTTTCGATCTGCGTGGTCGAAATGAAAGTACGATCCGTCAGAAAGACGCAGTTGTCTTCTCTTCTGAGCTAAGAAGTGAAGTGTACGGATGTTTTCTTCTATTTGGGGTGTCATTTCTCCATCCTCAAAATTGCATCGAACAGACTCGCCGAGAATGATTTTCTGCGCTTTAGCATAAGTCAAACGACATTGCGACCTCACAATCGTTCGCCCAAAATCAAGGTTTTCGTCTTCCTGAACACAACCATCTTGGTCCAAAATAAGACAAATAGACACTGCACGTCGATCTTCTTTCGGCAACAGACTGCAGATGTCATGGCTAAGCTCTTTTGGAAGCATGAGAACATCTCCATAGCGATGACCTCGAAAATATGTCGTAGCTCTCTTCCGCGCCTCCACGTCGATGTTACTCCCTTCCCTAACAAAGTAAGAAACATCAGCAATATGAACTCCCACTTTGTAAAGACCATCCGGTAGTTGTTCAACAGTCAAGGCATCGTCCAGGGCTTTGCTTCCTGGTGGGTCAATTGTAAACGCATTCAGCACACGTTGGCGCCTTTCTTTTTCAGAACTAGAGATAGTCGACCAGCTTTTGGTGTGCCTTTCTATCTCCTTAGTAACTGTTTCCGGAAATTCTTCTTTCAGTTGATATTCATCGTTTAGAAGCTTGAACGCCTTAGGCAGATCATTGCCTTTGCGAATCTTCTTGGTCACAATACCGAGAGGATAGGGGAATTCACGTCTCCACTGTAAATATTGTACGACAAAGAGGTATTTGCCACTCAATGCTTCTTTAAGAGAGACAGTTTCAACATGCACTGGTTTTTCATCTGACTGTATTCTTTTGTAAATTGGAACTCCAGTAATGGATTCATCGGTCAAGTTAGCGATCGGTGTCATTGATTTGTTGATGGGATACATCACCCGAGGGTTATCTCTGGAGACTGTGCATACAAACTGCCGCTCACGAAGATTGATCGCATGATGCCGAATACCACATATCGATCCCTTCAGTAATTCCGGAGTACCTTGCTGTTCATTTAAGTCGTCAGAAGGCTTGTCGGACAGTTTAACAACGACAAAGTCGCGATCAAAGCTTTGGCGAGTGCTTCCTTCTATTAAAATATCTTTACTCTCAGCATCTTGTAACTCGCCATATGTTGTTCTTGACCTGTCGTTGCTCACTCTCAATGTGCATTCACGATAAAGTTCAGGGTCATCTTTTAAAAAGCGATCAAGATACTCCGGTTGTAAGCACTCTTGATCTTGGGCTTTAGGCTGATGAAGAAGTCGTTTTGTGCGTTCGCTGTATTGAATGTTCATACAGTTTACCAGAAAAATCTTAGTTTTACCTTTCTTTGTTTTCATTTTGATGTCTTCGTGAACTACTTTGCTTCCTGCGATGTTGGCATCAAATTTGCTGTTGTCGTCTTGGGCGTTGTCAGGTGCAAACTTATCTTTGTCCTGTTCTGCTTCACCGCTCACTTCTTTTCTTCTCTTTGCGTTTTCTTCACTCTTCACTTCATCTTTAAGTTTTCGTTTAAGAGCTTTCTTCTCGCACTCTTCCTTCAGAGCCTGGATGATGGGATCCATGCATTTTGGGGGAACAGTTTCATCGACGTTGTCATATTCGGCGAAATCATCAGCATCGCCCAAGTCGTCATTTTCGGACAGTTCGTCACCTGCATCATTGGAGTCGGATGTACTTTCGTTCTCACTATCTTCTACATCGAAAGATTTGGTTACCAACTCGTCTGAAACACAATGCTTGGCATCGTCAGAAACGTCACCTTCACCGATTTGAGCGAAATGGCTATTTGCTTCGGTAGGAAAAGTTTTATCCTCTCTTTGAAATTGGTCATCTGGGTAATTTTCCTGTTGAAAAAAATCTGATATGGAATCGCTGAGATTTGTGGCAGGTAGTTGGTTCGTCTGTGCGGTCATAGTTGGCACAAACTCGGCTGCATCGACATTCAGACCGCTTTGGGAAATACTTTCTTCCAGCTCATTGTGCTCGATACCAAATAGCTTTCCATCGTCACTGCATCGCTTAATGAACTCTTCCCACAACCCTTGGCAATCGCCCACTGTTCTCAACGAAAATGGGTCTCCAATCACTGCGATAAGTGATTGGGCACGAGTGAGAGCAGTGTTGAGTAACTTTGGGTCTGAGAGGAAATAGAGGTAAGGGCTCTCGGTCTTACTAACTTCGCCATTATGTAGATCCTTACACGTATGAAAAGTACGAACTGTGCTGACGAAGAGAGCTCGGAATTGTTTACCTGGTGAAAATAGATAACAAGAATACATTGACAAAATTTAATGCACTACATGAATGAATATGATGAACTGCGGATAGAGAATGTAAGTGAAGAAATGATCCTCACAGTTGTGTTTACAATTTAAGCAATTGCAAAGAAGCCACACATATTGGAGCAAGGTCAATTGACCTTGCTCCGAATGTAAAAACACAACTGCAAACACAGCTGCGATGATCATTTGTTCACTTTACAAGAATACATTGATTTAACAGTGCAGAAAGAATCGCGCAACTGGTTATTCAAGGGAAAGTCATTTGCAGAACCAGCTCATTATGGACAGGCAACGAGAGCGAAAAGCAGTTATGACGATCAACCTACTGTTAAGCTTTCGTATTTGCATGTCCATGAAAAATTCCATGCGTACGGGATCTTGAATACCATATTAAAGGTAAATAGGATACTTCGCTTTACCTCAGTATCTATGCTAATCTTAGAAAATATTGAAGAATTTTCCACCGACCTTGAACGTTTTCAATGGTTTCCACATCTACCGCTCCAAGGCCAACTTTTCTAAGCCCATCTCGAATAGTTTTAACCTGTACAAATAGATAAACAAGGTCGGGAACACCAAGGTATACTAACAATTAAAATGCAATATAAATGTAACGAAATCAAATTAACAACAGTTTTGTTACTCTATGCACGTGGGAGTTTGAGTTTACCCAAACAGTAGCTGGCAGGCGAGTTAGAAAACTAGTGCAAAACGGTACAGGGGAATCGCATGTCTTAACTTCAACCATAATATGAAGCAAACATGATGCCAAAGAAACAAGATACTTTCTTATTTATTTCAAATGGGACCCCTCTGTAAATCACCTCAGGGTGACTTTGGCCCAGTTCAAACGTCAAACTTTTCATGTACCGAACCTAATTCCTTCAATTAAGTACATGAAAAGATCGACGTTTGAATCAATTAAGTTCGACATATGTTATTTGGGTCGACCCAAGAATTAAGTTCGAGTGGGCTACATGGGAAGTTCGACTATGGAGCGACTTCGATTCAAACGTCGAACTTTTCATGTGCCGAACCTAATGCATAAATTATGTTAACGTATTTTTCAATATAACCGCGCTTCTGATTGGCTATTTAGTGGGTTTTCGCGCCTTTGCAGACAGAACTCACAGAAGCGTAACGACGGTTACCAGCATTCACGTTGTAGATTTTTAGACTGAAACTGGACAGCTTAAATCGGTCTACTAAAAAGTTGCTTTTCTTTATATCCATAAAGAAATCGTAATGTATTTTAAAATTTATGGCGTTACTTTATTTTGTCCAAATATCACGATCACGATCTCCTCAGCTGTCTCCTTTCCATCACAGAACACAAAGCACACTAAAATCAAAACAACAATTTCCAGGCTTGGCGAATTTTACTTTTTTTTCGGTTTATTTCCCTATTTTAAGCAGTAAGGATGATATTTCTTTGCGCCACGAATTAGGTTCGGCACATGTAAAGTTCGACCGTCTAAATCAACAGTCGAACTTAAAAGTTTGAGTCGACCTAAATAGGTATTAAGTTCGGTACATGAGAAGTTCGACGTTTGAACCCCGGGGCAGGGGAGGGGGGGGGGGGGGGGGGGGGGGGGTACTCAACAAAGTTTTGTACGGGGATGCTCCGCCCCGAGGTCCAAACCCTCACCCTTTCATATACCGTTTTTGACAGAAAAGGTACCCCTTTCATATACCTTTCATTGAAAATGGTACCCCTTTCATATACCTTTCAGTGAAAATGGTGCCCCTTTTTATATAGCCTTTACGTACGTCTGTTTGAAATATATTGTAAGGCCCTTTTTATAATACTTAAATGGCCGTTTTCCCTACCTTTTTTATGCTTCAACTCCTGTTTTCGCTACCCTTCCTATTCTTCGTGAAATCCCTAGCCTTTCATATACTTCAACTCGTGAAATCCCGACCCTTTCAGATACCTCCAGCCTCAAAAAGGTACCCCTTTCGGGAGGAGCATCCACGAGCCCATTAGAAGGAGTACCTCCCCCGGGGTTTGAACTGGGCCTTTGGTATCCTAATAAATTGTTTTTATTATTGTTATTTAAATTTTATCATTTCGTAGTTAACGACGTCTTACAATAATTATGTGGTACCTGATAACGATACGACGAAACGACTGCAATTTGTTTAAGATCCTTCGTTCCCCATTCTTCAGGCCAGCAATCAGATAGCTCCTTGACTCGCTTCACAACTTCGTTAACCTCGGCCAAGTTGCGGAAGGACGCGTGATTCTCTTCGATCTCTTCCTTCCCAAGAGCAGCATAGAACACGAACGGCCCAAGCTGAGGATGGAGTGGTTGGCTGCTACCCGAGGTAAGCTTGCCTCCATAAAACATGTCAGACGAGAACTGAAGCACCCGTTCATTTGAGCGGTAGTTTTCTGTTAGCAAGACGAGATTTGGGTCCAGCGTTGCTTCTTTTCGGCGCTCTTTGTAGTCGTAAAAGAGTCTTTCCTGCAAGGAAATTTGGAATCCCCACTTCTTGGCTTGAGGTGAGAACACATCAGGGCTCATCTAAAACAAGTGAAAACAGCTTTTAATTACAAGAAGTTAAAGAAAACGAGACAGTGGATTGCTGTAGTTGTAGTTATATTTTTAGACTACAGCGTTTTCCTTGTAATTTTGAAGATTTGTAAAAACTTTGGCACGATTATATACTGTCTCAAATGTTCACACATTGTTTTCAGCTAGCTAAGCAGCTAAGGAATGTTGCATTGGTAGACGATTCTTGCAGCTGAAACGTTGGGCGACAAATTCAAATAAAAATACAATTTAAATATTGATTACCGAGGAGATAAAGGACATTTTTACACGATTCTGTCATAGGAATGCTGCTGCCAAAAAGAACGAATGAATGTATTGGCAAACCGAAATCAAATAGATCAACTTCTGGGCATTTTATTCTGTATGAAAAAATATATAGGTTTTTTTATAAGGTCAGTAAGGTTTGTGATGATTTGTGTTTGTTAACAAAAAGGGGTAATACAATGTACTCTAATTTCGATCACTTCATGAACTGACGAACTGTTCAGAATAACAAAACACCACCCTGCACGTCCTTTGTTCTAAAGCGTCTCATCGTACCTGCATGTGGTCTCCAGTGAAAACCACTTTGGTATTGTTCCCTGCGAGTGTCAGTGGTGATAATGTTTCCGTCTCCAGGGCCTGTGCAGCTTCATCGATTAAGATGTGCGAGAAATATCCACGATGAAGATCCATGTCGAAAAGAGCTCGAGACATTGCAAGAGTTGATACGATAACTCTATGACGAATCACGTCCTCACGAGTTGGAAGTCTGAAAGCTTCCGTTTGTTTTCCCTTGTCAGCAATGAGGCAATACTCTTTTACTGTGTCAGTTACTGTTGAAAGCTTTCGCAACGGCGCGTAAATCCTCAAAGGCCTACATGCCACTATACCGTTTTCCTTTTTCAGATATGTATCCAACAGTTCTACGTGTATATCTGCAGCGCTGTTTGAATGTGTGCAGATGAGCACTCGGTTGTTCTGGTTCACGGATATACGACGAATGGCTTGATTCAGCGTGAAGGTTTTGCCAGTTCCAAAAGGACCGAAAACAACAAGGGGAGGAAAATCGATCGCGGGAGCAGCTATTTTCTTGATAATTTCTTTCTGATCCTCGTTTAGGCTTGGATCAAGAATCCAAGGAAGTTCGTAAATCTAAAAAAATATAAAATAAATCTTAAGCGTATAGCACAAACAGATTCACGAAATCGTTTTCAAAATATATTATGAGCAATAGAGCTCATGTTGAATTATATCTAACCGATGACGATTTTGATAGACTATCGACCTGACTTTGTTAGAGTGATTACACAAGACCCGTGAAATAAGTTAAACAGTTATTGACAACAGTCAAAAGTAAACAAAAGAAAACTAAAAATGATTTCATATTTTACCTTCTCTTCTGAACCAACGCTGCTTAGCTCCGGAAATAGTACTCTGAAATGCTCGGGCCCCAGCCTATCGATGTTGTCGTGCATCTCACACAGAGGAAGTCGATTGATGTGAAACTGGACGTCCACTGTCGTGAACGTGTTATTGGACAGCGCCAGATCTTTACAGCACTTGTGAGATAGCTTTAAGATGACTCGGCTGTCCTCCACGGAGTCAACTAACGCTTCGTAAACCACGGAATCTGTACCACATTTTGCTAAGAGAACGGATCCCAAGCTTCTGAACAGATTTCTCAGCAGAAGCCGCCCCTGAGCGTCATCCGGTGTAATCGGACGCGAGACGTGAAAAGAGCCATACAGCCATCCTTCCTGTGCGCACAATACTTCATCTTTCTTCACTACTAGTTTTGCAGCATGCAAATTTGCTTCCTGTACGTTGAAACTGCAAAATGAAAGAGAACAAAAAGAAATAGTGTGGTCGTTCGGTGAAGTTATATTGTTTGGTGAGTAACTGTTTGAAAACCTAACTCGGGATCATCTATAGAGTCACGTGAAAAGATTATCGTAATACAGTTGATGATTAATTTTCTGGCTGCTGACGTTATTTATTCGTAGTGAGTTTATTGTTAGTGCAGTTGTTATTTGCTGTCATTGTTATTATTAATCAAAGTTTTTCGATTGTTTAAGGTTATTGTTTGGCTATTTTGTTTCCGTTCGGGTAATAAACAATTGTTTGTCGGGTGCAGGTAGTTGTAGCCATCGGTTGGCATCGGGTATAGTTCTAACTTTCCTCTCGTGTTCGAGCCTCTTAAGCGCCAATCACGTCATAACATCTTGGAAAATCGGTCCCTTAAAGAAGCGGGTTTCTAAGGGAGATACGACTATACAACAATTAAGTCAACGGACGCAGAACTTTTTTCTTGATTTCTTATGCTCGTAACAAAGTAAACATAGTTTACAAGTACTTTTATCAAGCCTTACCGAGATAGTATACGAGAAAGCTTCGCGTCCTTCTTAAAAAAATCGCTTACAATAAAATGTTTACCTGGCGATTTGTTTTCGAATGTAGAACTCCTCCACAAATAATAGTTGATGCATGACATTAATGTAATTTTTCTGACTCAAGCCTTGAGATCTGTCTAGAAGAGGCGAAGGGACAATTTCCTTTACTCTAGGCAACTGATACTTGTCTGTTAAATGCTCATTGTTGAACACCGAAGGTAGTTTGGGCTCAAACTTGATGATCTTTCGGGATCCGTCGTCCCATAAAGTCCAATCTAAAGTCAGCTGTGTCTTCCCTTCGCTAAACTCCTGGAGGAATTCTTGACTGCCGACCTCAATGTTCATCTTAACGGCAAGGTGAGTTTCTTTCCCGAAGTCAAGAACTAAAACTTGTGTAAAGCTTCCAAACACAAGAGTGGAGAACGAAACTGAGATGTGAACTTCACAACTTCCGTGCAAGGTGCGCAAATACTGTTTTACTGGGTAGTGAAAATCATCAACCAACTGTTCGTTGTCAGGTGTTTTTACATGTGTCGGCGGACCACGCGGAGATACCACAGTACACTGGAATCTGACGCCAGATAGAGTATAACATTTGTGGTATTGTGGGAAGAGTACAACGTCTTGTAGATGGCCAGTGACACTCGACTAAGATAAAATACAAAAACCCGCTTAGATAACTGTTTAAAGATTAAATAAGATCAATAAAGGTTAGATAAATTTCTATAAACAAGTTGGCCTGTGAGTTACTTTTCGAGGCTGATTTCTATGGAAGCGCTCTTATTAACTACCTGCCATAAACTGATTTCTGAAATAACTACAGTGCAAAACCTAAAAATTAACTTCATTCAGAATGGGATGTAGTATTACAAAGTGAAGTATTCACAAAAGTAAACTGATTCATTGTAGGTTTGAATTTTTTTAATTTTTTTTACAACTTTATTTTAAATTGAATACATTATTTACATAACTACAATTACTATATGATATTACACGAACTACGCAGATGTACAATTACATTTACAAATTTACTAATACTAATTATAGAAGTTAAAGAAGAACTGTCCACTTTCGGCGAAAAGCAGGCAAGCATTTCTTTGCAATTGCAGTTTCTTTAATTATTTTAATTTTTTCTTGGATTCGCAGCAGGAAGTTACAAAAGTATAGTTCACCTTGGCGCCTGTTTGACGTGCAGAATATATAGTATTTTGCTATTAGAATTGAGTAGTTTAATGCCTGCCAGTATTTTGTATTGTCAAAGTAGCCGTATAAAATGCTACCATGTTTTAAAGAAAGTCTTTCACGTGCTTTTTCAAACCACCATTTTTGAAACGTATTCCAGAAGGAGAGCGATTTACTGCATTGGATTAACATATGGTTTAAAGTTTGCTTCTCACACCCACATAACGGACAAAAATCACTTTCAGTTGTAGGTTTGAAATGGGTACCCTAACGCTGCATCTTGAGTCCTCTCCTGGATTCGCCTTTCACAGTTAAAAGTCGTTTCGCTTTAACATACTAGTCAATACCGTTTATAGTCTAACCTCATAGCACACTCGTACGTTCCAGTTGTATGTTATTTCTCCTTCGTTTTCCAGCGGCACCTGTAATGAGACGTCGAGATCATCGGGTTGACACGTCACTGTTACTCCTGAAAGGCTGGAGACGAGTTCTTCGAGCTAAAGACAAATAAAAACAAAATACAAAGTAAATCAAACTATGTTTTGCCAAGAGATCTAAAAAAATCGATAGTGCCATACCTACCCTTGCACCGAAAGCTGGTATAACCAGGATTAAATGAATTGGGTTAGTTTCTAGAGAAACTGTGGTGCTGCGTCGGTGGGGGGAGAAACACGAGAATTTAGTCTGAGTCGATAAAGTAAATTGACCACCGTAAACAGATTCAAATAGCTATTTGAATCTTTTTACGGTGGTCAATTTACCTTATCAACTCAGTCGATAAAACTGAATTCTCGTATAACCAGGATTAGTATATACTAAAACAGTGGATAGTGATTGTTCGCGCACTCTAATTGGCTACTAAAACTCGGGATAGCAAGTGCTATTCACCTCCAAGCAGCCTCCAAGCAATTTGCGCGCAAAAATTGTAATCGTTGAGTCAGACAGGAATAAATGAGTTCAAAATCATCATTTTCGTTCTATATTATCTCACCGTCAGTGTCGGTCGGTTATCGCGCTCAGTAACGGTGGCAAGTGGTAAATATCCACCACTAGCTACCTCCATTTCGGTGAATAGCTGTTAAAGACCCATTGTCACTTTCCGTGATGCATTGCGGGCGATCTTGCAGGGTCAACCCGGGTCTTATCCTGGTTAACCAGGCTAACCAGCTAACCAAGCGTGATACTAATGTTTTAAAAGCCTGGATAAGCTTGGTATTTCCTGGTATAGTAAGCCTGGTAAAGCTGTTAACCTGAAAGTCAAGTACGTTTTATATGATCGCAAACTTAACAGTTCACTTAACTGTTCTTGAAAAAATAAAAAGCATAAAATATAAAACGTAAATTTCTAGGGCGAACGATATTTACTAATTTATGTTGGTCCTGATTATAACAAGATTTATAATTGAACACATTGATACACTGCCCAAATATGGTCAAAAAGTTATCGATATACGTTATGTCTACATGAAGTATAACCAGCGATGGCGGTAAATTTCGCATTTTGAACGAAAGTGAATATGACTGCTGCCTGCAATTTCGTGTTTTTGGGCGAAAAAGTGCGTGAACTATTAGTTAAAAAAGGGAAAAGAAAGAAAAAAGAGAAGAAAAGAAAAGAGAAAAAATATTGTTCACATGATTGGACAAAAAAGGCGCGAAATTTTCGCGTTGTCGCGGTCGCAGTGTTGTTTCTTGGCGTAGATGAATGAAAACTGGTTCAAAGTTTAACCGCTTGACAAGAAGTGAATGAAGGAGCACAATTTTCGTAAAATTTCTTTGGTAATCACCTCTGGAATATGGTATAGACATGATGCTTCCTCAGAAAAGTTTCTTTTCTCGTCATTACGGCTGTAGGAGCTAAAAAAGGGCTAAAAAACGAGCAAGCTTGTAAACAACATTGATCGACTCAGCTCGTACTTCGATGTTTGAAAATTTGGTGCTGATGGAAGGGAATAAAAAGCCAAATCAACTACAGGTACGATGTTTTAACGGTTTCTTGTATCCTTTAGCTGTGAATTTTTGTAAGACGGCTTACTGTCCACGCTGCAGTTATTTCAGACCGTTTTCGCCGCTATGTTTAGGTTCGTAGCCGTGTGTTTGTTCAATTTGTTTTGATTCTAAATTGAACTTATTAAGATACGAAACACTTGTAACTAAGACATTCTATGCCATTTCACTGTGTTTTAATTCTTGTAGTCACTACTCTGTCCCGTGTTTTGAGTAGACGAAAGCTCTTCGTAGAAACTCTCAACTGATTGTGTACGCTAAATTAATTTTAGCTTGGCAAATGTTTCGGTATTCGCTACTTGTCATGTTGTTTAAGAAATGGTGCGAGGTAAAATATTGTTGTTAGCCTTTTTACTTAATGAAAGGTTGTATATCTCAATGAATTTTTTTCTCGAAACTGTGATTTGTTATCAATGTGTTGAATTATAAAACAGTTTATATAGTGTTCAAGCTTGCGCAATATTGACAAAGGCGCCACTTTCATTCACGATGTGTGATGTTGCAAGTTTCACGCGGTAAAACATATGTAAGTTTTTTAAATAAAAGGCTTGTCGGCGATATTTTTTCTTCAAACAGTGCTTTGTTATCAATGTGTTGAATTATAAAACTATTTTAGACCCTTTTAATAAATACCAGGATGCATCACATTCCGCTATCGATGTCAAATGTATTATTCTTTTAAATTGCAAGAGAATTCAAAAGAATATGTTTGACGTCATTAGCGGAAAATGATGCATCGTGGTATTTATTAAAAGTGTCTATAGCGCTCAAGCTTGCGTGATATCGCCCAATTTTAGCCGACTCGGCCTACGGCCTCGTCAGCTAAGTATTAGGCGATATCACGCTCGCTTTCGCGCTATAATAGTTAATTAGTGGGAATATCTAGTATATAATTTATGTAATACATACATTCGCTATGCATGGCTGTGTTTATCGAAGTAATGTTCACTTTTACCTTGTAGGTAGTATATGATTCAACTTTTTAGAGCTTGGATAAAAAATACGCTGAAAATTTTCCACCAATCAATGAAGCATGCGCTATATGATTAAACTGCCAACCTTGTAAGTAGGAGTTTGGTGATAATCCTCTGTTGACGAATTTGTTTCTCTCTTCTCTGCAGAATTTTCATCTTTCTTCTTATTTTCCTTTTCATTTTTCTTCTCCATTTCCTTTTCCATCTTTTCTAAGTGTTCATTCCATGCTGCGAGTTCCTTTTCATCGTGCGCATAAGTACATCCTCTTCCTAGTTTGCAAGTTCCTTTTTTCCACCTTTGAATCAAGAATTAAGTGTTCTACTTTTACTATGAGTATAAGGTATTAATATCAAAAGTTTTTTATAAGGAGGTCGCTAAAGTCACGTGGTAGAATATTCCATTCGAAAGCCCCGTTTTAGGAAGTAAGATTTTCTTCCTTAGTTACAGCTTTTTATGAGCGGAGGCAACGCAGTAAGAGTACATGATTCTGCCACGCCTTGTTTCAAAAACTCCAAAATAAGGCTATCCGAGGTTACTACTATATATACTAAACCTAGCTACGACATGGGCTTAGACAATAAAGATCTTTATTAAAAAAAATAATAAGACATAACATACATGGGTCTAAAAAAAAATATATAAAAAAATTAAATGTAAGTAAAAAACGAACTTATATGAAAAAAACGTCAAGCCAAACATAGTTATGTACAAAACCTTATACGACATTGATCCATTCTCTCTTCGGGATATAGGTATTCTGAAGTAAAACCATTTGTAGCCAAACTGAAAATCCACTTCAGCGTTATGCTTTTGCCAGGACGACGTATCATATTGGAGTTTAGTTTATGAGTCGGATACCTGGAGCTCTAAACAAGTAGGATCCTAATTATTCACTGTTATTTTACATTTTAGAAATGAAATGACACTTACTCAGGACACATTCTGTACTTCTCGCCTTTGCTTGGAATCCTTAACGGTGCTCGGCACGGCCCTCTAAATGCTTGGCGCCATTCTTTTAGTAAGGGGGAAGAACTTCCACTCGCTTTTGGTTTTTTAACCTTTTCTAGTTTGGCCGGCTTACTAACACCTAGAAAAAGACTAAGTATTACTTCTTGAACTTTTAAAGATAAAAACGTTTAAAATCAACCCGCGCCGGGTTAAGTAAACCCAGGATTTGCGCCAACATTGAAATCAGATTCCTGTAAATTATTTTAAGCCTACAAATTGAATTTGATTGCTCTTAATTTATATTTAAAATTAACAGAAAAACCGCTTTTAATTTTTAAACGAGTAAGCTCCTTTCGAACAACTGGGCCCTAACAACTTTCTGTCCAAACGTCCCCCGTCCCCTTCGACACAAAGTAGCAGTTTCCAAAGAAACAAAAATAACTAAAATAAAACAGAAAAAATGACTTATGTACTCGTTCGTACCAACTGTACCAATCATTCTTATTTAAGTAATGTGTATTTTTAGGTACCTTTTTTTCGGTCTTCTTCCCATGATAATCTCTCTGCCTCACTGTGTGCGAAACTGCATTGATCTCCGATAGGACATACTCGCCCAATACGGATTTGTAAACAGAGTCGGTAGGCAGCATAAACATTGGACGGTCGAGGACGAATTCCATTGCTTTGGTTTTTGGAAACCTGCGCATGCCCAGCTACATGTACCTTTGAGACATTGGATGCCGCGTTTTTAAGCTATAAAAACGAGATAAGTATATAAAGGTACCGGTTTTACTTCGTTATAACATTTTAAGCTAGTAATTTTTAGCGGCAAGGAAATAAGTATCAAAAATAAACGTGCCATACCATTAGATTAAAAGAGCTGCGTGATTTTGGATTCAGGTGAAAATCCCGTGCATTCATTTCTGAGAGCCACGTATTACATCATCATTAAAAAGCACGTGCTGATGCGCTCTTCTGTCAAACCCAGTACAAATTCAAACGTATTTCGTTGCCATAATTCAAATCACTTAAGCCTGGTTTCCATATAATCGAAAGGATCGTAAAGATCGTAGCGATCGCAGAAAAGAGTGTTGTGCGACCCTTGCGATCATATTGAATGCGATCGCAGAGATAGAAAAAATTCTATCTCTGCGATCCTTGCGATCCTTGCGATCGAGAGGTTTTTAGATGGAAACCGCTCTTGCGATCCTTGCGATCCAAAATGTCCCAGAAAACATTGCACCCCAAAGCCTTGTATCCTATAATAGCGGAGCACTCGCTGGCCGAAGGCCCGCTGCGTAGCCCCATACTCATACATGTAGAACCTATGCCTGTCATATTTCATGGTCATGGCTAGCGGAATGTTTCGCGGGCGCGCCTCCGTGACATGTGTCGGTGCGTCTGTTGCGCAAGGCAAACTCGCGGGCGCGTATGACGTCGCAAAACATGCGCGTATGACGCCACACGTGGGGCTACACAGCCGTCAGCTTGGTAAACGCTTTAAAAGTTGGATCTTTCGCAGTGTTTAGCAGAGCAGTAAAGTCGTTTATATTTCCCTGCATTTTTTCGCGGTTTGTTACTCAAGACAGGGATACTAATTAAGGGATACTCAGAAGCCGCTTTAGTGGAAAAAGAAGATCTTTCTGGGATAAAATCTTGCTTCGAGGAACCCTCATACGTTTTTATCAATGCAGGAGCAATGCGGGGAGATGCCTTGTTTTTATTACGGATTTCAGAACCGAAGAAGCGGAGTTTTGACGACTTTCCAAGCAGTCCAGTGACTTAAAGGTAAAATTAATCGCATTTTTCGATGGGAATGTATGTTGATATCAATTCTCGATTGACTTTTCCTTTGTGTTCTCTTAAGTTTTGGAGACATGTTTATGAAACGTTCTCAAATTAAGTCGTGTTGTTATCTTGAATTTCATCGAGGATAGCTCTGCCTTGATGCGCTATAAATGGTACATGTTTTGCTTTTAAACTTAAACTAATGGAGATTTGAATAAAATTTTCCGAAAGAAGATTGTGTTGTTCATTTTTATGTAAACAAAACAAGACTTAGATTTTCTGTCTTCACTCGCGTCGCCTTATGCAAATATGTTTGTGTATTTTTGCAATTTTGATTTCCAAATCAGTTTCTCGGGCAATTTTTATTCGGAAAGTAGTCGTACTAGTTATTCTAGACAGGGAAAAGTTGTTTTTGTGAACTTTTGTACGGTCTAAATGTACTGTGCAGACGGTCGGGTAATAAGCTTACTGTTTTTTGAGAATTGCTAAAATTGAAAAATAGCCCGGTCGTCAATCTTAATTCTTGTGCTTCCCACCTTTCACTTAAGGTGATTCCCTAGTTTTGCATTGCGCATCACTACTGCGCATAATAAATTGCGTCATTTGCGCGTGCACGAGCGCGCGCGCACTCCGAAGCAAGAGGGTTTCCTTTAAGGATTCAATTACAAAGAGGATTTCGCGCTGGTCGGGAACAATAGCTTGACAACGAGCACGGTGACCCTCAATTTTTAATGCAGAAATTTAAATGACACACGGTTGACTATACAATATATCGCGATTTAAAGAAAAGTTAAAAATTCTGCTTTGAAATATTTGTATTTGAATGCTGTAAAGAACACGTCTTCAGGTAGTGTTGGGTATGCGCGCACGCCGCGAATTCTTTAATTTGTTTCATAATCTTAATTCCTGGTCAACTAAAATAGTTTATAATGTAAGATCAAAGTCAATTTTGTTGAACTGCTCTATTATTTTAATCCAAGCAATGATTTTTTTTAGAAATTATAGTCCCGTTTCTGATTACTAGGGTTCAGTAATGAAACCTCGTGGGTCGTATAGTTACTATAATGGCCATCCATGTTGTGCAAAAACGAGCACGGTGACCCCTATTTTTTATTTCATTTTTGTGATGCTCATAACATAATTACCATCTGGACCAAGTTTTAGAAAATCGTAAAAATTCCTTCTTTTTCGATGGAATCACCTTAAGTTAAATTTCACCTTAGTTAAGCTTGTTCAAAGTGCGACGCTGTTAGGCTCTGGCTATCTATATATATATTACACTTAAAGTTTATCGGATCCAGGCCTACTCGACGTTTCCTTGCGATCGCTGCGATCATATGGAAACCGGAGGTCTCAGCGATCGCAAGGATAGCAGCGATCGTCGATCGTAACGATCGCTGCGATTATATGGAAACCAGGCTTTAGATAGGGCATAACTTGTTTTGCATGATAGAATTTTAAATAAGACGAGTTGTTGCCTTAAAACGATGGAATGAATTGAAAAAAAAACGAGTCCAGTTCCGAAATCCTTGTTGTTGTTTTTTACGCCGGAGGGCTTGGTTCAGTGTACATAGCAAAGCGTTCCAGTTTAACAACGTCGTTATGCTGTGTTTCTGTTTCTTTTTCGCATTGCAAAACTCTTAAAGCCACCCACTACAAGCACCGTTGACTCCTTGAATACAGGTTATTTGATAAATAAGCGACAAAATTTAGAATAGATTAGCAATATGTTTATGAACGACGATCGATAGATGACATATGTGTACTCAATGCTTTGTTGGCCGCGCCATGGCCAAAACGATAAACTTATGTCTGGGACGAGTTGCTGACAAAAAACTTTATGAAGTACGGTGGGCACAGATTCACTGGAAATCGCTCGACATTTCGCGATATAATAACTTTTTCCGTTTTGATGTTGTTAACATGAAATTTCACAACAGCACAGAACTCATCATTTTCACAAAAAAAAATTTTTTGTTTTTCCATTTTTGCAATTTTTGGCGGGAAGATGACGTCATAAAGTTAGCGCCCAAAAAATAACTTAGTATTATGGGATATCTAATGACAATTTCTGAAAGCGCTCGCCGCAAGCATCTCAAAACTGAAAAAATCTCGTAAATACGTTGATCCGATCAAAAGATATGACGTTTCAAAATTTGAACTCCCCGCACATTATCTGCGGGGGTCAAAGGTCATTTAGAATCACATCGACTAAAAAACTTGCGCTTCATTCAACTTTAACAGTTTTGAACCTAGGAAGCAGAAATTTTACAACAATATAGAAGTTATCATTCGCAAAAATCGTATGTTTTTTGTTTTTTAAATTTCAAGTATTTTGGCGGGAAAATGACGTCACAAATATGGCGCCAAAACTTGAAATTAGTATTATGGGATATCTGATGACAGTTTCTGAAAGTACACGCCATAATAATTTCAAAAGTGAAAAAAGTTCGTTAATATGTTGATGAGATCCAAAGATATCACATTTCGAAAATTGACGGGCCCCTGATTTCCGCCATTTTGTAAGCACGCGAATGGTGAGCGATTTTGAGTGAATCTGTGCCCACCGTGAAGCGCCCGCTTCATAAGGAGTACGACGTTTTACCAATGAAAACATGCATCACATAATTACTTTCTAACAGCCAACCTTGTAAGTAGGAACTTGGTGATTATCCTCTATTGGCAAACTAGCTTCACGTTTCACTGAGAAATCGTCATCTTTCTTCTTATTGTGTTCTTCGTCTTTCTTTGCCATTTCCTTTTCCATCTTTTCCAAGTGTTCATTCCATGCTTTGAGCTCATTTACATCGTGTGCACCAGTACATCTTTTCGCGCGCTGGCAAGTTCCTTTTTTCCACCTTGAATTGTAAACAATTTAAAAAAACTCAGCACTTTCATTTAAAGATAAAAAAAACAACCTTTATTAAGTCAGCGCTTTCTAATTGTTTTGAACATATAATTCATATAATTATTACAATAATTATTATAATTAATATTATTAATATATTAATAATTAATTGATAATTATTAATTATTATTATTATTAATTAATTAATAATGATTAATTATTATAATAATTTATATAATTCATATAATCCGGTTCCAGTTCATCAATAAAGAATGCAAAAAGGCAACGGCTGACGGGAACCCGTAAAAAAAATTAAAAATAATGTATATTTGCTTGTCTATCTATTTTTTCTTTAACCTTTTTTCTCAAATGAAATTGGATGTGCATAAATTATGTAAATTGAGACCGTCCTACTCTTGAAAGTACATGTAAACTCACATCCATCTTCCCAAGAAAAAGGTATAGAATCTGTCCCTATTCCTCCTTTTCTGATAGACTGTACGTCCGAGCAACCGAATAAGATTTTTAAACAAAATTGTAATGCTTACTCAGGACACATTTTGTATTTTTGGCCTTTCTTGGGAATATGACAGGGTGCTCGGCACTGCCCTCTAAACGCTTGGCGCCATTCTGTTAGTAAAGAGGACGAGCTTTCACTTTCTTGGTCTGTTTTTGCCTTATCCTGCTTGGTAGATGGTTTGTTGAAAGCTGAATAAGACAAATATGATGACATATAAGGAGACGTGAACCGGCATTGATTTGTCAATCTTAAATATTGAGTTCAGGTCAATTTTGAACATCAACGCCACTACCATCTGACCAAGAACACGTTTTCTTCGATCGCGAATGAAAAATGGATTTACTTACAGTCGTTTCTTCATGTATGTCTAGGGGTAATTGTGAGAATGGTCTCTGATTTGTTTCTTCTAATTAAGGTATAGGTCATCCAATTGTCCAAATTTGTAAGTTGGTCCGAAAAGATAAATAAGGAAGGACGAAGGGAACTTATTTACTTCATGTACCTTTCTTTCGGTCTTCCTCCCAGGCTTTTCTTTCCTCTTCACTGTGTGCAAATTTACACAGCTTGCCTTGATAACAAGGTTGCTGTCGTTTGTAATAACAACAGACAAGGTAGGGGCCATGAACACCAGACGGTCTTGGACGGATGCCATGGTTTTGCTTACTCGAGGTTTTCGTCTGTGACTTATGACCAGATAAAGATTTGGGTCGATCGCTAACAGCACCTTGGTCAGTCTCCGCATACGTGGGCATCTTGGGGCGATACTGCGTGTTCCTTCTAAAATCCAGGTCACCAGGACAGGTGCTGATGCTGCAAACACTGCTGGCATCTGAGTCATCATCTATTCCTAACATGGGAAGACGACAGAGAAAACGGCATGTGGGGTGAACATTTATCAGTCAAACATATGATGCGAGTCCGGCTACACATTTGTAGATAAAACAGGTATGAGTAGGACTTAATTAATCGTAACATTTGACCATTTCGTTTAATATAACATATAAACATTTTGGCTGAATGACTCATTTTTTGTTTATTCCTCTCCATTTTTTAGTGTTTGGTAGCATAAAGCAACGACACAGGATTATGTACAAAGGGGTCCAACAATAAAAACTGGAACTGGGTGGACAAGAAACAAACGAATACAAGAACAAAACAACGCAAAATCATAAACCCCGCCATCTAATGGACACCAATGAAAATACATGTAAATACTTTTTTGGTGGAGAAAAGCGCAAAGCACGTAAAAATAGAAAATAGACTGCTTTCCAGTTAGTCCTGGCGGATTCAACACCCGGCCGGATCGACCAGGTACTAGCAGTTGTTAAAGATTATGGCGTAACGCCATTGGCCCTGTCTCTTACACCGTTGCACAATTAAACATAGTCCCCGATGCATGTCACAACCTTTCCATTCGGGGTGGGGTGTTGGGGGGGGGGGGGGGGGGGGGGGGAAGCGATGGGTTAACAGTAATTGGCGAGAGGTGTTGGGCTGTACCTGTCAAGTTTGGAGAGAAAAAGTCTAACAAGGCCTCACCTCTTTTGGTTCGTAAATTTCGAGTCTTTCTTCGCACTCGTCTTTTCTTGGTTCGCTCTGGGAATGAAGGACCTACAAAAAAATCCACAATGCGCTTGTTCAGACATGGTATTTCAGTAGAAATAGTCCAGCAGTTAGTTTGGTCGTTCATGTAACGTCGGGTCGGCAGGCATACACTCAATGAATGAACTGGCTATCAAGCAGGAATAAGCGTAAAAAACCCGCTGGTAATGGCAAAAACATTGCATGAGAAACAGGGCGTGAACCAAAATTTTTGGAATTTTGGGTCCAAAACGATTTTGTCGGTTGAACCGGTCTGATGGGACATTTACCGTTCCATATGGAAAAATTCATTTCTTACCTAAGAGGAAAGATGGCAGCACGGCTGTCATGTGTTCTGTTGGCGTGGCTCCTAAAAAAACATTATTATTATTATTATTATTATTAAAACGTCAAGACCATAGGTACTTTAACAAATAACAAATATTTACGTTTTGTACATGACGAATTGCAGCCGGACCAAACGTAGACAGTTTTTACGTCAGTAATTGATGGGCACTGTCACCTGTTTTTACAGTAGTACGACTTTGAAAAGCCAAAAACACATTTCTATCAATGGAAACCTAAAAATAATGGTCCAGTTTTCTTAATAATTACTAAACTAGTGCACAAAAATTAGTATTCATTATCTTTAGCTGCAGATGGCAAGGATGGAAATGGCTTGCAACTTCCAATTTTTTTAAGTTCTTCCCTTGTGTCTTGGAAAAATCGCGAAAAAAGATTATAATTTCTTCTTCGTTCGAGAAATCACTTGATATTTTATTCTTGGTGTTCTAAGAACAATTTAATGTTTGAGCAAAGGCACTTTGTCAAATATTTAGTATATTCAGCTAAGCCACAGCAAATTCCCCGTGACGATGCCCCTTCAATGTTCCTTCAATAGTCAAAGCGACTCGATTTGAAATACGTGGTCCTAGCTAGAGCTGGTCGCTTACGAGAGCTTTCAGTTACATAGTTTACCGACAATTCAGCTAGCTAGCGGGGTTTGTGAGTGTGGTCGATGAGGGGAGCTGGTTGCTTACGAGAGTGGTCGCAAGAAGGGATGTAACTGCACTTAAAGTAAATGCCAAAAAATTTATGTATAGAAAGGTAGGGAAGGATTCATTACCCGTTGCCTTCTCGTCCGTGGCGTGTTGTCTATCTTGTTTTGGAACATGAGGTCTTTCCTAAAAAATAACAAGTATTATAATTTTATATGAGAATATATTTTAAGAATATATTTTGTGTCAATTTAAAAAACAAAATACAATTCGACACCATTTTCTTTACCGTATAATTATGTTGAGTTGCCCGCTTTAACTGTTTTGAAAATCAATGTACCATACGCTGCACTGTCACAAAGAGGCAACTAAATTTCAAATTGTCATTTCCAAGTAAACAGTCATGAGTCATCAATACGAATTAATTCATATTAATCATCGTCAGAAGCTGAACAAACCTTCTTGCCTCTATTCTTCTTTTCCTTTTCCTTTTCTTCCAATTCTTGAGCTATTTCTTGGCGTTCCTGCAATTAAAACATGTCAAACTAAGACCTTTTTCTTTTCAAAGCACGTCCCTCTCGTATGTGACGTGATGTAAAAGCACATGTGTCGTTTTCTACTTATTTCTCAAATCATCCTTGGTCGTGGTAGGGAGAGAAGGTGTCCCGTAGAAATAATTCCCGGGAATTTTCGGGAAAAGCAAAATTCCCAGGAATTGTCACAATTTCACAAGAAATCTTGGGAAATGTTTTGTCCTTTCTGGTGTGACCGATCACTGGGATCACCTCTAGCAGTATTTACACCTTCTTGGTAATTGACGAGAATTCTCGGGAATTACCTGAAATGTTTAAAAAAAAAGAAATAAGCTCGTTCAAAAAAGGGGGTTCTCGTGAATTTTCGGGAATTCCCAGGAATTAAATGAGACGCTTACTGAACATCGTAATTAAAATTACGAGAGTGCACATTTACCTTTTCTCTCTGCCGCTCTTCTCGCAGTAAGTCTCTCTTGCTCTTTGGCTTTTTTAAAAAAAGAGAATAAATACAGCCTTAAAATGGAACACATTTATAATAGATCACTTTACGTACACTAAACGTTGTTGTCATTAAATTCATATCAGCATTAATTGAGTACAAAGACCGTACGTCTTTTAGATTTCACACGTGCACCTACATTGTACACTTTGTTAAATATACCCTAGAAAATGGCCATTTCAGAGGCACGTCCCTTGTTCATTTACTAATAACCAGGATTACGTACATCACAGTGAACAGACGCTAAGTATCAATCATATTTAAAAGTAACTATATTTCATTTGCTACTGAGGTAGCTTAGCCGGCACAAGAAACGAAACTCGGAAGTCCTTACCTTAGCACCACTGCTTTGCTTGGACGCACGAATTGGAACTCGCGTAACTCTTTGTCTAGTTGATGTTTGATCTGGGTCGCTTGATTCATGGCCGTCAACCGACAAATCTAACAGCTGAAAATAGACGTCTCTGTGTTGAATTATGTTCATTCAAACGAAATTTGCGTAATGCTTAATACACGATATATGTTTCTAGCTTGTCTGTATAACTGGTAAAAATACCCAGCCACATGTATTCGGCAGTATTTTCCTGTTGAGAAATTTGCTTAACAATTTCCTTTTTGTTTTTTAATACAAACAGCTAGCTTTTAAAATTAACACGAAAAATAATACATTATAAGATAAGCTAAGATAGCAACGTTCGGAGTTATGACAACTCTATATACAGCTATTCAATTTTCGTTGTCGGATGAAAGCTCAAAGCCAACAAGCCAAGACCGCAAGGTAGTATGGGTAGTTGTAAATAGCCTTCTTAGCTTCCGTTTGTCAGTGCGGGCGCGACGGAAAATGGGCGACAGTACTATAAAAGTTTGCCCCCATGTTCCAAAGGAAGGAAACAAAAACAGACACGAATATTATTGCCTTCGAAGCGTTCCTTTATTTGACAGTATGGGGAGATTAAAACATTAGGGAGTTTAAGAAACCACGACGGTGACGGCAGCGAGAAAAGGCACAAAACAATAGGTTTAATGAGCGAATTTTAAAAAATGCCTCTGCACGTGCATTTTACATTTTTGGTACATTTCTTTGCCGTTCCCTGCAAAACAACAACGTCAAACGATCAAATTATAGGTCTTGTGGAGAAGATGAACACACGACGGTTAATTTTCCTTTCTCTATTTGAACTTGAAAGCCATCCCTACAAATAAAGCTCCTGGACGATTCAGTCACGTTAGACAAACTAAACAAACTGGAACAGCTGCGAAGTATTTTAAAAAAGCACGAATCCTTTTTTCAAGTGACGTTTCTTTGGTGTTGACGTCAACGTTGCTTAAGCTCCCAATTGTTGATTTTGGAAAATTTATGCATAAAAATCCCATACTACTTTGCGGTCTTGACTTGAAACTTTCATCCGACAATGTTAATTGAAATAGCTGTATTTTTCCGTGATGAAATAGTACATACTTCTCGCAAATCACAAAATGACAAACATGGAGGCAAAATTATCACCATCGTTTCAGCCTGGAATGTATACTCCCTTTTTTCTAGTCGCTAAGTAAATAGGAACTACCTGTACTAGCCAAACGCCAGAATTACTGACCCTTATTAATTTAGATTTTTTTTTTTGTTTTTTAAATTTTTAATCTTTATTCTTCTTAAATAAAACAGTATACAAGGTTTTACAATTAGGAGCATAACATATAACAAATAACAACAAGAAAAAAAAAGAAGTGGTTACTTACATGTTTTATAATTGAAATCTGCTTAAACTATTTAATTACGTATATATATATATATATATATATATATACATATATATATATATATATATATATATATATATGCTAAGTTTAGTCAATAGCTGGGATAAAGTTATTTGAAATAAAGGGTTTCCATTTTTCATTGAAAATATTTTTAGTTTTGTTTCCTACAGCTATATATCTTTCAACCATGGTGTTGTCATGAAATTGTAATTTGAAAATCTGAAAAGTTAGAGGTTCTTCTGTTAAACTACATTTAGATATAAACAGGTTACAAAGTTTCCTTACCGACTGTGTTTTTTTAATTACCCTCCGAGATTGCCTCTCCCGCATCTTTTGTCTGATTTGAATTTCTACACTGTCAAGGTCAAGGTTCTGTATTGCAGCAAAAGGATATTAGAGAAATAATAAGTGTATGGTTACAAGGAAGTTAAAGGATATCGCTGGACAAAAACGTCGTTATACATGTATATATTTACTCTGTTAAGATGACAGTGATTCGCAGTGAAATAGAATGTGCTGTCCCAATAACAATATTGTTTCTAGACTCCTGTTATTAAGACCTGATAGAAACGTCTTATTAAAATAAGAGTAGATAATAAGGCCCGGCATTTCTCTACAAGACAGTGACGGGAAGCATCCCGGTTAGCCAGACCCGACGACACGATTAGCTCTCAAAACTAGAAAGCAAACGCAGACAGCTGTTTCGCTCTTATGGGGGCTCGTCAGCGCGTCGTAACAAAAACATGGAAAATTCTAACGTTCACAGCGGTGTTGGAATCAGAGCATGTCGAGTTTTGCTAAGGGGAAATATACGGGGCCTTATTATTGAGAGAATTTAGCCGTTCACTCTCGAAACTATTGAACATTGCACATACCTCCGGGTCAATCATTCGCCATTCATTCAGAAGTTCCAAAGCCTCTTCAAGCTCTCCATGTTGCATCTTGATTTTAATTTTCGTATCAAAAGCAGCCGTGCTTGTGCGTTCAGACAGGCTAAGAGCTGCAAAAGGAATGAGCCGAAAATGTTTATTGATGGAAGATTGTTTAGCTAATTGCTTCCGTTCATGGCGCAGAGAAACGAGGGTAACAGAAGTACTGTATCTATTTGGCAATAAATGTAATGTTTTAGTGGTAGACCTAAGTGAGTGACAAAAAAGTTACATATTGAAGGAAAATGTTATCATCGCAGTTATGCAGTGCGATGATCACATTCTGCTTCATTCTTTCTCCGCAGTTCCTATGAATTTATTTTCGTATACACATTAACACGTTACACAGTGTAGAACAAGAAATGAGAAGTCAATTCAAATTTTTACCCCCACAAAAATGATACAAATGGAAACGTTGCATGTTAATCATTTTAAAAGATAGCGTCGAGAAATAAGCTATAAAAACAAATCGTGTGATATGATTGTTAGCTTTCTCGTTACATTATGAATACTATGAATGCAATTATTTCCTACAAAGAATAATTGTTGGTTTCACTCTAGAACATAAGCCTTTATCACGCGGCGACCATGTTGACTCCCCGGAGAATAAAATACTTTGTTTTTGCCCACCCAACCTCGTTTTCAACTTTTTCACTGCGAGGCTGGGCGGGGCGTGATAAAGGCCTATTCACTAGTCACTAGCCTGACACTAGAGCTTGACTCATGCGCAATTGAGATTCCCAAGTAACACTTCAGAAAATTGAGGTTCACACCTGAAGAGATAGCGTATTACTTTAAACATAAGCTGTCAATCACTATAATTTTTTTGCACCGCTACACACGTCTTTCCGTTGTCTTCTGTTTTCCCATTGGTCAAGTGCTTCCTTAAGTGATGTGTTGATCGTACTTAGCGGCGTCAAATTCGGCTCCTTTGTAATAAATAGGTTTTCATGGTCACAAAGTAGGTACTTAGAATACACTTAGGATGTACTTAGAAGCCCAGTAATGTGAAACCACCAATTATAAAGGATGGAAGAAAACGAGTTCGTTTTATTTCGATTAAGATCGATTAATTAATTATTGAGTTTTGTTTTTAAAAAGTTAAGGCAATTAATAAGGCGATTAACTATTATCATTTTTCACTTTACCTCGATTGCAATCCTGATTCGCTTGTAAAAGATATTGACCTCCCTGCCGAATAAAAATTCGAGGACGTGTGAAATAATAATCACTCTCAGTTTACAGAAGAAGATCAAGGTGTACAGAGCTTTCGTTTACAATGAATGAGATTTATTGTATCTGTTAGAGTTTGCAGAATACACTGCTTATTTTGAGAGTCTTTCAGTTCACTTCATTGTACTTACTATGGTGGTATCGCAAAAATGGTAGGTGTATGTATACATCTTTGTAACTTTACAGTGCGAATAAATGTGGTTGTTGTTGTTGTTCAGTGTTATCAGTGGATACGTCGGAGTCGTCATTAACAGTTAGAGGGTCTGCGTGAAGAACGAACAAAGTGACAACTGCTGCGTGCTGCTTATCCCGAAGACCAAGGGACTTGACGTACAGAGTATAATTAACCAGTAAGCTCCAAATTTGGGACGATTGATTTCAAGAAATAGAATGTTTTAGGCTTTGCCATGCACTCGGCTGGAGTAGAATGTACCCCCTAGCCGCATCTATCGTACGCTTTCTATTTCAATGCCTTATCTATTTCTTTATTGCCATATTGCGGCCGCTTTCGCATTACCCTGTATTTAATTACTGCAATCCTCACTTTCAGTCCCTCCCTAAAGCCCTTCATGCCCGTCACACGCCAAATACATTTCTATAACCGTGTGATGTATGATGCACTTTACTTTGTTCTGATGACCGCATCTCTCAATCGGTCGTGTAACAACACATTTGTTTTAAATTAAAAAACAAACAATACAAAAAAAAAAAGAAACATTTCTCTTCTTACCTTAATAAAATAACACTGTGCTCGATATTCGTGGGCTTCCAAGACTCCGGGAAACAGGTTCAAAATTTCCGTGTAAATCTTGAGAGCTAAGTCCGTTTCGTTGTTGGAAAACAATATCTCACCCCTTAACATCAGGATGTCGATTGTCCTGTAAACTTGGTGGTATCCCTACAAAATAAGTCGTGCACGGTTGTATCGAATTAAGCATCCACATAATTTTCTTTTAGGGCCTTAATAAAAATAGCACTTTGTAATACTGTTTACTTTTGGCCAGGAGTTTACTTTAAGCTCGCTTTAAAGGGAACCTCCACTATTATAACAAATTGACGTTAAATTGTTGGAACTAACGTTTAAATTTCAATTATGTTAATAACAAGTAGAAATATAATTTTAGTGTACACAAATATTGGATATGAATATCACCTATTTTCGCTTTTAAATTTCCCGCGCGCCGCCATTTTGAATATTTATGACGTAACTTGGTTGCCGCTATTGTTAAGAATCGACGTTCTTTTCTTTGGAACAATTGGGCAACCAAGTTACGTCATAAATATTCAAAATGGCGGCGCGCGGGAAATTTAAAAGCGAAAATAGGTGATATCCATATCCAATATTTGTGTACACTAAAATTATATTTCCACTTGTTATTAACATGATAGAATTCTAAACGTTAGTTCCAACAATTTAACGTCAATTTGTTATAACAGTGGAGGTTCCCTTTAATGTCTTGGAGTAGGAAGATAAAATCACCAAAGTCAATGAAGCAAAGGAATACAAACTAAAGCGACAAAATAACGGCTAAAACTGTCAAATTCCACAAGAATGGTAAATTTTATTTCTTGACCGCTTGCCACGAAAGCAAATTTGGTGAACTGTAATCCACTTCAATCCTTGCAATCCTACACTTCATCCCCAAACTACTTGCTTTGCTTTGCTTTGCTTTGCTCTGTGCAATCTTTTGTATCCAGTTTAGTTGTGTATTGCTGTTTACATGCAACATCACATAGACATTAGAAAAGCGAAGTTTTGATACACCGGTGGGACACTGTGCATTTAAATAAGGCGAATTTTTTTATAGTACAAGTTAAGTGTGTGTTCAATGTTTGAAATATACGGAAGGTGGTTAAAAGGACAAAAGAAAGTGGTTAAAAAGATATTAAATGTATGTGTGTTCAGCACTCGGTAACCAAAAACGTGCAGAGTTTTTAAGCAGAAAATACAGTACCTTTTAGTGTATCACCTATTCAGATGTTACATTCTCACCTGGCCACATAACCAAACTACTTTTGCTTTTAATCTGCGGAAAGCAACCTTATCTCTTTTCATCTACAAAATAAAACAGTTATTAGCATCCAAATGAAATAAAATGTAATTTCTGACATGTGAGTGACGTAAAAACGAACTAGTCCGAGATTATTATTCTGACGGCACGATTTTGAGGCTTGGGAGTGGTCATGGGACATCTCGGGACTATTAAAGGCTTTGGTGCGGGATATATTTATCATTCTACGTCGGGCTTCTCGAAGGTTGCCTTTTTTCGTTAAAGTTTTTATTTTAAATACGTTGGGAAATGAAATGATATAAACAGGTATCAACTACTAGTAATGTTATCAGTTTTTGTACCATTTCCTCGAGATCCAGTGCCACTGCAGTGATAGAGGGTATACGTTTCCAAATTAATTTTTTGGCCACATCTGAAGAGTGGTTTTGAGTGGTTTTTCACAGCTGGCGTGGCACAATTTTCTGAAATTTTGTAATATAATGTATGTGAAATGTAATTAAAAAGGATCAGGAGAATAGACAAAAGTGAAGGACATCATTATTTTAACGGCTGGCTGTTTTAAAATAATATCTAAGTGCATTTTGAAAATATTTGCTTTGTTACTGTTTTGCGTATCATGCCCAAAAACTAATTTTTGATTTACTCGAAAACCGTCTTATCAATTTTCTTGAAACTTCGTCTGCAGCTAGTAATAGTGAGTACTACAAAATTTGAAATTTCACTATTAAGTGTCAGACTAGATTGTGAGAAAAACGCCATTGTTCAAAACAAAGGCCAATAAGCTGATGTTGCTATGGTAACCGCTGTCGCTTAGAAACCAGTGATACATAAAATGTTGATCACGTTTCATAACCTAGGTGAAGTATGAAAGCAATCGAAGCATGCCTTCCTTGCGAAATGTTGATTTCAAATTCGAGCCTCTTTAAACCGGTTTCTGTAGCATGAAGTTCATCTTGGCAGCTACTGAAAGATAAGAAACGACACCGGACAATTCTGGTTATCAAAAGGAAACGTTACCTGAGGATCAGTAGCTTTGTATATGATTGCATATCCAAAAGCTTCCTCTACTTCCCCTTGCATTTCAAGGGCGCGCAACAGTAGAAATGCAATGTGGTCGTTGACACTGCCGAGCACACTCTTAGCTAAATAGAAAAGAAAGACAATGAAATAATGATAAGCTGGTGGCACAACCGGAAGTGACTTTAGATAGGTTGGTGAGTTGGCTGTTTTCAGGATTCTTTCTTCACGAGGGAGGAAGAGAGAGGACCCTGTTAAACAAGATTGTACACCCTGAAGTTGACGCAAACGTTCACATGTCAAATGCGAGCTTGACAACTCAAAAAAAAGTTGACATCAATAGAAACAAGTTATATTTGTCACCAACAGTTTGCCAACATGTTTGACACGTTCACAAACACCAACTTGAGTTTGCCAACATGTTTATCACGTTCACACGCATCAACTTGCGTTTGCCAACATATTTGACACATTCACACACACCAACTCGAGTTTGCCAACATGTTCGTCGCGTTCACACGGACCAACTTGAGTTTGCCAACATGTTTGTCACGTTCACACACACGAACTTGATTTTGCCAACATGTTTGTCCCGTTCACACACACCAACTTGAGTTTGCCAACATATTTGACACGTTCACATATACCAAAGTGAGTTTGCCAAAATGTTTGACACGTTCACATACACCAACTTGACTTTGCCAACATGTTTCACACGTTCACACACGCACACCAACTTGAGTTTGCCAACATGATTGTCATGTTCACACGCAACAACTTGAGTTTGCCAACATGTTTGACACATTCACACACAGCAACTTGAGTTTGCCAACATGTTTTACACATTCACACACACCAACTTGAGTTTGCCAACATGTTTGACACATTCACACACACCAACTTGAGTTTGCCAACATGTTTGTCACGTTCACACACGCCAACCTGAGTTTTCAACATGTTTGACACGTTCACATACACCAACACATTCACACACGCTAACTTGAGTTTGCCAACATGTTTGACACGTTCAGACACACCAATATGAGTTTGCTAACATGTTTGACACTTTCACGCACACCAACTTGAGTTTGCCAACATGTTTGATACATTCACACACACCAACTTGAGTTTGCCAACATGTTTGACACATTCACACACACACTAACTTCAGTTTGCCAACATGTTTGACACATTCACACACACCAACTCGAGTTTGCCAACATGTTTGTCACGTTCGCACGCACCAACTTGAGTTTGTCAACATGTTTGACACGTTCACACACACCAAGTTGAGTTTACCAACATGTTTGACACGTTCACATACACCAACTTGACTTTGCCAATATGTTTGACACGTTCATACACGCACACCAACTTGAGTTTGCCAACATGATTGTCATGTTCACACGCAACAACTTGAGTTTGCCAGCATGTTTGACACGTTCACACACACCAACTTGAGTTTGCCAACATGCTTGTCATAATCACACGCACCAACTTGAGTTTACCAACATGTTTGACATGTTCACACACACCAACTTGAGTTTGCCAGCATGTTTGTCACGTTCACACGCACTAACCTGACTTTTCATCATGTTTGAACACGTTCACACACATCAACTTGAGTTTGCCAACACGCTTGACACGTTCACACACGCTAACTTCAGTTTGCCAACATGTTTGACATGTCCACGCACACCAACTTGCGTTTGCCAACCTGTTTGTCACGTTCACACACACACACACACACACACACACACCAACTTGAGTTTGCCAACATGTTTGACACGTTCACACACATCAACTTGAGTTTACCAACATGTTTGTCATGTTCACACACACCAACTTGAGTTTGCCAACATGCTTGCCACGTTCACACACATCAACTTGAGTTTGCAAACACAAAATGTCTAACTTATATTTGTCGTGAGCATTCGCCTTTAGTTGCCCTAAACCAACATAATGTTCGAAATAAAATAATCTGATGAGTTTTAGACAGTGCAATCTGCACTTCTCTTCCCGGAATATTGTAAATATGAACTGGAACATTGTAAATATGAACTGGAGCATTGTAAATATGAACTGGAACATTGTAAATATGAACTGGAACATTGTAAATATGAACTGGAACATTGTAAATATGAACTGGAACATTGTAAATATGAACTGGAATATTGTAAATATGAACTGGAACATTGTAAATATAAACTGGAATATTGTAAATATGAACTGGAGCATTGTAAATATGAACTGGAACATTGTAAATATGAACTGGAACATTGTAAATATGAACTGGAGCATTGTAAATATGAACTGGAACATTGTAAATATGAACTGGAGCATTGTAAATATGAACTGGAATATTGTAAATATGAACTGGAACATTGTAAATATGAACTGGAACATTGTAAATATGAACTGGAGCATTGTAAATATGAACTGGAACATTGTAAATATGAACTGGAACATTGTAAATATGAACTGGAAATAACAACTGATGAGGTCAGTTCTTGCAAATTAATATTCTAGAATTGCCGGGTGATTTTACCACCTTAAACCAGTGAAATAGAATGTGAAGGTCGAAATACACTTTATTATACATTAAACTGCTGTTTACGCTTTCTTGTGATAATCATTGACCATTATTATTTGTTTGACGTTTTGAACACATGTTGTAGTTCAGTTTTATCCTTTCCGAACTGGACATTGTGAAAGTGCTCTTCTTTTTTCTTTGCGTTTGAAGTCATTCACTTTTCAAAAAATACTGAAACTTGTTTATAAAAACATAATTTTCAAGATACAACTTTCTATAAACTGCAAAAAAATATCTACTTCCGTTAATGGTAACGGTAATGGTAATGGTGGCTCACAGTCAATTTGATAACGTAACGCTGTTTAAGCTGCATTATTCCCTTACCAGTGCGCCCTAAACTTTCCGCCTTCGTATCAGTAAATATGGAGCTTTAGCAACCACGACGACAAGGCCAAGGAAAACGTCATTGAAAAAAGAATTCGCGCTTTTTAACCTATAATTTAATCATTTGACGTCGTAGTTTTGCAGGGAACGGTAAAGAAATGTACCAAAATGTAAAAGAGACTTTGTTTTCGCTTATTTAACCCCGGGGGAGCGGGGGGGGGGGGGGGGGGGTACTCAACAAATTTTTGTACGGGAATGCTCCGCCCCGAGGTCCAAACCCTTACCCTTTCATATACCGTTTTTGACAGAAAAGGTAAGTAAACCCTTTCATATACCTTTCATTGAAAATTGTACCCCTTTCATATACCTTTCATTAAAAATGATACCCCTTTCATGTAGCCTTTACACGCGTCTGTTTGATATATTTTGAACGACCGTTTTTATAATACTTAAATGGCAGTTTTCCCTACCTTTTTAATGCTTCAACTAGTGTTTTCGCTACCATTTTCTATTCTTCGTGAAATCCCTACCCTTTCATATACTTCAACTCGTGAAATCCCTACCCTTTCATATACCTCCAGCCTAAAAAAGGTACCCCTTTCGGGCGGAGCATCCCCGTATAGCCCATTATAGGGAGTACCCCCCCCCCCCCCCCCCCCGGGTATTTAACCTATTGTTTTGTGTCGTTCTCCCTACCGTTGCGGTCGTGGTTGCTGAAGTTCCCTCTTGATTTTCTAGCAAACTTACATGACTGCTGAAGGTCTGAGCGATTTAAAAGTTATCCAAACCATTTTTAGAACACTTTGGAAGGACAACTCAGCGTAATAACTTTCATAACATTTTTTTTTCATGTACTCACCAACTTGACAGTCTTCCATAGCATGCTGAACATAATTCTGAAAAAAAGTAAATTAGTTAGATGTCATAAACACTTAGGTACTATGATCTGTATGGCGTACTGGGTAACCTACTGTTCTTCCATTACGGAGCGGCTTTCAATTGACTGTCGAAAGTAATTTGTGATTGCTTTGGTTTGGCATTGCTACGCTTTGTGATTGGCTACAAACTCTCGCGCTATTTCCTTAATCAATCAGAAGTGAAGCCAAAAGCAGTCATGACTTACTTGCACGCGTTTTCCCGCGCTTGGCGCCGGCTACATGTATTTGCTTTGGTTTCTGATTGTTTCATTAGTTTGTCTGTGTCTGTTGTGATTGGTCAGAGTAATTACTCAATTGAAAACGGCTCAAAAACTAGGTCACTTTAACAAACAAACACGTGACAACATTTGCCATTGCAATTGATAGAAATTCAATTCTGGAGATTTCTTAATCTTGAAACAACCAACTGTAATCTCCTATCAAAGTACGGCCTTACCTTTGGTGAACCTTTTAAATTCCTATTGTACTCAGAACTGATTGAAATGGAAAGTTGTAGTTTGAAACAGCCAGCTCACCATGAAAAGTAAACATTCAGCTCGCTTGCATAACAAAGTAGCAACCATCTGAGGTGAAGCGGCATCTCCAAGTCGTTCCAGCGCCACGGTAAAGAGTGCTGCCGCCGTGCGGTATTCTTTAAGATCCAGAAACTGATTAGCGTTATCCAGGGTGTCTGTAAAGTTGGGTGACACGAGAACAGAACCATACAGAGCCTTAGGAGAAAAGGTAAGTTACTAAGAGTAGAAGAGACAAAAACTTACCTTTGGTCGAAGTGTTAGGAGACTATAACACTATTTCAAATCCGTTTGCCTTTCAGCAACGTTTTCATGTGCATATTAACACTATTAACACTAGCACCGTTAACACTGGAATCTAATTGAAAAATAACAGACCGTTTTTTCTTTTCAAAATGAAATCGCAGTGTAAAAACAAACAAACAAACAAACATATTGACATCAGTGAGGAATGCCTGGCACATTTTCACTCTTGAAAAACCGGGAGGCATAAATAAATATACTTTTAAGTAATGTGACATTTTAGTCCTATTTATTGAAAATTGCTGTTGTCAGGTGTTGTTTTTTGTACACTGAACATATGCCGATTTCTTTTTTTTTCTTTTTTTACTTCATGATTTCTTGGTTGCTATAATTCCAAAGAATACAAACCCGTGGTATTGGAAAAGGTAAATCTTGAAGCAGAGCATCATAGGACGCGAAACTGAAACCAACATTAACAAAAGCATTTAAATTAGTATGTGGAAAAAAAAAAAGACTGGCGATACATTGTTTGGATTACTATTTAGCTAAATTCTTTAATAGAACAATTTGCAGTTCTAGTCGCCGTGAATATTCAGACGTACGGTTATAACTGATAATGCGTTTGAGCTAATTACAACTCCATTAACTATCAGTGAAATGATTTCTCATTAATCAGGGAAAATAATTTGCCAGACTTAACTGTGTTGTGTGATGAACATTACTGTTATGTTAATGGGCTCTTGTTTTTCAACTATCAACAGTTTTAAACACAAATTGGAATTTGTGAAGTTGTTTTTAGGCTTAAGTATGAATTGTTTTCACTGAAAAAAATGATTTAATTACATAACAATATTATACTTAAATTAAATGTTTATCTTCTGTGAACTGACTTTACATGAAAGTACCATTTACCTTTGATATGCCATATTTGGTTGTAAATGCTGCTTCCCTTTTGCTTAGGGCTATTAACGCAACATAAGATAGAAATGTCAGATAAAGAACATCCCCTAAACCACCTCCAAAATATTAACAGACACACACAAACAAACAAACAAACAAACTTAGATATACACATTGGACAATAATAGAAACAGCACGAACATTTGACTCCAACCAAAAAAGTACCTGTACACCACTGATATCTGAATTTGACTTTTACCATCACTGAGCCAAAATCTTGGGCCTATTCAGTTTTGTGTCACGTTAATAAGGCTTTGTCGTACGCGTTTTAACTTAGACTAGCCTCAATTGAAATAATGAATAAACAATTGGATAAATAAACAAATAAACAGACCACGCAAACCAACAAATAAAAAAGATTTCAATCGGTTCTGAAACCTTTAATATGAGAAACTGAATCAATGTGTAATAAGCATTGAGAGCCACTAGTTTATCAGTCTCCGACTTTAAAGTGTTTTTACTACCCTCTTTAAATAAAATTATTTTCGGAACTTTTCTGGATATTAATGTGGCCAAGATTTACAAATTACTCTTAAAAGTTTGCCCACCCGCTTTGTCATGTGCAAAAAGGATATGCAAAACTTGTTGTAGTCAGTGTTGCACTGAAAACACTTTGAAAGGAAAAAAATTATGAGGGAAAATAAATCGCCTTATATAAGTGATGGAAGAAAATATATATTAACTAACGGAAAATATAACGGCCAAAATAATCCAAACTCCACAAGAATGACTATTTTGATTTCATGACCGCCGGTCACAAAATCAAATTTGACGAACTGTAATCCATATCCATCCTTGCAATCCTGCACTTTATCTACAAACTACGGCTTCTGTTGTGCTCTATAAATTCGTTTTATCCAATTAAGTTGTACATTTGGTGGCATTTGGTGATATAACATGGAAATAAGTTAAGCGAAATTTTGCTATTTCAGTAGGGGGAAAGTATCCCTTTAATACTAGATTCACGATCAGAGTTCATCAGATCAGCTTGCTAGCCATCGGCTGGGCCTTGGGGTAAGTAATTGTAACGCAAACTACAATGACCATAATATGTCTTACCTTAAAAAAAGAAACCTGATCTGGGCTTAGGAGCATGTGTCTCCTGTCTAAATATTCCACACTGCAAATGAACTGTTTCTCAACTCCTGGCGGGTAAAAAGCTCTTTTGACCGGCTACTCAGATCCGGTTATTAACCCATTTCAAAGCGTAGTAATATATACGGGATCCAAACAACAGGGTTTTGAGTCTGAACTACACGACGCCTGGAAACGAAAAACAGAAATAATTACACTTCAGAGCTTAATCCGTAAAGGTAACAAAGCGCCATGTGGTGTGTTTTATAAATATAATAGTATCAATCAAAACTGACAATCAATGAATCAGGTGCGTGACGGCCAAAGAAATATCGAAAAAGAAAAGCTGCGAATAGAAAAATATTTTCTTTTAACTGAAGCCTAGGTAAGAATTAAAATCGTATTATCTTAACTAAATAGTTTTAGAAATCTGACTGTTATTTGTACAACTGCTAAGTATAAGGTTACGACAACAATACATGCTTAAACAAAAATATTTCCATGTCTACATATTATTCAAATTTCATGTGTTATAAAGAAGCAATTCAATCGTTGAGGTCCAATTAAGTGAACAACAAACTATCCCAACAAACGTAATTTTCTATATTTTCGGGAGAAAATACTTTTTAAAACGGCCGATTGAAAATAACACGAAGGCTGGACTTGTCAAAACACGGAAACTGAAGCCCAAATGAAACAATACTTCCGTAGACTACAAAAATTTGCCGCGTAATAATGCATTGTTATTACAAAGCAGATCACGCTAGACGAGCTTTTAACCAACTCAAAGTCCTATTTTCTACGAAATTATAATGAAAATTCCGAGATTTTTCCGACACAAGTCAGTATGGTCTCTAAATTATTACCTGTAGTCCTGTTTTAAGATCAGTCAGTGTGATGTTTTAATATTACCAGCTATTATTACTGCAATGCTTACCGAATCCGTCACTGATTTCACTGATCTCCAGTTAAGATGCCGGTTGAAGTCTGCATTGGTTCATTTATATTGGTTTCGGTGTGCTTCGAAACAAAAAAGAAAATATTGCTTCACTGAAATAAGGCTTTCGCGGAAACTGAGATGCATTCGATTTTCACGGAAAACTTTAAACTTTAACACTAATCCGCTGACCGGAGTAGACGATCAACTGTCACGCATGGACACGAAGTGGGGCAATACTCGATATAAACATCATCACTGGATCATCATGTAAGATCATGTGAAATGTTGACTCTTTTAACGTTTGAATTTCATCTATCAATTGTACAAATGAACGACAAATGAAAGACACAATAGTATTTTATGAATCCTACCTCACATCTCATTAATTAAAATTCTTTATTTTTCGGAGGCAGCATGCAAGCCTTAATAGACCATTTTACAGTTGTGTGCTTGGTGACCTGGCCTTTGAATGGAAGTGAGGCTGGCGGTGACCTTGTTGTGATACAGAACTTAGTGCTTTTCATATGTAAATTTAGCTAGTTAGCATGAGAAAAACATTATTAACATATGAAAAGCACTAAGGTCTGTATCAAAACAAGGTCACCTCCAGCCTCGCTTCCATTCAAAGGCCAGGTCACCAAACACACAACTGTAAAATGGTCTATTAAGCAATAAATGACCGTGGATAGTAAAGCGAACTATATAACGGGTTGTTTGCGTAGTGAAGTACGAGAAAGACTATGAAAATCGTCGTCGTTAAATCGTCTGCTTTTAATATGTAGATCTTCTTTGTGTGGCGGTCTGGCTGACAATAGGCGGTTTTTACAGCTCATCCTCGGTGTAAAAACCTGCCAACTCAAGAGTGACGTAAAACAAAGAAAACAAAAGGTACTGAAACAGAGTGCAAGACAACAAGGGAGAAAACAAAGAAAAAAGTCACAGGTTTTACAGCGAGGTAAACCCGTTTTTACGGCGGCCATGTTGGTGGTCACAAACAATAACCAATTTTTGCATAAAAATAGAGTTCAATTCCCAAAGGATGGAAATTTCATTGTTTTGACCGCCAACATATCAGCCGTGAAAACAACCTATTCATGTAATTACTGCCGATCAAAATAGTTTATACACGAAGTTCCGGTATGAAAGGCTTAGCTCCTCCCCCATTTCACACCTTTTGAGTGTGAAATGCAAACTAAAGCGTCTTTCAGTCACAAAACGTGGTTAAATATAATATAATTTGCTTCAAAAATCTAATTAAACCAAGATTTTACCTAAGCAAAAAAAGAAATAGAAAGTCATAAAGACTTCTGATACAACTTTCATATACACCTATTTCAAAAAAGGTTGCTTTTGTGATCCATGATGCGTGATGCATGATCCATGTTTCATAGCCTGCGGTGCATCATGGGAGCTGTGCCTTCACCGTTGCAACTCCGTATAAATGCTACAAAAATGCCCGCACCGTATTCTGAAGACCTCCGGTGGAGGGTTATTTGGTTCAGGCATTTTTTGCAGCATTCGGAGGAGGAGACATGTTTCTATCTAGGGGTGTCAAAGTGAACTGTGAGGCGATAAGTGCAGAGCTTTCTAATTTCTGACAGCGTATAAGCACAATGCATGGGGAATAGGTTTGGAGGGATTATTACAACAACACGGGTCGCAATACAACGAATTCGGCTGTAGATAATATGCAAATTTTCCCCCTATCTTTGCTTTCGCACGCACGTGGGATTGCGAGCATCGAGCTTTAAAAAACGAGTTGTGAACTTTTAGAAAAATGAACAATAATATGCATATGCACTTATTGACTGAGTGGGAGGGCCGGACGGGAAAATATTTGGCTAGAGGTCATGGCGTACGGACCGAGCGCCATGACCGAGAGTCAAATATTTTCCCGTCCGGCCCGACCTAACTCAGTCAATAAGTATTTTATCAAAAAGACTCTAACACAATGCACCACGGGCTATGAAACATGGATCATGCATCACGCATCATGGATCACAAAAGAGCAACCTTTTTTTGAAATAGGTGTAGAAAGTTTTTCCAAATTGTGTTAGCAATGGTCTTAGCAATGACGCATGTTCTTTATCAGTTGTTAACGCTTCAGTGGTTGATTGACGACTGGAGGTAAGAATAGCCAGGCCAGGCTCCTTTTATACCGGAACTTCGTGTTTAAGGTGACTCGCTCGAAATACAAAATGCGCTCATCTGTGACCTGGATGCAATTTCGCAACGGCAAACTTTTGATCGTAACTTCTTTGTTTTTTACTCTATTGCAATAATTCTTTTTGTATTTCCTATTGTGAAATTTAATTTCCATTCGTGAATAACGAAGCCTAAAATCTGCGTGCAAGACCATAGGGCGAATGCCGCAGTTTCGACAAGTTGTTTATCAACCAGGAAAACACCTAGAGTGACCAAAACCGGTTCGTAAGTTTCACCAATACTACCAGTTTCTTGTCGTTATATGTTTTAGGAGAAAATAATATATTATCTCGGAAAAATTAAGAGGAAAGCAATATTACATATTTAGGGCGTTTTCGCCATGTGTGTTGATCTAAAGACTGAGTCAGTAAATTTTAATGGTTTGCCGTAGCACTTGCTGTAAGAAATAACGCATGCCTATACAACATATTCTTGGTGTTGAGTGTCCATGATGATTATTTTTCGAGGTTCAATAAATATTTATTTCACCTCGGGTGGAAATAAGCTCCAAAGTTGACGGCATTACTGTTGCAGCGTTTCTGTTCCGACGAATTGTTTGTAACTTGGCAACATTCTATACTATATCAAAGGAAGTCGATTCGCAAATTTTGAGCCAAATAAAACGGACCAATTATTTTCTAGGAGGGCCTCAATATGAAATGAGGGGTTTGCGCAAATTCAGATTTTGGCCCCTGTATTTGTTTCGAAGAAAATCGGTTCATATTTATTAATCCATGCTTCATTCAACTAGGAGATACAAAAAGAATTATTGCAATAGAGTAAAAAACAAAGAAGTTATGACCAAAAGTTTGCCGTTGCGAAATTGCATCCAGGTCACAGGTGAGCGCATTTTGCATTTCAAGCGAGGCTCCGTTGTTATTTCGGGCGCACTCGTCTTTGACAAACTTTGTCTCATAACTTTTCCGGCTCTAAAGCGATGCCTCTAAAACTTTGCGAAAACTTACAGCTATTATCTAGCAATAATATGATAGAATTCGATTTTAATGAGAAAAAATATTTTTAGTGATAATCGGGCTTAAATGAACCCCACTTTTTTTAACAAAATCGCACCATGTGAAAAATTTTGCTGTTATATTTGTGTTAAATTTCTGGAATCAGCTTACATTGACTTAATACATACCCTTACCACGTTTCAGCAAAATCGTCGGAGCAGAAATGCAGAAGAATTAACGCCATCAAAATCAAGCCCCAAAATTCTCTTAAAATTTTAAATACTTCATGCTCTTTGACTAAACAATCTACGAACCCAAGAAGGGGTGGGTGGGTGGGACGATTCTAACCAAAGTTAGGCAAAACTGACAACTATGAATAATTAATGCATGCTTATATACTATGCACGAGGGCCAATGAATAGTAATCTATTTCATAACACTCTATTCATGCTCAGTTGAAATAAGATATGGGAAATAATATTGCTCAGCGGTCTAAGCCAAGCTGGAACAGCTTGGCTTAGGGTAGCAGTGTTTTTGACCCACGCGAATTTTGTCAGGGTGGGCGGGTGGGCCGATCCCTCCATCACTGCTCCGCTGGCTGAGACTAAGCACGAAAGGAGTGCTATTCTGCTTTGACTCAGTATTTATACCCTTAGGACACCCTTCTGCACATGCCTGCGTGCATTGAATCGCAAAGGATGTGTTAATTTAATGTATTTCAGTTTCGCATATCATTAGGAGTGTTATGAATAGTAATCTATTTCATAACACTCTATTCATGCTCAGTTGAAATAAGATATGGGAAATAATATTGCTCAGCGCCACTCACGCCATACTGTTCAACTTTATTTCATGACAAGCTCTTTCCTTTATTTCTTACTTACAACAAACATCAATTTATCTATGAATACCCCAAACCTTACAATTCCCAAACCTACCCAAAACAGTATATTGGTAGATCACAAAAACGTCTATTACATAGCTAATCTTGCTTATCAGTCTGAAAAGGTCTCTTCTGTGAACTAATAGATGGAAAAGCGCAAAGGAAGCGCTTCAGTTCATTCATGTCCGTCCATGTATTATTAACATTCATCACTTCACTGGACGCTAGTTTAGCAGAAGCCCCAAAAGGGTTCAGTACTTTTGCTAACTGTAGGTAATGTAAAGCAGTGTGCCTGCGGTTCCACCCAACATGATCCATTATCTCTGTTAATTCTGCCCCTGACAGAGCTAAGGTTATTGCGCACCCTGATCGAAACCCATGCAACGTTTCGCCGTCATTCTCCCCCATTTCATTTAAATAAAATTTAAGTCGGGCCTCTGCAGTAGCTGAAGTAAGGGAGGCATCCGATATCCCACCATCAGGTGTTGTTGGGCGGAATAAATAGCCGCGGGTAAGGTCAACCTGCATTCCCCGAGCAATATCAACATAACGTTCAATGCCTCTAATGGGACAAATAACGGATTGTGGATTTCTTCTTATTCCAAAAACATTGGAGTCACCATCCCTTAGGGTTTTCCCCCACACATGATTAAACAAAAACCCATCATCATTGGGAAAACGCAAAATTTCAGCTACCTTAACTTGGCCCAAGTCCCCGGGGCGATCACCACTGAAGAAAACTGTTTTGAAGTAGGCCTGGTCCCGAGCGATAATGAAACATTGCAGCGGCTTATTAATGGATTGTACCAGGCGCTTTTCCAAGAAAAGAGAAAGCTGGGTAAGTTTGTCAATAAAGAAAGGCGTCGCCTGCTTAGGGGTTACCCTTGCCCTTAATTGCTCCGCAGTCACCACACGAAGATAATCCTTAACGGATTTATCTGCTGCAGGATTGCCTAATCCCAGCCTTTTATCCCATTCACCCTCCCTCCCAATGGCGTGAAAAATAGATCTTAGTTTTCCAATATAAGAATCTACAGTTTTATAAGATAATCGGAAAGGACAACCACAAGTTTGTTTACCCCGTTGCCCAACAAATTTGCAACCATTGTGATGGATCTGCGTTCGACCATCCTTATCCTTGAAAATGAGAAAACGGCATATATCCCGGGGAGAAACAGTAGCTAAGGACACTTGTCCTGGCAGGGCTGATAAAAAGGTTTCTAATTCCTTTTGTAGGGAATCCTTTTGTTTCGAATAACTAGTGGCCTGATCAAAATTCAATAATTGCTGTAACCGTTTATCTAAAGAATCAAGATCAACTTTTAATGTATCACTCTTCTTCCCTGAGGAAAAAATCTTTCTCTTGTAACCACAATACTGGCAAAATCTGAAGTCACTGTCATTAGCCCGACTACAAACAGGACAGCGAACAGATGGTACAAATAGTTTGGCCACCAAAGGGAGTTCCTAAACAACAGAGAATATAAGAACAAAAATCAATCTAAGTTCAGTAGAAAACGTCTAAAAAACAACCGAGAACACCCAAAGATCTCCCGGGATTCCGCCTGGGCGTGGGATCCAACCTTGATTCGAAGGTACAAGAAGTACACGGTCATCCCCTGTAGAAGCCATTTTCACTGCTTTGTTTGCATGACCATGTAACAAAGGCCACCAATATTTTTTAGGGTAACTGTCCAAAACAGCGATTGTGCATGCTTGTTTCATCCTTCGTAAATAGCGTAGGACTGGACCAACCAAGACTGGAGGTGGAAAAACATATGGGCATTGCATGAGAGGCCCGAATGCTGTCAGATCCTGGGCAAAGAAGTTAACACCCGCAGACCCTGGGGAAGAGACCGGAGTAAAGTGAGGAAGACTGTTCCCAGACCAGTCCTTTTGTACGTTGGAATCCAACGACATCAGATCAAACGTGTGCCCCGTAGAGCCCCCAAATTCTCGCTGAACTTTTTGCCACATACTATCTGCCAGGCAGTAATCCGAAGAAGATCTGTGTCGAGAGGGACCATCTGCCGGATTATCTGCAGATCGGACATACAAAAGATGCAACAAGACATTCAGAGCAGCAGTCGTTGAAAATAACACCTTCATGGCATTGTTTAGTTGTGCACTCCTTCCACCCTGATTGTTCCATGCGTGAATAACCGCCTGATTGTCAACATGCACATCGACACGCGTATTACGGACTTCATCCGAGCACGATAATAGCATCTTATTAATCGCCATGGCTTCCTTTGTTGCAATGTCCCATGTGCACTCTTCCTGAGACCAATAATCAAAAATCTGACGGTGATTTGGAGAAACAATCGTAGCCCCCCATCCCGAGGAGGATGCATCCGTTGCCACAGAAACTTGAATATGGCGTTCATCGCGCCATGGTATTGGGTCATCCCAATTTTCAAGGAACAGCCAATGCGCGATCTCTTCTCGCAGAGCACCTCGTAACAAAATCGGCCTCTGGGAACGTAAGCCCTTTGAGATCGCAGCATTCATTTCTCTTGTAAAGAGCTTCGCTGCCGGCACTGCTCTAGCGAAGGAGACACATTTCCCCACAAGGCGTTGCAACGTTTTAACTGAGACATAAGATGACTCAAGTGTCTTATGAATAAGGGTAATAAATTTATCCTTCTTCTCTGGAATCAGATGAAACATTTGTGTCGAAGAATCAGCCATAAATCCAAGATACGGGACAATCTTTGCTGGGATGAGAATAGATTTCGAAAGACCAAGAAAATAACCCAGTCCAATTAAATAGTAGGCGATCAGGAAAATGGCAGACTTAGCAGCTGCATAATTGTGTTCACCTGCCGAACTGAAGGTAGCGTATTCCCCTTTCTCAAACGATACTTGAAGTTGACCATTGTGACGATCGTCAATGTAAAGTAGGCATGGAATGCCAATTGAACGAAAAAAAACAGTTGCTAAGAGACCTGTCGTGTGGTAAACAAAAGGAGAAACCTTCCAACCAAAAGGCAAGGTATTGTACGTAAAAAACCAGCCACCCCATTGTATACCAAAGAAAGGACGGCTACTCTCTGTAAGCAAAATGTGATCATACCCAGACTTATCATCCAACACAGTTTGAAATGAATCTTCCGTTACATAACGAGGCAAGTCATTAAGGGTATCTAGAGTGAAAGGATTGTCCTTCATCCAGAGATTCAAATAGCGTGCGTCATGACAGAGGCGGGGCTTTGACGGCTCAACAGTCAGGGGTAGTACAATGTGCGGCGGAGCCACCTCTCCAACTCTCCCTACCAAAGATATCGCCCCAGTCCCCAGACGACTAATCAAAGTTTCCTGCACAAAGCGGACAAAAGGTTTGCATGACATGTTGTTTCTAAACAGCTTGTGGGGTGGGCGGTCGGAGTCGTACTGTTCGCCTTTAAACGAGCCCTTGAAATGTCGAAAGTACGGAAAAATAGAAACTTGATTTTTGATCCAATCCAAGACATCGGTTTGAGTCGCCACTTCAGGGCATCGCTCCGCAACTTCCTCCCAAAACGAATAGTGAGCGTGAAGCTCTCCAGCTCTAAAATTACTAGGGTCTCGGAAGGACAACTCATTTACATCCCCAATAACCTCGCCTTGTTCCACACGCGTGACTTTTTGCCCTAGTTCACGCGCTGCCATCTCGCCGCTGACCACTGTGGGGTTCCCCATGGAATCTACCCATTGAATTGCATTCACTCCAGATAGTCCATGAGTGATATTGTTATCGAAGTTTTCGTCATACTCCCAAACCCACGAAATGATTTCCTAGGGAAAACATCAAGAACAGAAGGCATTATTCCCACGGGTGAAACCCCAAAGTAGTCAGCAGAGAGATGACAGCTCCGACCCAGTAATCCTGGGAGGGTAACTAGAGACCCTGTTTTCAAAGCTATCAGAACTCTGAGACTATCGAATTCCTTACTAAGTAGGAGAAAAATCACTCAAATAAGACACAACTGAATTGAAGGTACATTTATTACCCAAACAGAAATCTAAATCAGGTTAACATATCTTGTCTAGGAAAGTTCACAGTTTATTTTGTGGCAGACTCCGAAAACGTGCCATTCTTCTGCAGCCCCATGCTCCCAGAAGCATCTCTTTTTCTTGCCTCACAAAATTGCTTAATGTGGCCAACTTTGCCACAATAAAAACACGTGATAGACTTTCCCGGATTCCTCGGGAAATTCCTAGCGTTCCTTTCCCGGCCCTCTCTGAAATAAGGGGACATAGCTGCGGTTCCGGCCCGGTTTCTCGACTGATAGTGCTTCTCTACCTTCGCCACACAATCAAACACTTTCTCGTGATCCTTATCTCCCAGAAGGCGCAAGACGAGACTTCTAAACTGGTCTCGAGGAACATCAAGCTTCCCTCGGACTGTTTGATAAACCAAACGATAAAAATTCTGACGATCATGCTTAGTATCTTGGGCAGTAAGCTGAAGCGATTCCAACATTTCCAGGGCCTCATATTTATTGAAATCTGATAAGGGACGAGATGCATAGGCCATAATCTTCATTAAGGAGTTCTCTACCGATGATTTAGTCATTGTCTCAACCGTCTGGTTCAACCTCAGGACTTCAGCTTTTAACCTCTAAAAGGAGAAAAAATTCCGAATCAACAACACGCCATGACAAGTAGAACTAATAACTATCACAAATTCACCTCATCTGTCGACCATAAAGAAACACCCAGCGAATTAAGATATGCTCCCTAACGGGACATACCTAGTGAATCTTTGCCCTTGTAAGAATACATGACTTATCCATATCCTTCAATAAACATACCCAGCGTATTCTCGTTTCATGTCTAAGCACGGCGTATAAATGAAAACTCACCCCAGGACTACACCCGGCGTATGAAAACCTGGTGAGAAAACTCACCCCCAGGACTACACCCGGCGTCTAAATCCTGATGAGACCGAAACTCCCCCCGGGACTACACCCGGCGTATAAGACCTGGTGAAACAACTCCCCCCCCGGGACTACACCCGGCGTATAAAACCTGGTGAAACAACTCACCCCCGGGACTACACCCGGCGTCTAAATTCTGGTGACAAAACTCACCCCCGGGGTTACACCCCGCGTATAAAATCAGGACGAGACCGAAACTCGCCCCCGAGACTACATCCGGCGTATAAATCAGGATGTAACCGAAACTCACCCCCGGGACTACACCCGGCGTATAAATCAGGATGAGACCGAGGCTCACCCCCGGGACTACACCCGGCGTATAAATCAGGATGAGACCGAAATCTCACCCCCGGGACGACACCCGGCGTATAAATCAGGATGAGACCGAAATCTCACCCCCGGGACTACACCCGGCGTATAAATCCGGATGAGACCGAAATCTCACCCCCGGGACTACACCCGGCGTATAAATCAGGATGACACCGAAATCTCACCCCCGGGACTACACCCGGCGTATAAATCAGGATGAGACCGAGACTCACCCCCGGGACTACACCCGGCGTATAAATCAGGATGAGACCGAAATCTCACCCCCGGGACTACACCCGGCGTCTAAATCCTGATGAGACCGAAACTCACCCCCGGGACTACACCCGGCGTATAAATCAGGATGAGACCGAAATCGCACCCCCGGGACTACACCCGGCGTATAAATCAGGATGAGACCGAAATCTCACCCCCGGGACTACACCCGGCGTATAAATCAGGATGAGACCGAGGCTCACCCCCGGGACTACACCCTGCGTATAAATCAGGATGAAACCGAAATCTCACCCCCGAGACTACACATGGCGTAATTAAAATGTTATACTAAGAATAACTTGGCAAAAGGACGTACCCATACAAACCAACACTATCCCACCCCCGCGACGACACGCGATTAAAAAAAAAAAATACGAAATTTGAATAACAAAAACCCATAACTATAAAGGATAGCCGACACAATAGGAAGGAAAGCGGACCACACCCAAACGAACCTAAAGAACAAAATTCCCACCCACAATAACAAGAAAGGGTTCTAAAACAAGAAACTAACCTTTGGGGAACACAAATAGATGCCTGACATGCAAACATGCCGTTGATACAAAGAAAACAAAACTTATGCAAAGACAAATGCAACACGCCCACGATAAAGAATAAACCTAGGTTTACGTAAGATAAATAAACCAAGCGTATAATATGTTCCCAAACGGTGAAAACGCGAAATGTAACAAGACAAAACAGGGACATAAAATTTACCTCAAGTTCGGTTTGTTCGCCGGCAACATCATTTTGAGCAGCATTTTGACCCACTGCCTGTGCAGCCTGTAGCACTGGTGCGGCTTCTGCGGCTGGTAGAACCTGAGCAGCTTGTGGAACTTGCACAGCTTGTGGAACTTGAGCAGCTTGTGCGACCTGCGCGGGTTGTGGAACTTGAGCAGCCTGTGCAACTTGTGGGCCTTGTGCTGGAGGGTTAACTGGTGGTCGAGGAAATTGTACTCCCGGCGCTGGAACTTCAGCCATTATTCCAGAAAAAATTCGCGTGGGTCGAAAAAACCAGAGAGATCTCGTTCGCTGCTCCGCTGGCTGAGACTAAGCACGAAAGGAGTGCTATTCTGCTTTGACTCAGTATTTATACCCTTAGGACACCCTTCTGCACATGCCTGCGTGCATTGAATCGCAAAGGATGTGTTAATTTAATGTATTTCAGTTTCGCATATCATTAGGAGTGTTATGAATAGTTCATTATCCCTCCTGCACACTCATTAGCATTTAGATACGGGAAAGTCACCCCAGACTGCGCCCCGCAATCGCCGTGGAATTCGCTGGCTAATCCAAACAATCATACCAAAGATAACACACCCCCCCCCCAACCTTACCCATCCTTAACCAAACTAATTTCCCAACCCTCACTAATATTCCAACATGACTGTAATAAATGCTATAAAGAGGACCATGCCAAATTATTGTAAACCTTCATAAATTTTTGATATCCACCCCATGCTCAAACCATTCAAGGACATCCCTTGCGGGTTCGTACCCGTCCAAATGTTTTCCCAGAGTCCAATGCGGGTGCCAAGTTGACCAGCTTGAAAGGAGTCCGGATCGCGAAAAGACAGATCCCGCAGGTTAGGAGTTCCCTCCGCAACAATGCCTTGAACATGGGTTAAGCAAGCGTCTTTTGATGTCATTTTCTCCGAACTCGGTTTACTCTCCAGGGCACCCCTATGCCTGCTTTTTTCCACCGCTTCTAAGGGCATAAAGGTCATCGTATCTCCCTTGAGACGTTTTGTTTTAGGCTAGAACAAGAACACCAAAAGAAAAGGATCAGAATGACGTACCTAAACGGAAGCTGCAAATCCGAGTTCGGAGAAAATGACCACCGTAGCCCGAGTAATCGGGATCAAGGGCATGTCTATGGGCAAAACGCTTGTGGGGTCATTCTCCCAACCTCGAGACCACAGACTCCCAAATGGAAAAATAAAAACGACACATATTTATTGCAGTACTTTTACATTTATTATTGTCAACTGCAAATACAAAGACAATCCAGAATCCCATTTCAAAACAAATCACTTTCACTGATGGCACCATCTTTAACGCTTGTCCGGGCAAGAGCGCGAGATGTGTCCCGCTTTTCCACACACCCAGCACTTCCTCTCCAAAGGTGATCTAGGGCTAAGATTGGTGCCACGCCTCTGGTATGGAGCCTTACGCGTCCGTCCAGTGAACGAACCGTGATTTACTGGGGCGGGCCGCTTGGTTGCCTTAGCAATAACCTTCGCGACCTCGGCCTCCTCTTTAGACGCCACCAGCTTTATTAACACCTGTTGCAGACACGGGTTGTTAAACAACGGACGGCACTGCCTTGGCACTATTTCATAACGCGACGCTCTTTCATCCGTCTTTTCCTTCGTGACGTTGACCACTTCATCTAGAGCGGCGATCGCAGCGCATGGATCAAAAAGAGCCACTGGACGCGCAATCACCATTTGGAGAGTCGACAAAGCAGACTCGATTGCCGATGCATCAATTTTTTTTCTTTTCTTCCACTCATCTAATTCCTTCTTTAACGCACCGACCGTTGTGGCCGGGACCTACAAGGGAAAGAAACGCCCAAATAACTTCTTAATGTCCTCAACTCCAGTCCTTGCTTCACCTCAGAGCTGTTTTGCCTAGGGCCCGGATCTCATGCTCCAAAATATATTGCTTCACTCCATGTTGTGGTACCGAGCGACCGAATTCCTTACCTAAGAAGATTTCACGGAATCTTCGCACAAGTTCCCTCGGCACGTTAAGCACACAGCCACCGCGTGGCCCAATCCGATTCTTTCCTTTTCACCACGGGGTCAACGTATATGGTCAAAGTAAATGGTTCCCTGTCGCTTTCCCATCTTACGCCACCTCATGGCACAGGGCGAAAAGGAAGACTCGTTGCACAAGCGGTCCTTGACCGATTTGTTGTCTTTTGTTTTTCCCTTTTCACGCCACCTCGTGGCACCGGGCGAAATTTCACGACACACCGCTTTATCGGTCCTCGACCGATTTTTTATTTTTACGTCGCCCCTTGGCACAGAGCAGAGGTCCTCGACACACTGCTCAATCGGTCCTCGACCGAATTTGTTTTTTTTCACGCCACCCGTAGCACAGAGCAGAAGTCCTCGACGCACTGCTCAAACGGTCCACGCCACCATGTGGCCAGACAAACAAAACCAAACACCACTGTCAGACTAAAACGGACCTTGACCGGGATCTCCCGCCCCACGACCCTCAAGGGACAAGCGAGAAAAGGTGCAAACAGCATAAATAATTTCTTCGGTCCTCAACCCAAAAACAAAAACAGCTCCAATTATATAACAACCCTAATTCATAAGAGCAAACAAAAGAAAAAAGAAAAGAAAACCAACGAATGCAACAGCAAAACATAATATAAAACAACAGACTATCGCCTAGCATTTGAAAGAACTGTATCGTGGCGACCCAAAGCAATATCTACCGACCATGTGCTCCAAACGCGAAACTTAAAACCGGCCCCGAGTAACGGGAAAAACATAAACGAGAAAATGTAACGTTGGGCAACAAGACATAACCAACAAACCCCGGCTAGAATACAAAACTTAAACGTTGTAGCCGATTACCTCAAGGTTCACCGTCGAGTTGTTCGACACACTCGACCCATTGGCGTTTTCTTGAGAAGAACTTTGGGACGCATTATCACTGCTCACGATTGTTCCCGAAGTTGCCCCAGGCTGTGATGAGGACGTGGTTGGCGGAGCAGCCTGCTCAACAAAGCCTTGAAGGGGCTGTAAAAATTTGCAGGGCACTTGCAGGGTCGTTCACTGCGGACGGACGCTCGGCCATATTTCAAACGATTCCAACCAAAGTTAGGCAAAACTGACAACTATGAATAATTAATGCATGCTTATATACTATGCACGAGGGCTAATGAATATTAATAAGGTATGAATAGTATTCTATTACCCAACGCTCTCTTTCCACGCTCAGCCTGATAAGGTATGGGTAGAAAGTTGATCCAGCGTTAAGGAGGCGATAGCTTGTACTCGTGTACTCGGACACGAATTTTCAGCAGGAGGGTGGGTGAGGGGGGCCGTTCCCCCTTTCCTCCTTCGCGCTGGAAAACTGAGAGACTGAACGAGAAAAACATCGGGTCTTGTATTTATTATTATCCTGGGGTGTGAAATACTCGTGCAATGCCTAATTTGCGCTTATATGGCAGTTTTGTGTGATATCATGCCTCGCGCTTTATTATCAAGCGTTGTGAATAGTATTCTATTACCCAACGCTCTCTTTCCACGCTCAGCCTGATAAGGTATGGGTAGAAAGTTGATCTACGCGCTACCCGCTTCGCTTTACCCGAATTCTCCCCCAGGCCCCCCTGAGAGGAAGGATCATCCCACTCTTAATAACCCCAGCCTCATCCTTCCCATACACTTCCCTTACTCACACTCTAACGAGGGTTATCAGAACATACAATTTATTTTCTTATTTCTGATACATAAATGTTGTTATTCCAAGCGAGGTCGTTTGTCAGGCGTGTCTGGAGGAAAAGCACATACAAAGCGTTTCAGTTCGTTAATGTCTTGCCAGTCCATGAGGGTATCTGTTTCTGTCACCCCTGAGCTAACCTCCAGTGACGTTCCCATCCAATCCACCCACGTGATTGGCTTTTGCGGCATCTTTGCATATTGTGCAACTTTTTCATCGAACTGTGGGTCAAACTCCCATTCCCAGGGGAGACTTGTGGTGATCTAGGTATGAAAACAAAGGAATAATAAAAAAAAGGGAACCGAGGTTAGCAGAGGGGTGACAGTCATGACCCAGCAATAGACTGGGGGAGTGTGTTTAGATACTCTTTTTCACAACTGCCACTTCTCTACTAGAGGAAAAGGAGGAAGAAAATTCCTAAAACGAGAGGCAAGGGTGAATAAACGTAGAATAGCGATTCATTGCCACATTATACAGTATTTATTGAAATACAGCATTACATAGTCAGCAATTTCTGACGCAATAGTAAACAAATTCTGTTCTTTGCGATCTTAGATATAACCCATGTTCATTTGTTATTGTTAATGTTCCTAGGTCGGGAAGCAGGTTCAGACGGGCGTCCGCGCTGTTCCCTCCTTCTTTTGAAACAATTGACAGCGATATGCCCAAGCTTCCCACAACTATAGCAGCGAACATATGGGGCATTTGACCTCCTCGCATGTGACAGTGGCATTGGTTGCGGCTGACTCCTGTTGCTCTTCTCAACTTTTGCCATAATACCCAATATCTTCTCATGGTCTTTATCACCTAGCAATGGCAAGAGAAAGCTCCGGAAGATATGGTTAGGCTGGTCCAATTTCGTTCTCAAAGCTTCGTAGGTCAAACGGAAGTAGCCCTCCTTCTCGTGGCGTACATCGCGAGCGGTATTCTTAAGAGCTTCCAGTAACTCTAGGACCTCGTGCTTATTAAACTCCACAATGGGACGGGAGGCGAGATTTTTAATTTTGTTGAGGAGGCTGTCCACTGATGAACTGGAGAAAATATCCATATCCGCTCTCATTTCATCGTACTTTTTCTGTAAGGCCTATAATTTCAAAAGGAAAAGGCAAGATACTCTCAGACGCTTTATAATCGTAGAACTAGTTCATACGTATTCAACATATCTGCGCCCATAATACATTCTCTCACCCGATTGCCAATATTTTTTTTTTTTTTACTTCCGCGGCCACTATTATTCACATTTGAAAATCACAACAAACGCCTATAGGGTTTCACTTCCGTCGCCAATAATATTCACATTTGCAAAATAATAACAAGCTCTTTTTGAGTTCCCCTTCCGCGGCCAATCTTAACCACGTTTGAAAAAAAAAAATCATAACCAACGCTTATAGAGTTTCACTTCCTTGGCCAATAATATTCACATTTAAGAAATCATAACAAATTTTGACGAGTTTCAATCCGTGGCCAATAATATTCACATCTTCCAGAACATAACAAACAATTACGAGTCTCACCTCCGTGGCCAATAACATTTCACATTTGCATATAACAATCTCTTACGAGTTTACTTCGAGGCCAATAACATATCACATCTGCATAAACAAGCTCTTGCGCGTTACACTTCGTGGCCAATAACATATCACATCTGCATAAACAGCTCTTGCGCGTTTCACTTCGTGGCCAATAACATATCACATCTGCATAAACAAACTCTTGCGCGTTTCACTTCGTGGCCAATAACATATCACATCTGCATAAACAGACTCTTGCGCGTTTCACTTCGTGGCCAATAACATATCACATCTGCATAAACAGACTCTTGCGCGTTTCACTTCGTGGCCAATAACATATCACATCTGCATAAACAAGCTCTTGCGCGTTTCACTTCGTGGCCAATAACATATCACCTCGGCGTCAACAAACTCTTGTTCCGTGGCCAATAACATTTCACATTTGTATATAATACACTCTTACAAGTTTCACCCCCGTGGCCAATACCATTTCACATATCTCAAGGGGTTCCGTAGTCAGCCGAAAGTATGACCATTATTTGCAATAACAAACTCACAAGGAGTTCTTACTCCGCGGCCGACGCAATGGCCATTGTCGCCAACAATAGACTCTTACGAGTCAACTCCGCGGCCAATACATTTCACATATCTCAGGAGTGCCGTGGTCAATATAAAACATGACCATTATTTGCGATAACAAACTCACAAGGAGTCCTAATTCTGTGGCCTACGCAATGGCCATTATCGCAAATAAAAAACTCTTACGAGTCCACTCCGGGGCCAATAACATTTCCCATCGCGCATCACTCTCAAAAGAAAGTATTACTCCCGTGGCCAACAACACTTAATAAAATAATAATTTCAGAACTAACACGTGTTAAAGCGAAAATTTACCTCAAGTTTTTCCTCCGTCGACAAGCCCTGGCCTTGTGGTGCGGGATTCTGCCCTTGCTGAACCTGTGGCGCGGGATTTTGGCCTTGCTGAACCCGTGGCGCGGGATTTTGGCCTTGCTGAACTTGTGGCGCAGGGTTCTGACCTTGCTGAACTTGTGGCGCAGGGTTCTGTCCTTGCTGAACTTGTGGCGCCGGGTTCCGTCCTTGCTGAACTTGTGGCGCAGAGTTCTGTCCTTGCTGAACTTGTGGCGCGGGGTTCTGTCCTTGCTGAACTTGTGGCACTGGATTCTGCCCTTGTCGAACTTGTGGCGCGGGATTTTGTCGTCGCTGAACTTGTGCTTGCGCTGGGTTCTGTCCCGGTTGAACTTGTTCCGGCGCTTGTTGCGGGAACTGTACATTAGCAGCTCTTCGGTCAGCCATGTTCATGGACAGTGCCAATTCCAGTCGTCAATTCTGCTTGCTGGAAAATTCGTGTTCGTAGCAGGAAAAATCGTTCCCCCTTTCCTCCTTCGCGCTGGAAAACTGAGAGACTGAACGAGAAAAACATCGGGTCTTGTATTTATTATTATCCTGGGGTGTGAAATACTCGTGCAATGCCTAATTTGCGCTTATATGGCAGTTTTGTGTGATATCATGCCTCGCGCTTTATTATCAAGCGTTGTGAATAGTTGTTGGGATTATAAGCTGCTCCGCATCTGAGCTCAGGCGAAGCTGACAAGCAGTTTTCAGAGTTTTGTCTATGAATACGAAATGAGCACGTGTGGAATTTATTCTAAGAATTCGCACCTTAGTTAGGGGGGCGTACGTGATATGCGCGCGTAGTCAGCGTAGCCCCGCATTTAAAAACATTGCACCCCATGGAAACTTCTAATGGAGCGTACATGCTCCCTCCCCTCCTGGGGTAACTAGCGCGTATATTTCGTTCGCGCCCCTTATAAAGGTGCGAATTCTTAGAATTTTGGGGCTAAATTTTGATGGCGTTAATTCTTCCGTAATTCTGCTCCAACGATTTTGCTGAAACTTGGTAAGGGTATGTGAAACTTATTACAAAATATTTAGCTTCATAACAGATAACATGATGAATTAAGTGTCCTAAGTCAAGTTTAGACAACAAATGTGTCAAAAGAAAAAAAAAACACGATACGTAAGGTTTGTTACCGCCGGGATGTCAAACAATTACGGTCAATGGAGGATGTAGAGGCGACACCTAGCCCTTCCTTATAAATTTACTCCTCACACTCCCCCGCCCCCCCGCCTTTTATTCCAAACGCCTTTTATTTGGCCTTTTGTTCCAAACGTTTGGAACTGAGGCAAAATTAGAAGGCTTTGTATGTGCTCATCAGAACATAAAAGTGCCAATATCTCAACCTCAAATTGCAATAAGATGCTGATTTTTGGCAAGCAGGCGTTTTTCGTCAGCCCTCCTAATATCTAATTAAATCCCATAGTTTCACAAATTTAGTTTATGCGACGTCATCACTTCGGTACTCTATGAACTAACTGATCAAATCCAGGGGAGCAGTAAAGACGTCTTTAAAAGGAGAGCGGCCAGTGTAAAAATGGCGCAGATTAAAAAGAAATCAAGACAAAACAAAACAAAATAAATTGGAGACCTGTGTTATGTTATATTTTTGGTTTTGTATTACTTCCACTTTGTTAAATTTTCTTACCTTGACAAATTTACTCGAATGTACAAATGTAGGTATCAGCCAAAAACAACGGCTTTTCATCACAACCTGGCTGCGTAAGGTCATGAAAAAGATCCATGAAACAGTGAGAAACATACACTCTAATATTGTACATTATGCGATTTTATTTCTTTGCACAAAACCTCTATTTCAAAACATACAACATGCAGAAATGCATGAATTTATTTTACATATGATGCCGCAGCTTCGATAATTGGAATTAGTTAATAAATTAATTAAATAGAACTAGATTTTTTAAGTAGTTTTACTATTTTTTACCATTGGAATGATACCCAAAGGCCTACTAAATATTTCTGTATTGTTTCACCTCCTGTATATTCTTATTTCAATTTTACCTTTTTTGACTTGATAATGACCTGAAGTACCGTCGAAACGTTGTCGGGTTTTAGAGTTTTAAAATGTTTTCGATCATCTAAAAATTTTTAAGCGTTTAATTTCAGGATAAAAAAATGAATAAATTCAATGAAAAAAAGAATGATTAGAATAACCAAATTCAACACCATGTTTAAATTTTTGTAGCCAGTACACCTGAACACCGCAGTACATGTAAGATTGAATTAAAACAACTAACATGTACTCATTCGAATAATAATTCAAATCTTATCAACGTCAACTATCCAATAAAACAAAACCAACGTTCCACGCGAGGCTAATCATAGAACGTGACGTGGATGGATAATTCACAGGAACCTGCACACTATCTCAAGCAACCCATGCAGCGGTAAGCTGTATAAAAGTTGGAGTAAAATCGAATCTCTCCTTACGGACACCTCTACAATACGGATACTTTTGTATTACGGACAGTCCATTTGGTTCTGGGGAGACAAATATTCATATAAATTCTATCTTCATAATGCAGATTCATCAGCAAATATGGACACTTGGTTTCCTCCCTCTTGTGTTCGTTTTAAGGAGGTTCATACTCCAGACTCTTTTCCACTAAAATTTTAATGAGGGGCGAGTGAAATAAAAGCTATCGCAAATTAAATCTATCTGTTTTTATGGATACTGTGGCAAATCTCAGATTTGAGTAACACGACAGATGAGCGCCACATTGGGCGTCGCAACCATGGCCATTATTGGTTCTCCTTTTGAGAGTAAAATGGAATATCTTTAAAATGTAGGAGTTGCATGCATAGTATGGATCAGTGTCGTAATCAGTGTAGAGATGTCATTTCAAGGCCAGTGATTGGCGTCCACGAGGCACTGCTTTTTTCGGTAATGCTCAATAAGATAGCTCCACATTTCACAAACCTCTAGCAAATTCCTGTTACCTGAAAGAAGGAAACAATGCAAATGTTCAGTAAGCTTGACACTCACATGACTGTCTAATTTACACAACCTGTCCATGGAGGACCAGGTTACTTCATTGATACAAATGACCATTTCTGACATGCATGCGTGGTTTTAGCTACTTTCAAGACCGCTTGTTAATATATAGAAGAACACAAACGGGGTGATCGTAAGGCGGTGTTACACTGTATATATGAAGCAAAATGTCGAATCGGGGAGCATCTACCTCCCAGCCCAGTGGAAGGTACACATATTTCTTAAAGGCCCACTGTCACCCAGTCGGCTTTGCGGTCGTTTGTTTTTGTTTTCAAATGACGAGCTCGCTCGTGATTGGCTCTTTCGGGAATTTTCGACTGCGTTAAATTCGCAATGCATTTTGGGTGACAGTGGGCCTTTAAATTTCCATTTTATCTTACCGATAATACACAATCCTCGTTTGGCTCTCGTCAAAGCTACATTGATCTGGTGCTCGTCAGTCACAAATCCCAGCTTTTCTCTCAGCCATGCGCCGTTGGGCTCGTGGTCGATTTGGGAGTATGGCAACGACCGAACCAGTGATATGATCACAAAGTCACTTTCGCTGCCTGTAAGGAAAATATTATTTGGATAAGTGTTGTACTTCTTTGCCTATGTGTAGTTATCACCTTAACCCTCGGATATACAGCCACCCCACCCCCCCCCCCCCTCTCCCCGCCCCCTTAAGGTTTTTCTCCGATTTTTTTCAAGACCATTTATGATTAGCACATGTCGTCTTCAGTAGCTGTTTATTTATCCTTAAGACACATTTTGGTAAAGTTTGGTGACAACCGGTTGCTATGGTAACGAGATATGACGTCATAAGCAGCATGAACTTAGCCGAAAACGTTAACCGAACTGGAAATAGAAAGAAAAACACACAACAACTTTAATAGACCTTATTCGCTTGGGCGTATTTATTTACCCATTAGAGACCACGTGTCATTCCCGTATTATTTCTTTCTTTTCCGTTAACACTTAAGAAGATACATTAATATGGATATGGCTTGGACAAAGAATTTAACTCCCAAGAGGTTTGTATTGGGTAAACATTACGCCCAAGCGAATAAGGTCTATTCAACGTATAGGTACAGTTATTCACAAACCTGTTTGCTGCTTGAGTTGTGAGTTTTTTTTAGGAGTATAAATTAAGAAGATAACGCTCCCCAGTGAGAAAAATGTGCCAAACGAACTAAACTTATCCCTTTTTTATATACTTCAACCTACCTTGGCTTTTCACAATAGATGAAACGGAGACTTCGGAGAAGTCATGTTTTGTGAGATCTTCTTGAATTATGTGGCATTGAGCGCGGTAAGGGGATAAAACAACAATTTGTTTCTGTGTCACTCCACAGTTGAGTAGCTTTTTAATCACTTCTACCTGAAGAAAAGAACAAAAAAGTGTCTTCAACAATAGTTTGAACAAAGCCTGAGCGCTAAAACCGTTGGCGTTTGTTTATTATTTAGTGTTGACGTTGAAACATTTCCCGGCTATTTCTAATTCTAAATACAAATCCATTCATTATAATTTACCCTTAATGGTAATTCATTTGTGCCTGCTTAGAGGTACCAAAAATCAGACAATAAAAGATCGGTCGTATTAATCACCTTCTGTTCCTGTGGTTTCTTAAACGCAATGTCATATATTTTATACCTTTAAGGTTTCGCGATTTTAAGAACGGTGGGAATTTAAAAACTTATTACGAATTTTAACCTTAGACATCGCAATATCTTCGCTTGTTCATGTGACCGTCCGTGCAGTACCTCATGATTCCACTACACCCTCTTTCGGGAAGGGGGATGTGTTGGGTGCAACTCTTGTCTGTTACGCGAACATACTATTTTGATAACAGTGAAAATATAAAAATGATCGCGACTTTTTACCGAAGGCATCACAGTAAATAATATTAACAAGAATTACTATTTACTGTGTGGACTATTTAGGGTGAACCAGACGTTACTGTTCTCGTCTTTCTCTTGGTTATGTGACCTACAGCATTGCATCTCACAATTCAACTACACACCCCTCCGTGTAGTATTGGGGAGCTGTGTTCGATGCGACTTACTTTTGTTCCGCGAATCCAAAATGATCACGAATTGTTTTTCCCTGGTCATAGTAGTTAATAACAGGACGAGGACGTATTTACTGTGTGGACAATGTAGGGCCTAGGAGAACCCAACGTGACTGTTATTTTACCTCTAAATGTTTACCGAGTCACGTGACCTAAGGCATCGTATCTCATAATTCCGCTACATAATCTCCGTGCGAAGGGGGTTGGATTAGTGGATTGGGTGCGACTCACGCCTGTAGCAAATGAGATTGTCACACGTACAAAACATTGTAAACCTATATAAAGCCCATGTGAACTTACCACTTTGTCCTTCTCTTTTAGGTTACTCTTGGACCTTTCATGGCCTTCTTCTGCTGTCACCACTAGCTCTTCCTCATCACCCACAACATTACAAAACACTAGAGGAACGTAACTTGTTTCAGTGTGCATAGGCCAGAATTCCACAAATTCTTTCCTGACTCTTGTCTCACTCTCACGCTTCTTGACTGAGTCTGCGGTTTGCAATTTGCTGCCATAAAAATGTTCGGAGGGAAATTCACATATGTCCTCGTGCTAAAATAAAAAATATAAAAGAAGTGTAAATAAAGGCTGTTTGAGTTTGTCTTTTAAGTAAACAATATTTATCCACACTTACGTTTGACTTAAAGGTAAAGGTAAAGTGGCAATTAACATTATACTGCAGAGCTGGCTTGTATTAACTATAAATTATCACAGCACATGACATGAGCGTTTCTTAATAATAGATTTTATGTCCATATATATATATATATATATATATATATATATATATATATATATATATATATGGACATAAAATATATGGACATATGATATATATATATATCAGAATAAAGCTTGTTGGATATCCAACGAATATGCCACTTGTGAAAAGGATCCAAGGATACTGGACGCTTGCGCTTAATAAGGATAAATTGTGTAAACCAAAGCGAGAAGCGAACTCTTCACATATCCTGAAGTTTAATAGCAGACGTTTCGCCCTTCGGGCTTCTTCAGTGCTTATATACAGGATCAAAAATACTTGGAATAAAAATTCTTACAGAAATAAGTTCCTTATCACTTGTAACAAATGCAATTTACAATATGTAGGATCCACCGAGTTCAAGGTCAGATTTCGCAACCATAAATCAGCCATGACCACGAATAAAAACACGTGTGAGGTTGCTATTCATTTTAACAAAGATGAACATGAAATGTCTGACTTTGAATTCGTTATTGTGGAACAAATCTTTAATTCAAATAACGAAAATAGTGTTGATGAGCGTTTGTTAACTAGGGAAGCGTTTTGGAGTGCACAGCTTTGCACCCTGATGCCTTGTTACTACATTGGCCTTACGATAATTCGGGGGCCCTAATTAGGGAGCCTGTTATGCTTTTACAATTGCACAACACCATTACATTGTCATGTTTTTTGTATTTTATTTTTTAGCTTCATTTTTTTATTTTTAGTTTATTATGTAACTTGTCAGCTTTACTATATTACGTAACTTTTCTATAGTTTTAATTGCAACTTTTGTTATGTTAGAAGAATATTTTTTTTTATATTAAGGAACTTATTTCTGTAAGAATTTTTATTCCAAGTATTTTTGATCCTGTATATAAGCACTGAAGAAGCCCGAAGGGCGGAACGTCTGCTATTAAACTTCAGGACATGTGAAGAGTTCGCTTCTCGCTTTTGTTTACACAATTTATATATATATATATATATATATATATATATATATATATATAGACGGTTTTGAAGGTGCTGCCTGAGCCAACGAAAGATGTCATACCAAAAGGATCACAATAATGGATTCACAGTCCTGATTCGATTCGATTATTATGTATGATTATTCAAAGCCCTGAATCGGAAACGTATTTCGTTGGGGCAATTGCATAACTGTTAACATTTATTTTTGATTGTCTTTCTTAGTAATTATACCTTCTATTGTTGTGTTACCGTAGTTCATTAGCATATTTGTGGCAATTGTGGTTTTCTTTTAGTCTAGTCTCGTTATCGCTTCTATTATTGTATTGTTGTAATTTTGCTTTTATTTTTGTTACGTAATTTATCAGTAGTTTAATGTTAAGTCATTGTTGTAACCGTATTTAAGTCTCATGTGTAACTGTCTGTACAACTGATGAAGGTCGAGAGACCGAAACGTTTTTTAACTAAATTTTTACATTTTTTTATACCAAAAGTTGTCCATTTTCGGTCTTTTTAACTAGTTATATATATATATATATATATATATATATATATATATATATATATATATAATATTTATCACAAGTATCCACTAGTTGAAGTAACTCCTCTAAAACTATATATGTTAACACAATAAAGGAAAAAACTAGTTTGATTCAATTACACCTATATTACAACCACTTAAAGTGGTCTTCATCAGGGTGACTCAGGGTCACCCTGATGAAGACCACTTTAAGTGGTTGAAATACATGTGTAATTGAATCAAACTAGTTTTTTCCTTTATTGTGTTAACATATATATATATATATATATATATATATATATATATATAGAATGAGTTGTAATTATCAAGCTTCCAACTCCATATCTTGACTTGATTGTGCTTTATTTATTGGGTCAATAAAGCACAATCAAGTCAAGATATGGAGTTGGAAGCTTGATAATTACAACTCATTCTACATTAACCTTTTCAAGCTACAAGATCGCACTTTACTAGAGTGATCCTCTGTCTTCGACAAGGTATACAGCATTGTTTGAGAGACCTGTCACAACACTATATATATATATATATATATATATATATAGTCTGTCACAGGCATTCATAATTAATGGACTTCCTCATAGTAAAAATAAAACAACATAAATGAAGATACACAAATTGGTATTTGTGTGAGTCACCTATATTTCGAGCGGACACACCGACCTTCATCAGGGTGAGCTATTCACCCTGTTGAAGGTCGGTGTATGTTTATGTTGTTATATATATATACTTACAAATTAGTGTGGGAAGGGAGATATGGACAACTAATTGCCTCATAATCTTTGGATCACCAACCTATTCTCGTTAGGAAGGCGATTCACAGCGATTTCTGAAATATATACATAGACAGTTAAATTGAGAACAGAAATTTTCACAACAAAGATTATGCGTGAAAAAGTACCTCAGCCGGGAGTTGAACCCGGGTCTCCTGATGACCGGACAGATGCCTTAACCACTAGGCCACTGAGACAACCACACTTACACAAACACAAACAACACATTTGTGGCTTCATAGTGGAAAGCTCTTGGGAGACTAAGAAGCCACAAATGTGTTGTTTGTGTTTGTGTAAGTGTGGTTGTCTCAGTGGCCTAGTGGTTAAGGCATCTGTCTGGTCATCAGGAGACCCGGGTTCAACTCCCGGCTGAGGTACTTTTTCACTCATAATCTTTGTTGTGAAAATTTCTGTTCTCAATTTAACTGTCTATATATATATATATATATATATATATATATATATATATACCCCCTAAGCATTTTGCAAGATTTCCTAATAACAGTTTCCATTTGTACAGCTGGGTTGATAGAGCCAAATTGGACATTGCATCGTTTATGCGAAGGTCGTGGGTTTGAATCCTGCCAAAACATTTGTAACTGCGTTAGTTTTAGGTTAAACATTTCACTATTCTTCACTTGCCATTCTGTACTGCTCCTCAAGCATAAACGCATGGTCAGAGTATCGCTCGAACAAGGACTTGCTCAGTCCAAGCGACTTGGCCACTCTGTTCGTTACAATCGGTTGAAGCTGCATGTGATCTCCAATAAGAACCACTTGTTCGGCACATGACCAGTGAATCGGAACGATGGTTTCCGGTTCCAAACACATGCCGCACTCGTCGACTATGCACTGGATCGTGTTGTTACACGCCTCTTTCAGTCTTTTACTCCCAGCCGCAGAACAGGTGCAAAGCACAATCTGATGGTACTCTCCTTTACGCACACTTCTAATGACCCACTGCTCAGCTTCTTTTATCAGCTGTGTTTTATAATATAAATTAATAAGTAATTATGTACATGTAAATGCAAACATCTATAAGCATCTTTTAAGTCCCAATGGTCGTCTGTTTACCAGACACATTTCGTAGCCAGCTGTAGACGATATCAAGAGGGTCACAAAGTTAAAATCAAATGGATACCACCAAAGTTATCCAAATAACACGGTACGTATTCGTTTTACATGCGAGTGAGTAGGGCCAAAGCATTTGTACGTTTGGATTAGTGTGTGTAATAAGACTATCCTATTTGGACATCTTGCAAGTCGCGAGTGTCACGAGTGTCAGTTGTTTATGAGAGAGGTTTATGTAATTTCAGGTCTCGTGAAGTGGGGGGGGGGGGGGGGGGGGGGGGTGGATTAATAGAGAAGAGGGGCATATTTCAAATCATAAAATGTAATGAAAACATTAGTTCATTTTGTCCAAAATTAAAAAAAAATACGGGGTTTGTATCCCCGATTGAAAACGAGAACATCACTTAATGGGCTCTAATATAACAGTACGTTTGGACATTTAAAACACAAAGTGTCTCCACAAACTGAATGCAACGAATACTGTCATTTGAAACCAAGATTTCATTCAGGAAACTGAATCGAGGGGGGTTTTTTGGAGGACTTTTAATATGGAAATTTTACGGTATCCATGGATGGATGCAAACCTGTAGATACTCTTTGACTGTTTCATCGTCCACTTTCTTCTTTGCTTTTTTCTTTAGGGCAAATAACTCTTCTTTTTCCTGTAACTCTCGAGCAAATGGTGATTTTTCTTTGTCTCTGATCACATGGTGCAATGCAACAGGTTTCAAGTTGTCAGGAACTGGCTGTATGGCAGTATGCCGAGTTTGTTTCACTTGATTTGGAATCGGGAATTCTTCTTCTTCAAAGACATTTCCGTATACTCGAAGGATCTTGATGCCTTTGATCCTCATCAAATACTCTAAAGTAAAGGTAAGGTACTCTTAAATAAATGAACGACTGAACGCATGAATGACTGACCAATGATGACTGAATGGAGGATTGACTGACTAACTATCGGGACCAAAGGAAGAAACACTGAAGGACAAAATGTCTGACTAGATAAATGTCCAAAATACCATTAGAATGACTCAATTATCGAGTAATTGAATATCTAAATGATTGGCCGAATGACTGAATGATTGAATTGTTACTGTCTTCTTAAGCAACACTTCATAAATCACACCTGCAACGACGTCCACGGATTTGTTGGAAGGCCCACAGTACAAGACTTGTCGAGGAGCCTTTTCTGGAATTGGTTCTTTTGGAGTGTCTGGTAGAGAGTTTTGTTTGTCGATATCTCGGTGATTTATTTTCGCAAACCAATAGGCAATGTGAACTCCTGTTATGGTCTTTCCAGTTCCTACAAACGAAATATAAATTAAAGAAGTATAAATTTAAAAAGTATAATTAAATGTCTCCAAGCGATGATGGGATAAGTTTCTCATGCAGTAACGTGGTCGAAAAACGTTTTAAATGATAAGTTATTAAGCATAACGTTATTTCTTTATTTTAAACATGTCCCACCAGTACCAACTATGGAAGCGGTGCGAGCCTTTTTATAAACCGCTAGTTATTTTAACAGTTAGCCTCTACCTTTAATACAAACACCGAAGGTACAAAGACATACATAAATAAGCGTATTTGCAGAAGAAGACTTTTTATATCTTTGTAAGTTCTGGTTTCTATAGAATCTAAAAACTATTTACTTTAATGTTTCAATATGACGGGGGTGTTCCTAAGGAGATATCCGAATGCAAGAGGTCTTTTTTCTTGACGTCATCATTATTCTAAAACGAAAACGACATATTTTTAAGGCCCCTTTCGTTAACAGGTTCTTTAATCATCGTTCCAATTTTCATGTCAATATCTCTAAACGCGAAACGAAAATGTCAGTACTTGTCTAGCCTTTTCACTCGGTTTGTAGACTTTTCAAATAATAATGTAAATCAACTCAACAGAGGCAATTATAAAGAAGATGTCGATACTGTCTTTTAAAAAACTGGCCAACAGAGTTGAGACATACCAAGTTTTCTAAATCTCTAAATATTCGTTCCATCATAACGCGATTATCTAGGATCATTAGGCTTGAAAATGTTGCCATGTGGTTTCGTTTGGCGTTCATCTTACCTCTGGTAAGAGGTAAGATGGTAAGAGGCAACCTTCAAGGCCAGAAATCATGTTGTTTATGTAAACCAAGACGATCGATTTTAAACTATTACAAAATAACGTAATTGTCAAATCCAAAGAGATAACGACTATTAAGCTTTAAACTTACCCGGTGGTCCTTGAATAAGTGTAAAACGCCCTCGCAGTGATTTTCTAACAGCCCGGACTTGATGATTGTTCAGTGTTCGTAGGTTACAGTCACATACATGATCAGCAATCGAAAGGCTGTCGTTTGGTAAACCAATGCGTAGGTCTACGGTTTAAAATATTTATAGACCCTTAAAACAAGGCAGTAGGTACCAAAATGCAAGAATTCAAAGTACTATTGCAGTTTAATTAATAACGAAGGAGGAATCCAAAACTGAAAAAGAATGTTTCCCCTCTGAATATAGGAAAAAGATGAACATATTACATGTAGGCGGTAAATGTGAAGGTTCGAGGTCATATTTTCTGATTTATTTATAACAGTATTCATATTACTAAATTTCAGTTTATAAAGGTAAATGTGCATGTGCACATAAATCTAAGTTGAAGATTCCATCCACTTCCTTACCTTCCAATCTTGATGCTCTTCCTAGGCAGATGTCGCGTGTAAGCGGTGTGGCTTTCTGTGGTAGATCCCTCAAAGTTCTAATCATTCGGCTAGCAATGGAGAGACACACAATCATTACAAATTATACATGTTAAATGGGACTTTCCAATTTTAAAGCTACCGTCTTTTCGTCAACCAATCTGAGTAATTTGTCACTTCTTAAGGACTTTCGCGCTAATTGTTTATGTGCATCACTACTGCGCACGCGATTCATGTCGAAATGTATGCCACGTCATCTACGAGCGCGCAAGCCAAGAAAGAATTCTGAACATATAAATGGCTGGTAGCTGAAGCGGAACCTTGCTTAGATTTCATATGCGGACAGCGCCTTAAAAATTGAATTGCCAAAAATCGGAAAGAAGCAGAAATAAGAAAGCGAAGTCTCCCATAGTGATTTGAGAGACACAAGTGACGGCGATCTACCTTACCAACACAATGGGCCTCTTTACACTGGGCACTTAAGTAAGACTTAAGAGCGCCTAAGTCTTACTTAGCCAAAAAATTGTGTGTGATGGCCTAAGTAAAAACTGAACGCACTTGACTTAGCATCTCATTAAAGTCGGCAAACTGAAAGGATTCAAGTAAGACTTAAGGTTCTGCAAAACCATCCTTATCGAAACTCAAGTCGACTTATCGTGCCGTGGGGCGGATCACCGTGCCAATCAAGCCAATTAACTCCATGCTATCGCAAACATCGTGGCATCGCTGTTTTCGACTGTTTGGTGACCTTTGGTAATTGGTAGCAGCAAGTTGTTTTCGAAATTATCAAAACGTCAAACGATGGTCACGAAGGACACGATTCACCAATTCCTTCGAATTTGATCCTTGTGCATACGACAACGGTGTCTTTATCGTCAAGTGTTTTCGCGCGAGAAATCGTCATCAAAATTGAACATCTGAACAGCTAAATCTACAATTTTCAGCTTGTATTTCTTTTAACATGTTCTAAATCAAGGTTATCATGTTATTTATGTTATTCGTCCAAACGTTTTACGTCTACGGGCTTTCTCCTTTGAAGATACGGCGTTGTAAATTTGTTTACTTTTAAGCAGCGTCTTCGCTCGGCTAGCTCAAGTCAACTTAAGTTTTTGCATTTACCCGTGTATGAAGAGCTAAGTAAGAGCTAAGTAAGAAAATCGTACTTTACTTGAGCGTTCGTTAAGTTTACTTGAGATCTAGTGTAAAGACTACCAATGTCATATAGACTTCACGTTTGGCTTATAATCAAGAAATAGTTACCTCAGTGGTATAGTCTGCTTTATTATTTCCACGGTGCAACTCCATTTATTTCCATTTACAAAAGTATCCGGGACTTTCATTGAGTGCTGAAACAGCTTAAGTGTGTATTTCATCTTTGAGGTACTAGCAACATTAACGTTCATCTGTGAGGTATCAGCAGCTGTGACGTTGCAGTGGCCAACCCAATAAGTCTTCACAGCTGCTCGGTCCAACTTCCCACTTTCCTTGCAATCCTGGCCCTCATTTCCTGTTTCATATTCACTGTAGCTTTCGGAAGACGCGCTGCAAGAATGGTCTGCTAAGGGTGTTCCCTTAAACTTGTCACTTAACTCGATATTTCCACTGAACTGCTCAGAATTTTGTAGACTACTTGAGAAGGAACTTCTCCAAGAAACTCTTACACAAGCGTAATCCCCGGAAAAAATCTGGATTTGCCTGGTTTCGCAGAACGTCTTGTCTAGCTGAAACTCCCCGACAAATCTACCATCTTCATCTGCTCTCCACTTCACTGTAAGGTTCTGAAGAATAAAAGTGTCGTCATTCCTTACAGCAACTGTTACAGCTTCCATGGCAAGTACCGGTCTCCAAACATGGACATAGCTTTCGATTTTCTTATAGTGTTGCTGCGATGCCTTTCCTGATGCAACTATTGCAAAACATTTATCGGAGAGCCTTCTATGCTCAAGGCAGATGTTAATATCAGATGCGAGATTGAAACATTGAATCTGTGGTGACATCATTTCTCCAATCTCATTGGCTGAAAGTTGTATGCTGACACTATCGGCAACTTTAAGCATCACGGATGTCTCAATGAAGTGTATGTCATTCTCGTCTTCCTTCTTCTTCTCCTCCTCCTCCTCCTCCTCCTCATGATCATCATTATCATCATCATCATCATCATCATCATCATCGTCATCATCATCATCATCACTATCACCGTCATCACCAGTATCGATATCGTCTTCTTCATAGTCTTCATGGAATAGTCCTTCATAAAAAGGGTCGTCAGTCACTTTGTCTTCCTTCTCACTGGTAATTATTTTATCTATATCGTTTAAGCGTTCGCTTAACCTGGTGTCATCGTCATCTTTAACGGCATCCAAGACGTTGAGCCAAAGATTGCCAGGGATGTGGTATCCAGACCTCGTACATTTTGAGTTGACAGAGAGTAAAGCCAGAATCTTGTCCCTGTCTTGGCGGAGATGTTTATCTTGGTTCTTACTCGAGATCCGCTTTGCCCGTTCGATATTGTCAGTAGAAGCATCGTAAATTCTCAGCTTCCACTTCAGCTCTAGGCAGTTGGAAGACTCATCCAGTTCCGGCTGCTTAATTGGTCCCAGATGACTAATCTTAATTTTCCTTTCTTTTGGCGAGAGATGTTGGTTAGCATCTGACAGAAGTTGAAATCGAATGAAATCCCGTTCGATCATTTCAACGATGGCGGACAACTCACAACTTGCTTTCTTGAGATTTGCCGCCATTTGAACTCGGCCACAATCTTTCTCAAACTTGCTTGATTTTTCAGACAGAATTGAACACCTACGATAAACTTCGGCAACTTCATCCGACGTCACCTCTTGTCCGACAGTCTCAAACAACAAACGATGAACCAAAATGTCAAGGTAGCGACGAATTGGAGAGGTGAAGCGAGTATACTCGCGTACGTTCAAAGACCAATGCATTCTGTCCTCCTTCCTCACGTCAGCGGCCCTTACATCCTCAGCTTTTCTTTGTAGACCATTCAGAAAGGAATGCGCGACTGCCAGTTGAGGAAAGATATTATCATTACAAAGCAAGAGTTTCAAATCTCTTTGATCCCGCTTACGACGTGCATTAGAAATGCAGTCCCACGTAGATATGGGCACAAGGAATTTTTCCACACTTTCAACATCTTGAGTCGTAGCCAAATGTCTTCTAAGGGAAAGAGAAAGTTTGGCACAATTTCCAAAGCTCTCTGTCCATTTCTCCATCTTGTATGCCTTTGGAGGACGTTGGATTCGCAATGGTGATAGCGCTGCTTTCCTTGCTACAAGGTACCTCGCCACAGCAATATTGGTCAGGATCATCATTTCTTCTACCAGTTCATGAGCCTCAAGGTCTTCCTTTCGATCCGCGTGGTCGAAATGAAAGTACGATCCGTCAGAAAGACGCAGTTTTCTTCTTTTCTGAGCTAAAAAGTGAAGCGTACGGATATTTTCTTCTATTTCCCATGTCATTTGTCCATCCTCAGAATTGCATCGAACAGACTCGCCAAGAATGACTTTTTGTGCTTTGGCATATGTCAAACGACATTGCGACCTCACAACCGTTCGTCGAAAATCAAGCTTTTCTTCTTCCTGAACACAACCATCTTGGTCCAAAACCAGATAAACAGACACTGCAAGACGATCTTGATTCGGCAACAGGCTGCAGATGTCATGGCTTAGTTCTTCTGGAATCATGAGAACCTCTCCATAGCAATGACCTCGAAAATATGTAGTAGCTCTCTTTCGCGCCTCTACATCAATCATACTCCCTTCAGTGACATAGTAAGATACATCAGAAATGTGAACTCCGATTTCGTAAAGACTATTCTGTAGGTTTTCAACCGTCAATGCATCGTCAAGAGCTTTGCTTCCAGGAGGGTCAATTGTAAACGCATTCTGCACAAGTTGGCGATTTTCTTTTTCAAAACTAGGGATAGTTGACCAGCTCCTCGTGTGCCTTTCTAGCTCTTTAGTAACTGCTTGTGGAAACTCTTCTTTCAGTTTGTATTCCTCATTGAGAACTTTGAATGTGTCAGGAAGATCTTTGCCTTTGCGAATCTTCTTGGTAACAATGCCGAGAGGATAGGGAAATTCACGTCTCCATTGTAAATACTGTACGACAAAGAGGTATTTCCCACTTAAAGCTTCTTTAAAGGGAAGAGTTTCTAAACGCACCGCTCTTTCATCTGATTGTATTCTTTTGTAAATTGGAACGCCATTAATAGATTCATCGGTCAAGTTAGCGATTGGAGTCATTGATTTGTTTATGGGATACATCACCCGAGGGTTATCCCTGGAGATTGTGCAAACAAACTGCCGCTCACGAAGATTGATCGCCTGATGACGAATACCACATACAGATCCCCTCAGTCTTTCCGAAGTATCTTGCTGTTCATTAGAAGTGTTGGAAGACTTCTCCGATAGCTTAACAACGACGACGTCACGATCAAAGGTTTGGCGAGTGTTTCCTTCTATAAGGATATCTTCGCTTGCAGCATCTTGTATCTCGCCATACGACTTTCTAGACCTGTCGTAGCTAACTCTCAAGGTGCATTCACGATAAAGCTGAGGGTTATTATGTAACAAACGATCAAGATACTCAGATTGTAAACACTCTTGTTCTTGTACTCTAGGTTCATGAAGGAGCCGCTCTGTACGTTCGCTGTATTTAATTTTCATGTTTACTAGGAAAATCTGAGTTTTACCCTTCTTTGTTTTCATTTTGATGTCTTCGTGAACTATTTTTCCTGCTGCGATGTTGCCATCAGGCTTGCTGTTGCCATCTTGGGCGTTGTCAAGTGAAGACGTAGCGTTGACCTGTCCTGCTCTATCACTCAGTTTTCTTCTTCTCTTTGCGTGTTCTTCACTTTTCGCTTCCTCCTTTAGTTTTCGTTTCATCGCTTTCTCCTCGCACTGTTCTTTCAGGGCCTGGATGATGGGATCCATGTATTTTGGGGGAACAGTTTCATCGACGTTGTCATATTCGGCAAAGTCATCAACATTGCCAAGGTCGTCATCTTCGGACAGTTCATCACTTGCATCATTGGAGTCGGAAGCGCTTTCATTCTCAGTATCCTCTACATCGAAAGATTTACTTACCAAATCGTCGGAAACTGGATGCTTGGCATCGTCAGAAATGTCCTCGATTTGAACAAAATTGATCGTTGCTCTAGCAGGAAAAGTACTATCCTCTCTTTGAAATTGGTCATCTGGGTAATTTTCCTGGGCAGACAAATCTGATAAGGAATCGCTGAGATCTTTGGTAGGCGGTTGACTCGTGTCTGCTGTCATTGTTGGCACAAACTCGGCAGCGTTGACATTAAGACCACTTTTAGAAATATTTTCTTCCAGCTCATTGTGCTCGATACCAAATAGCTTTCCATTGTCACTACATCGCTTGATGAACTCTTCCCACAATCCTTGGCAATCGCCCACGGTTCTCAAAGAAAATGGATCCCCAACCACTGCGATGAGTGACTGGGCACGAGTGAGTGCAGTGTTGAGCAACTTTGGGTCTGACAGGAAATACAAGTAAGGGCTCTCGGTTCCGATTGCTTCGCAATTCCGTGACTCGTTGCACGTATGAAAAGTGCGAACTGTGCTGACAAAGAGAGCTCGGAATTCTTTTCCTGGTGACAAAAATAACAAGAATGAATCGATTTAACAGTGCAGAAAAGTGGAAAAAAGGAAAAAGTCATTAAATATTTAAACGTTTGCAAAGGCAACAGGTTATAAACACGTTTAAACACGGTTATAAACGAAAACATTTATTGCGATTAACCCACTTTTAAGCTTTTGTATATCATGTCAAGTTTCCGGATCTCGAATGTCATATTTTAGTTACACTGTATACAGAATTCTTTGCTTTAGTTCAGCAATTGTAAACTATTCTAATATTATTTAAAATAATTTTTCACCCACCTTGAACGTTTTCAATGGTTTCCACGTCTACCGCTCCAAGGCCAACTTTTCTAAGTCCATCTCGAATTGTTTTAACCTGTAAAAATATATTTAAAAGGTGAATGAAGCAAATATGACGCCTAAAAAAACAAGACACTGTTTTGACCATAAATTATGTTTCATGCCAGAGGGTTGCCTGGGCATAGATCCGGAAATAATGTAGCACTTTCTAGGTATATCAATCAACTAATCAATCAATCAATCAATCAATCAATCAACTAATCAATCAATCAATCAATCTCGATCGTACCTAACCACTTTTAGCAGTTTGAGCTTTTAAACAAATCACATTTATGTGGTACCTGATAACGATACGACGAAACGACTGCAATTTGTTTAAGATCCTTCGTTCCCCATTCTTCAGGCCAGCAATCAGATAGCTCCTTGACTCGCTTCACAACTTCGTTAACCTCGGCCAAGTTGCGGAAGGACGCGTGGTTCTCTTCGATCTCTTCCTTGCCAAGAGCAGTATAGAACACGAGCGGCCCTAACCGAGGATGAAGAGGTTGGTTGCTGCCCGAGGTAAGCTCGCCTCCATAAAACATGTCAGACGAGAACTGAAGCACCCGTTCATTTGAGCGGTAGTTTTCTGTTAGCAAGACGAGATTTGGGTCCAGTGATGCTTCTTTTCGGCGTTCTTTGTAGTCGTAAAAGAGTCTTTCCTGCAAGGAATTTTGGAATCCCCACTTCTTGGCTTGAGGTGAGAACACATCAGGGCTCATCTAAAAACGAGTGAAAGCTGCATTTTATTACAGGAAAGTGAAAGAAAAAAATGGACAGTGTTTTACTGCTGTAAATATTTTTGTAGAGTTTTCAGTGAAATTTAGAATATTTCTATGATTTGTATGAGTAAGTTGACTCCATTTGGTTAGTATAGTATATTGCCAATGTCTGTTTGTTTTGTTTGTGTTCATTACAACAAAAAGGTTCTCTAATTCCGACCACCGCATTAGTATAGTTTGTAGCACGTACGCCAAGGAGGTAGCCTGTGGAAATGGAGTAATTGCTCAGAATAACAACCACCGCCTTGAATCTCTTTCCTTCTGAAACAAACACCGTACCTGCATGTGGTCTCCAGTGAAAACCACTTTGGTATTGTTCCCTGCGAGTGTCAGTGGCGATAATGTTTCCGTCTCCAGGGCCTGTGCAGCTTCATCGATTAAGATGTGTGAGAAATATCCACGATGAAGATCCATGTCGAAAAGAGCTCGAGACATTCCAAGAGTTGATACGATAACTCTATGACGAATCACGTCCTCGCGAGTTGGAAGTCTGAAGGCTTCCGTTGGTTTTCCCTTGTCAGCAATGAGGCAATATTCTTTCACTGTGTCAGTTACTGTTGAAAGCTTTCGCAACGGCGTAAAAATCCTCAAAGGCCTACATGCCACTATACCGTTTTCCTTTTTGAGATATGTATCCAACAATTCTACGTGTATATCTGCAGCGCTGTTTGAATGCGTGCAGATGAGAACTCGGTTGTTCTGGTTCACGGATATACGACGAATGGCTTGATTCAGCGTGAAGGTTTTGCCAGTTCCAAAAGGACCAAAAACCACAAGGGGAGGAAAATCGATCGCGGAAGCGGCTATTTTCTTGATAATTTCTTTCTGATCCTCGTTTAAGTTTGGATCAAGAATCCAAGGAAGTTCGTAAATCTAACAAATATAAAAGAAATCTTAAACGTACAGCACAAACAGAATCACTGATTCATTTCAAAATACAGTATGAACAGTAGTGCTCATGTTGAATTATATCTAACATGACGATATCGATAGACTATCGACTATGCTGTTTGTTAGAGTGATTTCACAAAACCCGTGAAATATAATTAAACAGTTATTGATGATAGTCAAAAGTAAACAAAAGAGAACTATGGAATAAGTGTCTAATAATGTCTAATATATATAGATAGGCAGAGCCTAACAGCGTAGCACTATGAACAAGCTTAACTAAGGTGAAACGTAACTAAGGTGAAAGGTCGGAAGCACAAGAATTAAGATTGACGACCGGGCTATTTTTCAATTTTAGCAATTGTCAAAAAACAGTATTGCCCGACCGTCTGCACAGTACATTTAGACCGTACAAAAGTTCACAAAAACAACTTTTCTCTGTCTAGATTAACAGGTATGACTAACTTCCGAATAAAATACAGTTTTTGTTTGTCAAAAATTGCCCGAGAAACTGATTTGGAAATCAAAATTGCAAAAATACACAAACATATTTGCATAAGGCGACGCGAGTGAAGAGTCTTGTTTTGTTTTCATAAAATCGCTTTTCAATCTATGTAATGAATAAACAAGCACATAAAAATAGACAACACAATCTTCTTTCGAAAAATTTTATTCAAATCTTCATTAGTTTATGTTTAAAAGTAAAGCACGTTCCATTTATAGCGCATCAAGGCAGAGCTGTCCTCGATGAAATTCAAGATAACAACATGACTTAATTTGAGCACGTTTCATAAACAGGTCTCCAAAACTTAAGATAACACAAAGAAAAAGTCAATCAAAAATTGATATCAACATAAATTCCCATCGAAAAATGTGATTTATTTTACCTTTAAAGCACTGGACTGCTTGGAAATTCGTTAAAACTCCGCTTCTTCGGTTCTGAAATCCGTAATAAAAACAAGGCATCTCCCCGCATTGCTCCTGCATTGATCATGTTGATAACATGAAGTTCCTCGAAGCAAGATTTTATCCCTGAAAGCTCTTCTTTTTCCACTAAAGCGGCTTCTGAGTATCCCTTAATTAGTATCCCTGTCTTGAGTAGCAAAGCGCGAAAAAATGCAGGGAAACGACTTTACTGCTCCGCCTAACACTGCGAAAGATCCAACTTTTTTAAAAAGTGTTTACCGAGCTGACGGCTGTGTAGCCGCGCGTGAGGCGTTATACGCGCATGTTTTGCGACGTCATACGCGACCGCGAGCTAGCCTTGGGCGACACACATGTTGCAGACACGCGCCCGCGAAACATTCCGCTAGCCATGACCATGAAAAATGACGGGCTAGGTTCTATGAGTATGGGGCTGCGCAGCCGGGCCTTCGGCCTGGCGAGTGCTCCGCTATAATTGTCTAATCTCTATTTCACGGGTTATGCAACAGAATTACAAGTTATTTCACAGAATTACATTTACTCGTCGTTAATTTGACTAACTTTTCTAAAAAAACCTTCTTTGCAAACTTTTCACAATTCTCGCACTTTCCAAAATGCCCGCGATTTTTCTTTTTAGTTTTTTCAAATATACTTATGTCGCTTAGCAACCGTTCACGCAAGGTTGCTAAACAACATAAAACAGTTTGCGATCGATTCCATGAGAAGACTTACAGTTCGTAATACAATTTCATATTTTACCTTCTCTTCTGAATCAACGCTGCTTAGCTCCGGAAATAGTACTCTGAAATGCTCGGGCCCCAGCCTATCGATGTTGTCGTGCATCTCACACAGAGGAAGTCGATTGATGTGAAACTGGACGTCCACTGTCGTGAACGTGTTATTGGACAGCGCCAGATCTTTACAGCACTTTTGAGATAGTTTTAAGATGACTCGGTTGTCCTCCACGGAGTCAACAAATGCTTCGTAAACCACGGAATCTGTACCACTTTTTGCTATGAGAACTGATCCCAAGCTTCTGAACAGATTTCTCAGCAGAAGCCGCCCCTGAGCGTCATCCGGTGTAATCGGACGCGAGACGTGAAAAGAGCCAAACAGCCATCCTTCCTGCGCGCACAAGACTTCATCTTTCTTCACGACTAGTTTTGCAACGTGCAAATTTACTTCCTGTACGTTGAAACTGCATGAATGAATGAGATAAAAAAAGGTCGTTTGATAAATGAATGTTCCTTGGTGAGTAACTCCTCGAAAACGTTACTTATGATCATCTACGGAGTCAAGAGAAAAGTTTATCTGATTTTCTGGCTGCAAACGCTATTTATTCATAGTGAGTTAGTTGAATTAGTTTGTTGTTTAAAGTTTAGGGCTATTTATTTATTGTTAGTGCAGTTGTTATTTGCTATCATTGTTATTATTAATCTAGTTATTGTTTGGCTATTTCGTTTGTCGGGTGTAGGTAGTTGTGGGCATCGGTCGGCATCGGGTTTAGTTCAAACTTTCCTGTTGTGTTTCTTGGAAAACTGGTCGCTTAAAGGAGCGGGAGATACGACTATACGACAATTAAGTGAACAGACGTAGAACTTTGTTTCTTGATTTCTTATGCTCGTAGCAAAGTGATCTTAGTTTACGAGTAGTTTTATCACACCTTGCTAAGATAGGATACGAGAAAGCTCTGTGTCCTTCTAAAAAATCGTTTACAATAAAAGGTTTACCTAGCAATTTGTTTCCGAATATAGAATTCCTCCACAAATAATAGTTGATGCATGACATTTATGTAATTTTTCTGACTCAAGCCTTGAGATCTGTCCAGAAGAGGCGAAGGCACAATCTCCTCTGCTTTAGGCAACTGATACTTGTCTATCAAATGCTCGTTGCTGAACACCGTGGGACGTTTTGGCTCAAACTTGATAATCTCTCGGGATCCGTCGTCCCATAAAGTCCAGTCCAAAGTCAACTGTGTCTTCCCTTCGCTAAACTCTTGCAAGAATTCTTGACTGCCAACCTCGATGTTCATTTTCACGACAAGATGAGATTCTTTCCCAAAGTCGAGAACTAAAACTTGTGCATAGCTTCCAAACACAAGAGTGGAGAATGAAACTACGATGTCAACTTCACAGCTACTGTGCAACGCGTGCAGATGTGGTTTCATTGGGTAATGAAAATCGTCAGTCAACTCTTCGTTGTCAGGTGCTTTTACATGTGTCTGTGGGTCATGCGGGGGTGCCATAGTACACTGGAATCTGACGCCAGATAGAGTATAACAATTGTGATACTGTGGCAAGAGTACAACGTCTTGTAGATGGCCAGTGACACTCGACTAAGATAAGATAAAAATGGTGAATAAATCACTGGGTAAATTAAACAGTCAACAAATGCTCTCGCGAAAACCCTGGGGACTAAACTAGGTGTCAGCAGTAGCAAGAGTCTGTAACTACGCTGCGGGCTGCATAGGACTTTAACGAACGTCCCGCTATTGTTGACTGAAGGTCCCAGCAAACAAATTTCCTTTATTGCAGGTTACAAATCGTGGTATATGGGTCCCGACGGGGGACTCCCACAAATCTAAAATGACCACCGTTATAAATATCGCGGTACCTGTTAGGGTATTGCCCAAAAAAAAAATGACAGAATATTACATCTGCTGTTTTAGAATTGGTACCTATAAGGAGTAGAAATCCATTTGAGCCACGCCAATCAAACGAAATTCTAATACCTTTTAGGGTGTGTTTCGAACATTTCCGTCGAGTAACCCCGTCAGTTTTACATGGCAGTACCCCCCCGGGCTATGGGTCTCCGTAATTGAGAGAGCACCATAGCAGGAGTTGTCTCCTACGCAGACGTCATTCGGGACGTCGTGAAACGCTGTTAGTGAGGAGGCACGTTGTGTGACGATGCAATTAACGACTGAGTAGCAGACTATATCAGGAGTTATTTTTTGAACATCTTACTCCCTCTGAATGGTCGGGGCCTCAAACATGTCAAATAAAAGCGTCTATGTCTTTCTGATTCACACTTTAGAGCGGCTGTCTGTAAATATCGAGAACTCGCCGTCAAAACTGAATTTTCGGATTTCTTCATATTTGGTCAGGAGAAACCCTTTGGTGATCTATTTACAAAAATTACATTCAAACTTTCCAAAGACTTTTCGTTTTCCAGAAATCCGCCAAAAACTAAAATGCCGTGTTCAGGTCGCAGCCGCCATTAAATTTGCCGAAATTTGCTGCATATTTAAATCGCTCGGAAAGAAAGACGCCTTAACGTATGGAAATGATTCTTTGCAGTTAAGTAGAATAACCCTTTGAGGACATAGTGATGTAAAAATATTGGAAGAAGATACATTTTTACATGTCTTTTTGAAAGCCCGAACATTCCTACTTTCAGCACTTTGGTAAACACTTGAAAATGAGGAAACTTCTCTGCCATAAATCTTGTCCTGGTACATCGAATTTTACAATGAAAGTTATACTAGCAGAAAGCTATGTTACTGTACTGCAACATATCAAAAATGTAGCTTGGGTAATTGAAAAGCCACCCGTTGAGAGAAGTAAACGCGCAGGCAATTTTCATGAATTTTCTTCAAAAGTTGAGACAGTGAGTCACGCAAGCACAAGTCAGATTTTAAAACACATTTCAAATAGATCAGTTTAGCTTATTGTGTATACCCTTTTCTTGCTCTGGCAAAAATGCCTTGTTTGGAAACAAAATCTAGTGTTCTAATGAGCTTTTTTTGTTCTATATCCTGATAAAAATCAATTCTTGAGTAGGCGATAACTGGTCGCAAACGAGAAGGTCAAGTGTCGTGTTGACCTTTTTCTCTTTGCGCCGATGTCAACAACATGAAATGATTGAAACTATCTCAAGCGAAACTTGTTGCCCAAAGTACATCTTAAACATAGTAGCTTATTACAGGCGATAATTTTATAGATTTTAAGATCACTTTTGGTAAGCGAAGCTGTACAAAGCAACCAAATTTCATAGCCACTGTCACTGTGTCAACAACATGCCGGCTGTTTGAGTAGGTTTCTGAGTTACAACAGTAACTATCCGCGGCGCTGATCGGAAATCAAATTCCAGTTTCGCAAAAAATCGAGAAAAAGTATTCATCTGTACTTAATATTATCCGCTAAAATTGAAACTATGTGATTTGAGATTCAACAAGAGAAAATTTAATCAATGACTGCAATGTTTCTTTAATGTCAATCAGGTTTCCAAACCGAAGAACAACTGAAGTATGTTCATCTCTTTAACTACTACAGTACTACATGTTTTACAAACAAAACCCCACTCTTTGCTTAGCTACATGTATTTGTCACAAAAATTCTAACATAACAATCTGATGAAAACAGCAATGACACATGCAATGAAAATTTCTCTGACTAATACAAAGACATACCGACGGATGAAAATTAAGAAGATCCCAAGCGTGAACGGCATCAACTCTCTGTCTCATTTCACAAAACAACTCCTCTACACGGCATACCAGATATTTTGAAATCAACTCTTCTTTCCTTTTTCTGCTTTACTATGAAAGAAGTTGGATTGAAGTGAAAACGGGACAACCGTACATCGTGTCACGCAACCAATAACCGTCGTGATTAAGGGGAGAATGGGGAGAGCGTGAGAAAACACCGCCGCTTGGCGGGAAAAACTAACTCTTATATTTGGAAAGTGGGAACCTCAAAATCATTTTCATGGCTCATCTGTGTTCTTGTTTAAACATCAGTTTTCCTAAAAATCGTGGCGTAGGGGACATGATAACGGCCATATGATAGTGATAATGGAGCAGGGAGGTGGGAGGTGGGGGCGGGAGGGGGGGGTGGGGGGGGCTGGTGGGCGAGCATCTCGAAAACCAACGTACGTTCGCAGAAAAGACAGCCCCAGGTATCAGATGGTCCCTTTATGACAACAAGTTAACTGCTTTTTTTATTGCAAAGACCGCCGTAACGAAATACAAGCACCCTATCCTATAAAATAGCAAAACGGTTTGATAAAATAGGAAAGCTGATTCATGGTAGAGGAACTATATTTGTAACAAATATAGCTTCCCTACCGTGAATCAGCCTTGCTTTTTTTTTATCAACAGTAGTCCCTTTTAATATGGTGCACCCCTTAGCTAACGCCAATACCCCATAATCTGCAATCAGACATTTTCCCTTCTCTCTCTCTTCTACTTTTGGGAAATTGTTGATAAAGCAATTTCAGTATTGATAAAACCGATTCCGGCTGACATAGAAGAAGCTTTCTTTCAAGAAGAGCGAGGAGGGTTAGAGATAGCACTGTCGACTTAACGGAAAAACCCCAGGCCTGTTATTTAGCAAGTGGGAACCTCTGAATTAGGACAAGGCATGACTCAACTGGGGCCTGGCTTTGATCTCACTGTCTGATCCCATTGCTAGACTAGGAGAGGTCGAGCGGGCTATCATATATGCGCGAAACAAAATCGCCACGCATGTCACATCTCGACTTGTTTGCGTGCTTGCGTGATCGCCTGCTATCCCTGAGAGAAATAAGGGTCTACTCGCATTCTATCCCGTTGCCTGTGGCTAGCCATGTTAACACCTATACCGTAGGACATCTGTTCACTTTGTTGCAGTGAGCTCCTGTTCGTTTCTCCTTATCTTCAGGAGAGCATGGCTACCTTTTTTTCCATCGGGCGTTATTTTCGAGATTCAACGTTCATTGTGGGGAAACCGTTGTTTAGACAGAAGGATAGATGAAAGGACACAGATGAGCCAAGAGAATGAAATGAAAGTGCTTAGTTTCTCTTGTCATGTGCTAATTCAGAGATTCCCACTTTCTAAATAAAAGAGTTTTTCCCGCCATCCAGCGGTGTTTTCTCACGCTCTCCCCATTCTCCCCGAAATCACGACGGTTTTTGGTTGCGGGTTGCGTGACACGATGTGCGGTTGTTCAGTTCAGTTTCACTTCAATCCAACTTTTTGCATAGTACAGCAGAAATAGAAAGAAAAATTGATTTCAAAATATCTGAAATGCCGTGAAGAGGAGTTGTTGTGTGAAATGAAACAGAGAGTTGATGCCGTTCACGCTTGAGATCTTCTAAATTTTCACCTTTCGGTATGTCTTTTATATACTAGAGCGAACTTTTCATTGCTGTTTGCATCAGATTGTTATGTTAGAATGTTAATTGTGGTAGACCTTTTATGGCAAATACATGTAGCTTAGCAAAGAGTGGGGTTTTGTTTGTAAAACATGTAGTACTGTAGTAGTTAAAGAGATGAACATACTTTAGTTGTTCTTTGATTTGAAAACCTGATTGACATTAAAAAAACATTGCAGTCATTGATTGAATCTAAGAGGAAATTTCTCTCGTTGAATCTCAAATCACATAGTTTCAATTTTAGCGGATAATATTTAATACAGATGAATACTTTTGCTCGAATTTTTGCCAAATTGGAATTCGATTTCCGATTAGCGCCGCGGATAGTTACTGTTGTAACTCAGAAACCTAATCAAACAGCCGGCATGTTGTTGACACAGTGACAGTGGCTATGGAATTTGGTTGCTTTGTACAACTTCACTTACCAAAAGGGACTTTAAAATCTATGAAATTATCGGGTTTCGACAAAACGCTGACCCCCGGTCTGCTGACCCCCTACTGACCCCCTACTGACCCCCTATAAAATTAACAGGGTAAAATCAGAAATGATATAAATTAACTTACCAGGATTTTCCAAGAAGTCCGTGCACTATAAAAACAATTAAGAACCAGTCCTCGCGCTTACTTTCTGTCCCAGCATTCCGTCGGTCTCTCCTCTGTATAGGCTGCTTATACAGTTTTGTCTTTTAGCAAGACAAAGAAACAAGGAAGAGAAACGGAAACGGAAAAATCTGCTTTCCCTTTTATCAATCCCGTGCAGCTTTTCCAGCTAGCCGTTTAACGCCACAGCCATTCTCAAAAGACGTTTCTGTTTCTGCTTCACGACGATTTTGGCTGTTTGTATAAATTTTATCACGTCATCAGGTAGGTTATGATATTTCATTTACAACTTCGCCATAATGTTCGTCGTGACAAGACTTCGAATTCGAAACTTGGCCTTTTATTGAAATCCTCTTTCCTCCGCAGAGGCCTTTTTGTGCCACTAGGAGGCTGGGGAGAGGGGAAAAGAAAGCGTGTCCCCCGCGCTCACTTTTTTTTTCTTACATTTCCTTTTTCGAATACCGGTGGGAGCGTCTGCGGAGGAGAGAGATTGTAGAAATATATCGCGTTGGTGTCCTGCAGTTGCCTAGCAACAGAGGAATCGCAACCGCTGACAATGGCGCAGGTTACTACTTCATGTAAGCCTATAGAAGCATTGTAAACAAAGATGGCGGACGGTAAACGGTAAGCGAACCCTCGAAAGGACCTTCTACCAACGTTTTTGGTTTCAAAGAAAACAAAGTGGAACGGCGAAAAGCCTCGTACGCAAATCGAGACGCCACCAAAGTTTCGACCGGCGGTGCACGCTCCCCCAAGCTTCGCGAGGTTCTGCGAGACACGTATTTCTAGTAAGTATTATTTCTGATATTCCCTGTTAATTTTATAGGGGGTCAGTTGGGGGGTCAGTAGGGGGTCAGCAGACCGGGGGTCAGCGTTTTGTCGAAACCCGAAATTATCGCCTGTAATAAGGAATTCGAAGCTACTATGTTTAAGATGTACTTTGGGCAATAAGTTTCGCTTGAGATAGTTTCAATCATTTCATGTTGTTGACATCGGCGCAATGAGAAAAAGGTCAACATGACACTTGACCTTTTGGTTTGCGATCAGTTATCACCTACTCAAGAATTGATTTTTATCAGGATATAGAGCAACAAAAGCTCATTCGAACACTAGATTTTGTTTCCGAACAAGGAATTTTGTTCGCCACACAACAAGAAAAGGGTATATGCAATAAGCTAAATTTATTTGAAATATGTTTACTTGTGCTTGCGTGACTCACTGTCTCAAATTTTGAAGAAAATTCATGAAAATTGCCTGTGCGTTTACTTCTCTCAACGGGTGGCTTTTCAATTACCCAAGCTAAATTTTCGATATGTTGCAGTACAGTAACATAGCTTTCTGCTGCTATAACTTTCACTGTAAAATTCGATGTACCAGGACAAGATTTATGGCAGAGAAGTTTCCTCATTTTCAAGTGTTTACCAAAGTGCTGAAAGTAGGAATGTTCGGGCTTTCAAAAAGACATGTAAAAATGTATCTTCTTCCAATATTTTTACATCACTATGTCCTCAAAGGGTTATTCTACTTAACTGCAAAGAATCATTTCCATACGTTAAGGCGTCTTTCTTTCCGAGCGATTTAAATATGCAGCAAATTTCGGCAAATTTAATGGCGGCTGCGACCTGAACACGGCATTTTAGTTTTTGGCGGATTTCTGGAAAACGAAAAGTCTTTGAATGTAATTTTTGTAAATAGGTCACCAAAGGGTTTTTTCCTGACCAATTATGAAGAAATCCGAAAATTCAGTTTTGACGGCGAGTTCTCGATATTTACAGACAGCCGCTCTTAAACGTTTAAAACGAGTTTCTATCAGACCGTATAAAAAACCTTTCGTTTGATATACTTAATCTAACCTCATAGCAGACTCGCACGGTCCAGTTGTAAGTTTTTTCTCCATCGCTGTCCAGCGGTATCTGTAGTGAGACGTCTAGACCACTGGGTTGACATGTCACTGTCACGCCTGGAAGACTGGAAATGAGGTCCTCGATCTGAAGACAAACAAAAACGACAAATAATAAGAATCCAAGAAATGAAACGGTAATTTTTTTTGCGGGGAACAAATTATGATCACCTATATGTATAAAAATTATCATTCTATATTCGGCCTAAAATAATTGAGTTTGTTTTGGTTTTCTAGAGGTGTAGTTTTGTTGTCTTGTAGCCAGCAAGAACAAACATTATTTCTTGGCAAATCGCAAATCCAGTAGAAAACAAAACCCAAATCTTTTGGAGTTCTTGAATAACAGCCGGAGACTTTTCAACTTTGCCAACAGACGACAACTATAGCTTAGTATATGTTTATCGAAAAAGTTCAATTCCCACTTCCTCTAAAGGAATTAACTTGATAAGTTATAGACAGTTTAAACATTTTAACAGCGCCAATTTTCGAGCTGAGATTTTGGCGCAACCTTGGGATGACATCAAGCAATTTTACGATCCCAATGACATGTGGAAGAAATGGAAAGATTTATTTTCAACTGTCTGCGAAAAACATGCACCAATGAAGACCAAACGGACGCGTAATTCAAAATCAACAGCGGACCACCTTAAAAGAAAAGCTATTAAAACAAATGATCCATCTATTTGGAACCAATTTCGAATGGTTAGAAATCAAGTAAATCGGGAAATTAACAGCGCCAAACAGGCTTACTATCCTATTCTATTCTAGGGACGATTAATCGATGTGGGATGGGAGGGGGAGGGGGGGAGTGACAATTTCAAACTGGGACTGCAGCGCTGTATAGTCAGCGGTAGGTTTCGCAAGTGCTTAGCTACCGCTCCTTTTTTCTTGCCCGCCATTTTGTTTGCTCTCGTTTGCTTTTTGTTATGCAGTTCAAGCTTGTAAACAAATCACCGCCCATCGGAACAGTGCTGTCTTTTTATACGGCCGAAACGGTAAGACTGTTAAAGGAATACCTTAAAGAACTCATTTTGAGAGTATTTCGCTCGATGTCTCGAGTTTATAGATTTTGCTAGAAGTCACATGTTAAGTCTATGTATTTTGTTGCGACTAGATTGTTCTCTCAGAAGTCAGGACTCAGGATTTAGAAGAATGTAATGTACCGACATGTGTCAAGATTCCTCTCTGCCTGTGATAAACTACGTTTAGGACGTTAGCAAGTCCTCGCATTAAGTACCAGAGGCCAGCCACACAAACGTTGCTGCAAGTTGCGATGTTTTCAATGGGGGGGGGGGGGGGGGGGGGGGGATTAATATCGCCCTGTTCGACATTTTCTGGAAATGGTATAGAACTTGTGCGAAAGCTATCAGAGAACCGAATGCTCTTCTCTGGCAACGCGACTACATAACATTCGCTTCTATGCATTCCAATACTTGGAACGTGGCTGGGACAAAGAAAAAATCTGAGTCCTTTCCAAGCAATACGTAGGGCGATGCCATATACTATGTTCATATACTGCTAGGAAAGGACTCAGACTTTTTTCTTTGTCCTACGTTCGTGACATGATAAACATTACATATTTCTCTTAACAGTTAGCCTAAAAGTTACCATCTTTCTTCATTTATCACCGCACAAAACGTTTACGACATTGCTGATCCATCATCCTAGCAGTATGCAGGACGCATGTCATATATGAACCTAGTATATTGTTAGAGCATCCGACCGGTGTGCAGAAGGTCAAAGGCTCGAATCCTGTCGAGGACTCAGATATTTTTCTTTGTCCCACGCTATTGACATCATGAAAATTACATCTTTCTCATATTCACCATATTACCATATTTCTTCATTTATCAAGATGATCCAGTTTCAATTAATCCGAAATTACTATTTTTTTAACTAACCAACCTTGTAAGTGGGCGTTGGGCGCTTATCCTCTGTCACTGTAATGACTTCACTTTTTCCAACAATTTTCATTTTCATTTCCTCAGTTTCCATCCTTTTCACGTGTTCATTCCAGGCCGTGAGTTCTTTCTCTCCGTGCGCAAAAGTGCATGTTTTGTTTAATTTACAAGTTCCTTTTGTCCACCTTTTGTTAAAAGAAAGGTAGATTACCTTTACAACTTTAAAACGGAAGGTCATGATGCACGCTTAATTGAAACTTAGGTACGCAAAGGGAGAACGACAACGTGCAAGTAGCTTTATATCCTCCTTCTCTCGCCCCCCCCCCCCCCCCCCGCCACCGAGTCTGGGCGGACGTTGCCAATTTTGGTTACTACTATATAATGCGTCTAGTACCGTATCATTAACATAAACGATAAAACGATTCAAAAAAGGTAAAGTACCAGTGTTTCACATAGGCCTTGATGCCAAGGATAATGAAAACAGAGACAAGTTTATTTTTAAATACAATAAAATGCTTACTCAGGGCACATTTTGTACTTCCCGCCTTTTTTTGGAATCCTTAATGGTGCTCGGCACTGCCCCCTGAATGCTTGGCGCCATTCTTTTAAGGAAAGGGAAACGCTTCCACTCGATGTTTGTTTTTTGGCCTTCTCCTGTTTGGTGTTTCGTTTACAAATACCTGAAAGACGATAGATAACATATTTACTGGAAAAAAACGCCTGGTCTCGTTAAAACACCTCCTTGAAGTACACAGTCCTTATGGAACGTTCAAAAGGGAAATTAACACCTCTGGGCCCAGTTGTTCGAAAGCCGATTAACGCTAATCCCGGATTAAAAGTTAACCGAGGATTTCATTTCTCTGTTTAAAAATGTTTTCAAAAGGTCATTTTGTAGCTGGTAGTGAAGACAAGTTAAAGTCGAAACTGAAGGGCAGAATGGAAAATTTTCAATTGTTGAGTTGTTTAACAAGATTTAAAGGAGCTATGTCATGGTGATTTTGAGGTTTTCGGGTCAAAACCGTCCCAAATTAAAATTAAGTACCTTTGTCGTACACGAAATGCTTAAAGAACCCTAACAGGAAGATATCAAGTGAATTTTAGCAGAGAAAATAAATCATAATCGGAGTTTTGACGAATTTTCTAAGACACAAGCGATAAACTTGAAAAAAAATGGCCCAATTTTTTCGAGATTCAATCCATTTCCATCCTGGCCATCTGCAGCCCAAGACACTTATTTTTACTTTTAGAGCACTAGTAGAATAATTTTAAACAAAACTTGATTCTTAGTTTTGGAATTTCACTGATATAAAGATGTATTTTGGCTTTTTAAAGTAACGATAAAAATGGTGACATAGCCCCTTTAACTCATTGTCATCTGTTTTGGCCAAAATCGTTCACTAAAGAACGATAAGACTCCGCTGCTTTAAAAAATTGCAACTTTCTCAATCGCGCGAACATTGCAGTTGTGAGCATTGACTAGAAAGTCCTTCAAATTGAAACACCCAATAAGCACAAAAAAGTCAGCGATTTTCGCAGAATATCAGCATTTGAATTTGGAGAAGAACAAAAATGGCCGTTTTTAACGTCATAGAAAAACAACAAAAATCACGTTTTTGCCTTCAGTTTTTTTTTTATTGAAATCATCGTTGTAAACCCAAAAGTCAACATTCACAACAATATTCAGTCCTAGTCCTACCTTAGAAGTGATTTTTTTTGCTCTTTTTCGTTGTCCGGGCCGAGCTATAGCCTCTCGTTCTAGTGCATCCTGGCCTTGCCTCGATTTTCAACATCACGACCGCACTGCATGCTGGGCAATAGCGAGAAATTTTGACAGGGTTCGTTCCGTCCCCCACATATTTCATATTTATACTAAGTCCACAGCCATTCCGACCTACCACCGAAATTTCACGCTTGTTGTGTTCTTCAGTGGTCGCAACTTCCAAAATATGCCGTGGTAGGTCGAGAAATTCATCCAGAGTCGAGTCCCAAAGCTGCTTCGTTTTGTGGCGGCCATTTTTCCAGTTCAACGAGCAACGAGCCAAATTTGTAAACGAAGTACAACACCTAACTCGGTTCAATGAGAAAGTGGACTCTTAGCAACCTTCACGCTTAATGATGCTCATCAGGCAGCTACTAAAGATGAAAAATGGCTGTAAACTTGTAAACTCGAGCCTTCAGTGTTTTAGAACAGCAGCACTTTCCATGGTAACCCCAAATATGGAGTCACGAAATCCTATGGATCGTTTATATGCAGAAAATCACTCAAAAACGTAAAAAGTAACGGTCGACAATGAGTAAAAATTAACGCTAATCCTGGGTTAGCTTAATCGTGCTTTGAACAACCCGGCCCAGGGGTATACGGAAAGGGCGTGTGCAGCGGAGTTTGCCGTTCCGGAAATATACCACTATAGTCAAGGGAACGTACAAGAGAGAATGGTTGATTGGTCAATATAATCCAGTCAAGGGTATTTATAATGCAAACAATAATGACTTATAACGTTCGATTGTTAACATAAAAAAAAAATAGAAAATCTTTGAATGCAGAGGTTCACACGACGCAGAAATTAAACTTACTGGTAGTTGCCGGATCTTCCTTGTAAAGCATTGAAAAAAAAGAAAGAAAACATGTCTTCTTTCAGTATAGCCCTGGCCCTGAGGAAGACTAGTTGTATTAGTCGAAATATTGGTCATTTAATAAATCTTCCCTTTGCCGTAGTGCCAGCCTTGCATTCAGTTTTTGTATTTTCACATTCAAGTGACGCCTGGCACGAGATCTTTCACAAGGAAGATCCGGCAACTACCAGCAAGTTTAATTTCTGCGTCGTGTAGACCTCTGCATTCAAAGGTTTTTCTGTTCGATTGATGGTCCCAGAACTAGGACTTTACTCTTCTGACTTTTACTGTCAAATTTATACTAACTGATGATTAAAACTACCGAAAAGCCAATGGGAACAACCTTTTTTAAACCAACAGTTGTACCATTTAAATTTAAAACTTACTTTATAGTTACACATTGTCACGTATTCATTAATTATTTTGTTACAGTCTTTTTTTGTCAGCAGTTATTTGTACTTATTATAAATTCAACTTTGTACATTACGGTTTAAAACTGATGATGACATAAGAGCTGTCGAAACATGTTAAAAATTAAAACTGTTGTCGTTTTTCTTAAACTTATAACTTTACTGAAAAGCTCCGTTGACGGCAAACAGTAAAAGAAAGTATACGCATTTGTTCGTTAAATTTGCTAAGCTGTCTAACCCAGAGGGGTGTTTTACTTGTTGCGTACCTTTTTCCCGCTCCTTTTCCCATGCTTTTCTCTCCGTCTCACTGTGCGCGAAGCGGCACCGGTCGCTACCTACCGGACAAGGTCGCCCAAGAAGGTGATGGGGACAGAGTCGATAAGTACCAAACACATCGAGTGGCCGAGGACGAATACCATCTTTTTGCTTCTCGGACGAATTTTTCGTCGTAGCTTGACCACATACCTTCTTTTTCGTGGCAATTGAATTTCTAAAATCTGAAAGTGGTGATGCGATCAAATCAGTACAGGATAACGCAGATTTGGATCCCGGTAACGTTACGATTCCATAGTTTTAAGGGCTTTAGCAACGGGTCACGTGACATAACAAATTCTAAATGAGCAAGATAACGGGCGGAGAGCAAGTTTATGATGACGTTTTTGTTCCCTTTTGGTACAACAAAATAAAACCTTGCTCAGAGGTTTTGTTGTAAAACTGCTCTAGTGGACTGGCTAAAGCTTAACTTATTAATTCAATTACAATAGATTAATGGTTTGAAGTCTCGGCTTTGTTTCCCCTTTTCTTGCCGAGAGTTACCAAACAACCGCGGTGGTTACCAGGTTCTCATTGTGCCATTAACTTCGAACATACCACGTTTCGAGAAATTTTCTAAAATTTGGAAACATTGTTCAAGACGTCTCACCCAGTTTTGTCTCATGCTGAAGGATACGATGTTGAAACCATTCGGATGAGCAGATAGCAAAAAAGACCTGGGTCGACGACAGCATCGCGTACTTATTATTTTAGCCGAACATTTTGCGTTATTCTTGGTATTCATTTTCCGAACACTGGGATCGTGACGTCACCGGGAGACCCTAATCTGGGATTCTTCCAAATTGTTGATTAGTGTATCTCACAAGTCATTTCTGTTTCTATGATATCTGCAAACGGTTAGACCTTCAAGTGGCTCGGATGACCACGTGAAAATGGCGGTCCCGTCTGCAGCTGTAGGGGACACAAAAACAGAGTCCTCAAATAGTACTTCCGTGTTGTAATACATTGATACTTAAAACAAGTGTTTTTTTCCTTATCGGAACATATTGTAGTGCAGACATCTAAAACATTTTTTACTTTTCCAATATAATGGCTTGAATATCATTAATATCTCGACCTTTGACTTAGTTTCTGGATAGTTTCTGCGAGAAACATTTGAACATACTGAGTACCTCTTCTCCGGTCTTCTTCCCAAGCTTTCCTTTCAGCTTCACTGTGTGCAAAGAGGCACAATTTGCCTTGAGAACAAGGCTGCCGAGTCCGCTTGTAGTACCGGCAAAGAAGGTACGGGCCTTGAACACGAGGTGGTCTGCGACGGATTCTACCACTTTGACTTTGATAAGTATGTGAAGATTTTGGTTGATCACTCACAGCGCCTTGATCTATATCACTGTCCTGGAATGTTGGCATTCTGGGTCGATTCAGGGTACTTTCCCTGAAGTCCAGATCACCAGGACAAGTGCTGATGCTACAGACACTGCTTGCATCAGAATCATCATCCATTGCTGAAAAACATAGGTACAGATACTATATACACGTGCTGGCCCAAAAGACACATTTATACACACATTCTGCAATATGAAACGTTGCAAATAGTTTTCAGTCACTAATTTCTAGATTATGTCATACTGAACAGCTTTTAGGGATTGGTGTAGATTGTACTGTAGTTTTCAGTTGCGTGAGGAAGAACCAGGAAATCAATGTGTTTTATTTTTCAATAGTATTATTTTAGAGTGCGAATACACACGAACACCTCTTTCTATTCTCTACTGCGACAGCTGCTACCATCACAGTAGCCAGCCATCACGGAAGTAAAGGGTGGTGGCCAGACTCTAACACCGGCACTTATACCCCGGGATTTACCTTTAGGCCACCACTTGTCAGTTCTAACTAAATAATTATTTGTGAGAGGGATGTACAAAATGGGGCTTACCTTCCCTTTTTTCCCTCAGGTTTTTAGTTTTCCGTCTTATTTTCCTCTTTTTTGTTCGCGCTGGAAAAGAAGCAATATTATGTTTATGGCAATGCAACAACAACAACTTAAAGAGTTCACACTTGAATAAGTTTAAAAGTAGATGTTTTCTGAAAACCATTTCTACTCCTTACCAAATGGTAAGGACGGCGGCAATGCTGACGGAATGTGTTCTGCTGCCGCGGCTCCTAGGATAACAAAACAATACAATAATGTATTAACAAAAGCGGCGATGTAACGAATGGGGTCAAATATCATCAACAGAAAAAGGAAACGTTTGTTACCCGCTTCCTTCTGGGATGTTACATGTTGTTCCTCTTCTTTCTGAGCATACGTTTTTCCCTATAAATGAAAACAATATTTCATATTATAAGGAAGGTATTTAGCTTTGATGGTTATTAAACTGAGATTCTAAGTTTGAAACAACTGCAAAAAGGATTAACGTGTGATCTTTTGTTTACACATGTCATACCTTTATGGCCCTACTTTGCTCTTCCTTCCTTTTTTCTTCCAATTCTTGACCTATTTGCTGGCGTTCCTAAATTCGTGATAAATATATTAAGAAAATATCCAGTTGCTTATAATCCATCAAACGGTTCTGTAGAGTGCAATATTGGCCAGAACGCCGGTTTCTTTTGTAACTAGCTTTCAATAGGGTTGCCTTAAAAACGGAAGAAAAACTCCCAAATAAAGGCTTCGACCTAATAAAACTCACTGTTTTTGAGCAAACTAGCCATAATTTTTAAACCACATGAAAAGTACAGTGTGTAAGGTTTGACAGCTTGATTGGAAAACCCAAAAATCAAGGCCTTGCGAAAAGTGCAGTTGAAGCTCTTTTTGCGATTACTCTCTTAAGCGACCAACTCCCCATTCTCAGTTATTATCTGTAATACAAAGCTCCTGTAAGCGACAACTCTCGTGAGTAACAGCGACCAACTTTCAGATTTAAGCTAGCACTCCTGAGAGACTTACAACTATAAGGTAAAAATTAATTCGTATTTTAACAGCAGCTCCTTGAAAGAGATTTCAGCAAAAAGATTTGTTGATGTACCCACTGTTGATTCATGACATTTATGCTGTTATAGTAACCTTTATTTAAGCACAATAAGTATTAAAGCTGGAAAGCTTGTGGGGTCGTGCACTATATTACATTACGAACTATTTACATCTAAAATAATTAGTAAATACTAAATACAATAAACAAGTCTATGGTTTAGAAATATTCAGTAATAAATGTAATTAAAATATAATTAAAATATAATTAAAATATAATTAAAATTAATCAAGTACTTGTATTTAATAAGATAATGTTATCAGAAAGACTATACATTCAAGTAATTTCTTTGGCATGCTGCAACAACTTCAGTCTTTTCGACCAGCTTTAGTAACGAACACTTGTTCGAAATCCCGAGGTGGTCGCTTGCGAGAATTAACTTCAACTGTATTTGAAAGATAATAACACAATGATAATAATCATATAGAATTCATTTGGTTTAGAGTTTTTTGGGGATATTTCACGTTGGACATGTTGCTGGACACGTTCTAGCTTTGTTCTTTGGGAAAGCTCGTAGCTTTTTTTGTGCTTCGCTCTAAAATACGTCTAGTTTTACCTTTTCTCTTTTCCACTCTTCCCTTTGTAACTCTTTCTTGCTCTTTGGCTTTGAAAGAAAACAAATATACCTCCATAAAATATTATCAATATCATCAACAAGGCACTAACAAGATACATCAGGAATCTTTACATTTCTAGTGCTACGCAAGACAAGCATTTGTTAGGGTAAACGTAGAATCACATTCCGTTTTTTTTGTCCTCTTGGAAGTTCCAATAGACCGTTTTCATAATTACGTCACATACTACAACTACCAGCATTCCTTGCGCATAGCAAATAAAGATGGCGGCCACTTCGAATCCGCGGGATACGAAAGTAGAAATTGAAAATAAAAATTTAAAACCAAACCACGAACCACTAAGAATAAAAGAAAAAGGAAGAAAGTCAAGAGTAAGAGAAGAAAAGAAAAGTATACTTGATCACTCGACTTGAACGAAAAAAAGGCGCGAAAAATGTTGCCGTTTGTCACTTCGAAATTGTTCCTAAACATTGTTTGAAGCGGATTGAAACCGAAAGATCTCACCATTACGGCTGTAGGAGCTAAAATGAGCAAGTTTGTAATTTTATCTTTTCGCACAGTGGGCTGTTATCAGTGCGAGTTTTGTCGAACTCAGTGGAGAAATTATTTATGAACTGGAAGAGAATCTCTCTGCAGTTCAAAAGCCGTTGTTAATTAAGGAAAGAACAGCTTATGTTTGCGGGTTCTTTATAGCGAATGGTCGATGTCAAAATAACAACAAGAACAATTCAACGTTTAAAAAACATGGTTTTTGTAAAGCTGAAAAGCCACATCGAGTGCAGGTAACGATTTCTTTAACGTTTATTTGTGTCCAAATGTATTTTTGTAAGACTGCATTGATGGTAGTTCTTTTAAATCGGACAGCTTTTCGCTCTGTTAAGCCGCATACTTGTTCAGTTTGTTTTTCACTGTTTTTTCAATTCTGAATTGAACTCCACGATTCTCTGCCATTTTATAGCTGTATTTTAAATACTTATGTAAGTCTGTCGCTGTTTTATAATAGGTATACTTTTCGTAGAAAACCTCGGTTTGTGAAATACTGTTTATAATAATGTTAGTCATTATTTAAGAAATTGTAAACACATTGCGCCGGAAAGATTAAATTTGGCATTCAGTCGCAGTTTTTACCTTACTTACTATGGATTAAAATTCTTTAAAAAAGTTCTTACAAATCTTATTGAAAACCATGTCATGTGAAGGTTAAACTAATACGTTCCAGTATCCAAATAGTGTAAAATTGTAATTAAAACTGTCAAAAATTATAAGCCACACGATTCGTGAAACTTCGATTCGTGAAACTATAAACACGTACGCGTCACAACACGAAAGCGTGAAAGACGTAAAACTTATCCTGAAAACTAGGCTTTTCAATCAACTCAGCTTATCTAAAAATCAACAAAGTACTTTTCTTCTGGTTTTTTTCCTTTAAATGACGCCCAAGGCACGTCTTCTTCAGAAAGTCTGAGAGACATTCCGCTAAAGGTCACATATTCTGCGCGAAGGTTCGCGCGAGACTCCCACGCTATGCGCAAGGAATGCTGGTAGTTGTAGTTTGTGACGTAATTATAAAAACGGTCTATTACTAGCACTTTTGGATTTACTAACCTTCGCACCACTACTTTGCCTTGATGCTCGGATTGGAGGTTGCTTGACTTTTTGTTTAGTTCGTTTGGTTTGTCTTGTTTCGTCTGAATCGTCTGTATCATGGTCAATCGACAAATCTTGCAGCTGAGAAAAAAAAAGAACTATTTTTAAATAACTTGACATTATGTCCTTTAAGATCTGGTTCCGCTAGCGAAGTAATCGGAAGCGGAGTCGGAGTCGGAGTCGGAGTCGGAGTCGGAAGCGTAAGGAGGCTTACGTTCTAGTGTAAATCGCAATCGGAATCGGAATCGGAATCTGACGGGATAGAAGATTCCCATTTTTCCCAGTTCCCCTTTTGCTTTCGTCGTTCGTGGAGACCAACCCTTACGCTTCCGACTCCGATAGTGGGAACCAACACCTAAGGAAAGGCTCCGTTTTAAGAGTATTGTTCGACTGCATGAATCAAAATATGAAGTCGCACAATGTTATCATAACCTAATTCCTTACTAAAACCTTCCTTATGGAATTAAAAAACAACAGATTTATTTCTCAGTAAATAACGTGCATGATACAAAGATGACTTACTGATCGTGATCTGCTTTGCAGCCCTTCTATTCCTTGTGCGATGTCCATTTCCATATGTTCCGGTCCCATGATCTAAAAAAGGATGCAGAATGCCATAAGGTCAATAATATGGCAAACATACAAGAATGACAATGTTCATTGGTATATGCACTCCACTAGAGAAAGTAGCTTGAGTAGCAGTAACAGAGTGATAATTGGAGAAAAGGTTGAAATTCGGTGAGGGTATATCAGGGTGAATGGTAAGAGTTATGCATGAAGAACATCATCACGTTTGAGAATGTCCGATTGCTACATGGCGAATTTAGCCCAGGCTGAAATTTCAGCCATTGCATGACACAAAGACGACTTACTGATCCTGATCTGCTTTCCAGCCCTTCTATCCTTTTTGCGATGTCCACTTCCATATGTACCGGTTCCTTGTTCTACAAAAAGATACAGAATGACACTAAGTTAATAATATACCATGCAGGAATGACCACATGTGTCATTGGTACCTACACTCCACTAGAGCACTAGAGAAGGTTGCTTGTGCAACAGTCGCAACAGAGAGAAAATTGGGGGGGGGGGGGGGGGGGGGGGGGTGGTCATTCGGTGAGGGTATCAGAGTGAAAGCTAAGAGTTGGGGCCCCATTATTATACATGGCGAATTTCGACCCGGGCTGGAAAGTTAGCTCGGTTAAGGTGTTTCCCTCCAGTTTCCATGCAGCCGCAGCGAACATTTTTGAGAAGCCGTTTAACTAACTTACACAAAATATTGTACTTAGTTTGAAGTTTATGAGAGTGTAACAATTTTGTCAATTGCATTTAAAATTGCGGAGATATACGAGAAACATTGAAATCACTTGAGCCTAAATTCCGAGCGATTGCGATGGTATTTAGAATCAAAGGACTCTAAGAGCCATCTCGTTAGTGCGAAACAAGGTAAGGTTAATTTGAATGGCAAATTAAGTGGCCAGTAGTTATCTTGCAAAAACGACAACGGAAGTGTAGCGTTTTTGTTTTTTGAGTTAGCAAACAAATAACGGCATAATTGAACATTCTAACGAGGTAAGAGCTAATGTCTTAAGGTGTAGTATACATGACCATGAAAGCGAGAGGAGTTATTTGAGACTTTTTGTCATTGTTAATTTAGTAGGTGCGTGTGAATGAAAGTGTCTTTCAAACTATTTTTTTTTTCATGGTTAATAAGAGTTTGATTACTTTGATTGGTTTTGTTTTGATAGCGTGGATTGTTAAAGTAGTACATTTGGGCTGGTTTGCGTGATGTAATATCGAGTTTAAAGGTATTTTGGCAAAGTGGGTAAGATTGGCTAACTGGACTAGTTTGGTTTTTATTAAACTCTTGTTCTTAGGCGATCGTAACTTGATTAGAAATAAAACACAAACAGCGGTAATAAACATGGTAAATCAACGCATTTTTACAAAAAAGTTTACGTTTCGTATGCTACGCAACATACATTTTCAAAAGTAACCGTTACAGTGTTTGAAAACTGTTTATATACAGGGTGTCCCAAAAGTTCGTTCCTCTGATTTATATTAAAATAACTTTTGATTCACTAGCGATATATGCATAAATATACCAGCAGTTCTTAACTGTTATGTACACTATTTTCATACGTAGTTTCAGTAGCCTGAGTGGCCTCCATTATTTTTTATCACATTTCCTAGCTGCTCCGGCATGGAGTGTGATAATTTTTGTAGCGTGGAAAAAGGGACGTTTGCCCTTGCTAGTTTGAGCCGCAGTTTTAGTTCCTTCATTGCCTTCGGGATTTGTTGAACAGAAAGACCAAAAGATCTAAGTATAGATGTTTGTGTTCGTAAATAGGAGATTTTTTTGGCTTTGAGAAGATTCACTTTATAAGGCGCTCAGCAAAACACTGACAATTAATTCAGAGCAACTCGCGGCTGTGAAATGCCGTAAAATGGCGGCAAATTTTTGCGCGCGTGATTTATATCTCATATTTTTACGGAAAAATGAAAAAAGCACTGCTGTATTTAACCCCGTAAGTAATAAGGACATTAAACTACTGAGATTGTTTTTGTGGAAGTTTTTATTAAAAGGCTATAACATGTGTCAATACAGAATAAAATACAGGCCTGTAAAGAAGAGGAACGAACTTTTGGGACACCCTGTAATTCAAAATAGGGGTCTGGAACCAAGATTAAGAAAAAACAATCTTAACAGTAATTTAATAGTACGGACTGTCAGTCTTAAAAGGTACATGTAATAAAGCAACAGCTTCTCACTGCTGACGTTAACATTTAAAGAAGGCTGCAGTTCTTGAATGAGCAAAGTCTCCTTAATTTTATAGTGAAAGTGTGTTTTTCCGGACGCTGAGATATCAAAATGATCGCAATTAAGCTGTAATTAATGTTGTGACCAGTGATTTTGATATGATCAGCAATGGCTGGATGAAAGACATAAAAAGATTAAATAGAAAATCGAATGCACGTGGACCCGTATTCTGGGAGATTCACACGGACACTTTTAGACCATTAACAGGGTAAATATATAAACCACTGTAATGGTAGTTTTGCACTTGTAAAGTTATAGAATTAAACGCACATTCTAGAGTAAGTATGGTCAAATAACAAAGTATTATAACACAACTGTAAGAATGCTTTATGCTCCTTAATTGTATAATAAGTCTGGTGTAAGCAAAGACAAGAGAATCGCACATTAAAAATATTTTGTTGCAAAACTAGCCAGAAGAGTGAAAATGTTATAGACTGGGCCTTATCATTGTTATTTTTTGCAAAAGAAGGGGAACCCGTGCCCCTCTGCTAAATCCGCCACTGCAAATTCTATCACCCAACTTAGCATTGCGATAAGGCTTATAGGTTTTTACCCTAGAAAGCTAGAATGAGGAAGATTAAAGGGATTGTATTTGCCACTGGTTTTAGTAGTGTTCTGTACAGCATTGGGCTGTTGTTTGAACTCCAGCAATTGACAAAATTAATATTCTCAGTATTAAACTGGAGGCTCATGTGGTACAATGTTTTCATACGCAAATATTTTTACTGATATCCCACCGCGTGAGCCTCCATTGCAAGCTAGTTCCAGTTCAATACCGAAAATACAATGTTGTCTATACACACAAAAAGGTGTTAAAAATAATAAATAGTAGAAGTCAAAACAAATAGGACTGAAAACAAAACTATTTTAATTTTATACAGTATAAATATACAGTGATAAAGGAATGACATTTCTAATTGTCATGTCATGTCATAAGAACTAAATATAATGTAAAAATAAATTCTTAGAAAACAAAATCTTTGCATTAGTATTTATTTCTATCCTCTTGGTGTAACTACAGATTTAAGTATAGGTATTTGAAACACTTTCTCTGTACACCACTTTGACTGGAAATTAGCCTTTTCCCCAACCTGACAATGAAGAAAATTAATCATTCCAATAGAGTGGTTTCTCATCAAAATGATTTCTTATTTTATGTTTGATATTGTCACTAGTAGTTCAAGTTTTCTTTACTGGGCCAAATGATTGACATATCAATACTGTCTCTGGTAGACCACAGATGAAAATCAATGACTGGTTTTTGATCGTAAGCATTCAATGCAATAACCTTTGTTTTAGTAGGAATTTGGGGTATTAAAAACAGCAAATGACTAAGTTGGGATTGCAAAGTTTACATTTTCACGAAAGTGACTAAGATGGAGTCTATAATTTGGCCACAGAATAGACTATAATGGAGTAAGGGCTCTGAGATGCCAGCGGCACATATCCAGCAAAAGTTGATCGGAGTACCCCCCTCGGGGCCAGTCATTTAACAGAAAGCCCAGAATGCTTTGGGTTTTTCCGAGTAAAAATATTGAAACTCTCTGAATAGCTATCTTCAGAAGCAATCACTTCCCCTTGAAACAAAAATTCAACTTTGGTCAAATCATTCACTAGTAAGTAGATAACTTTCATACCCATCAGGCCTTGTTAGTGGCAAATACTCTTACTTGTATCTACCAAATAATTTCAATTTCATCTTATAATAAAGAGACAAGGCAAAACAGCGATTTGGTTTTCAATCTTTTTACACCTTGGCATCCCTGTTCTCCTTTATTCTTTTCTCCTCTTCACTGGGTCTGTCTCTGTCAGCATTATAATTATGATTTGGTCTTCTGTTTGACACGGGACGGCTTCCAGTAGGGAGTTCAGGCCACACAGCTGCAGGCTGCCAAATAGCAAATTGTAAAATTAATACAGTGCAATTTCGATAACTCGAATTGTCATTGTAAACACAGAATAATCAAAGGTTTCATTCAAGAGGAAACCATTCATGTGATTGTGGCAACAAACGCGTTACTACTGAAATTACTAAACGAGCTTTGAACTAAGATACACATTTGCTAATATTGGAGATAGATGTGCGTGAATTACGTACCTGGTTTCAGCGTGGTTTCGATTGCGAACCATACTTGCACTGCTCCGAGCAAATCACACCTTGTGTTTTGCAAGGGCAACCATGATTTGTGTTTGTTGCCGTCCGCTTCGTAGAACAGGTACTTTTACAGGAGCAAGATACATTATTTTGCTATAAGATGCAAAGATAGAAGTATTTGCGACATGATTTTAGTCACTGCTAGCTCAAAGAATATAAGCTTACTGTAAATCGACAATTAAACCTCTGATTATGTTACCTCACAATATAACACAATCGACGGAAAATAACAACTTACCTCTCCAGAAACACTCGGCTCTTGTGCTTCCATGCCTTCAAACCACTTGAATAAGTTTCAACGGGGTTTAAAAAAGTTATACAAACACTTAAGCACGTGAAAATGTCCGATATCGGCGCTTACCAGCGAAATATCGACCCGGTCTTGGCAAACTCAAAATGGCGACTGTTTGCAAGTTTGAAAGTTTCCATTCGATAACGTAACGTGAGATATGACAAGTTAATGACATACCAATACCCTGGGGAAATTAACAATAGGTCAGGGGGTACTCCCCAAAAATTTTAGTGACGGTGTGCGGCGTCCTTCTTGAAATCCTTATCCTATTACAAACCATATCCTTTACTGCCCTATAGCTTATATAAAGGACTACCTCCCCCCCCCCCCCCCCCCGGACAAAAGTTACAACTGACAAACCACCACTACACATCTAACACACATGTCCACTACATCTCGTTTTGCGCAAGCGCATTAACGAGATAAAAACCAAAACAATTACGATAAACTATGGCATATGGCATATGTCAAGCCGATTTTGAGTAAATCGGAAAAATATTTCGAACTTGTGATTTGCATGCGTATGAGCGCATCCATATGTTGCTCAATTCATCTTATATAAGTTTAATTTCTCAATTTCAAATTTACGCCAAAATGTTTGTTTAGTGTATAAGATGAAACTACGAAAGTTTGAAAGCGTTTCTCGGTTTAGTTTTGGAGATTCGATTTTTTTTATAGGAAACCATAGTTTTTTTGACAGAATCCTGTAGTTTTAGCGCTTTTCTACATACATGTATTTCAAAACCGCGAAACAGATTTTTTTTAAACTTTTATGGTCGTTTCTTTCATATATGAACAACATTGTCTCGAAGTTTCATTTTGATTGAAACATTGCAACATGGTCAAATAAAATAACAAAGTTTACCTAAAACGCTTGTAAGCGTAATTATTGAGCAACTTATATGGATGTGCTCATACGCATGCAAAATCACAAGTTCGAAATGTTTTTTTTCGATTTTCCCAAAATTGGCTTGACAAAAGTGTTTAGATATTTTGTTTGCCATATGCCATAGTTTATGAATCTGAAAGTTCAATAGCTAAAAGAAAAAACAACTTCAATTTCACAATGGAAAATGGAAAAAGCTCATGCCTTACCTCTCACAAATATGGGACGACAAGTTAACCCTCCCCCTCTTCTCTAATCGTTTTATATTTGTCATGTATTGTCTGTGTTTCTACACTGTAATTAATTCTGCTGTAATTCGACTTAACGAAAAACAGAAAAGGATTGCATTGTTGGTATGTAATGTACTGTAAATAGTTTATTGTAAGTAATGCACTGTAATTGGTCTATTGTAAGTAACATACTATAAGTAGTGTATCGTATTGTACTATATTATTAGTAAGTAGTGTATTGTATTGTGCTATATTATTAGTAAGTAGTGTATTGTATTGTACTATATTATTAGTAAGTAGTGTATTGTATTGTACTATATTATTAGTAAGTAGTGTTTTGTATTGTATTATATTATTAGTAAGTAGTGTATTGTATTGTACTATATTATTAGTAAGTAGTGTATCGTATTGTACTATATTATTAGTAAGTAGTGTATTGTATTGTGCTATATTATTAGTAAGTAGTGTATCGTATTGTACTATATTATTAGTAAGTAGTGTATTGTATTGTGCTATATTATTGGTAAGTAGTGTTTTGTATTGTATTATATTATTAGTAAGTAGCGTATCGTATTGTATTATATTATTAGCAAAATGTTGCAAAAAAAAATAATAAATTACAAAAAAATATATATATATGCCATAGTTTATCGTAATAGTTTTGGTTTTTCTAGATGCCATCGCAATCGCTCGGAATTTTGGCTCAAGTGATTTCAGTGTTTCTCGTTTATCTCCGCAGTTTTAAATGCGATTAACAAAATTGTTACACTTTTATAAACTTCAAACTAAGTACAATATTTTGTGTAAGTTTCATAGTAATTCAATAAAGGAAAGTTAGTTAAACTGCTGCTCACAAAAATGTTCGCTGCGGCTGCATGGAAACTGGAGGGAAACACAGCCCGGCCTCTAAAAAGAGCTGTGCGATTACATGCAGAAAGTTTCAGCTCGGTTTGAGCTCAACGGGGTGAGAAAAATGTAATCACAATCAAATTGTAGCCCGAAGTTAAAAGTGCCGGCTATGCCATGTGATATCATAACCTCAGGGGTTAACAGCAATTAGTGAACGTCTTTTTTCTCACCTCAGGGTCAATCAGTCGCCATTCCCTGGTAAGTTCCAAAGCTTCTTTCAGCTGTCCACGTTGAATTTTGATTTTGATTTTTGTATTAAAAGCAACGGTACTTGTGCGCTGACTCAAACTAAGAGCTAAAAAAAAAACCCCCGCAATGTTCATTGCATTATTAATTAAAGCTTTTAAGGAAATGGTGGTTACAAAGTCTCAAATATAAGTAATATATAAAATATGAGCGGTAGAACTGTATGGATGCATTGTTAGTATTCATACAGTTTTACAGTGAAAAAAAAAACAACAAAACAAAAACGAACAGAACAGATCAGAACAGCACATGTGGCTTGGCTTAGCACTCCATGCCTTCAAATGTTGTTTGCTCCCCAACAACCCACAAGTAACGGGTACTTTCCCACCAATCTAGATACAGAATTTTAATTTAATATTTAGGAGCACCAAGCGAATAGTTGTGGTGGAAAAACTGTCTGGAACGCCTTAGTCGACATAAAAATTCGTAATGAGTTGGACGAAAACTAGAGTCTGCTTTAGTAAAATCCCACCTCAAACTTTCGTAACATCGGAAAATTTAATTTAAAGCCTTTTGTTTTCTGAGGTATAAAAATGTCGTTTTAGGTAAGAAATAAGGTCATGTAGGATTTTCGGAAAGTAGAAAACAGCAGCTAGTAAGTTTCCGGGATAATAATATACATGAAAAAATTACTTCATTCTGATTGGCTAAGAGCAGTGCAGTTCAAGTGTAACACCAGTGCAAAAAGTGGGGTGTTTCTTGGTGTTGCGGAAGCCATTGTTGGTTAGCTTTTGTGTTGTGGTGTGGGTATTGTTCAGTGTCTTTTGAATCTTTTGTTTTACGTCATTTGGTGATCACACCATCCGCAACACCAAGAAACTACCAAAAAGTGTAACATCGGTACAAAAAGTGTAACACCAGTGCAAAAAGTGTAACACCAGTGCAAATTACAAATCCAAAAAAAAAATTGATGCAAAAATGTTTTGCAAAAAAAAAACTTTGCCAAAAAAAAAAACTTTTTGGGAAAAAAAAAAGAAAAAAAAATTCCAAAAAAAAAATTTTGCAAAAAAAATGGATGCAATTTTTTTCATGTATAATTATTAATAAGTAATCATACGGTAAAGCGGCTCGTGCAATTTGAGCTTTTTGAAAAACTCACTTGTGCAAATTCAGAGGCGGATCCATGGGAGGGGTTGAGGGGGTTGCAACCCCCCCTTTGAGCATCATTTTTTTTATTTGTTTGACTCTTCATAAAAATAATAGAATAAAATTGTTTTATACGTAGTTGTTTCACTTCCACCAATTAACTGATTGTCAAATTAGGAAAAGATAATGTACATTTCGCGACAGTAGGACGTTAACATGCAAAAGATCGTGTCAGGATCCAATCGATCATTTCAAAAAATATGTGGCTATTCCCCTTCTTGATTCCCTGATTATTCAAATGCAAGACCTATTTTCTGACGAGGATCGCCACACCCCTCCCACCTGCTTTATCTAGTACCATCAATCATAGCCAATAACAACCTGGAGCGATCTGATGAAACAGAAGGCATGCTGTACTGGGAGAAAGACCTTCCATTTCCCAAATCCCTTAGGAATGAGCTGCGAAGATGGCAAACTATGTGGCAGCCAGTAGAGAAGGAACTTCCAAGCAATCTTCTACTAGCACTTGGTGCGTGTGACGAGGATGCTTTTCCAAACATCCATCGTCATCTTCTCATTGCATGCACCCTACCAATCAGTAGTGCTGAAGTTGAGCGGTCCTTTTCGCTCATGAAACAGATCATAACCTGCTCCAGATCAACGATGTTTGAATGGCGCTTCTCAGATCTCGCTGTTATTGCTATGCATTACTCTGACAAATTCGAGTAGAAGAGATAAACGAGGGCTTTGTAAAAGCTCATCCAAGAAGACTCTTAGGCTACATTGTTCGATTTACGAGGTAATAGAAAAACGACAAATTACCATCGTTGTTTCTGCTGTATCTTTTAATTTTGCATTATTATTATTTTTGGTTTTCTGGTTGAGAAATAAGGTAAACTCCAGACTTTATATCATGCCTTCACAAACGCTTTTTGAGTCTCAGGAGTGCTGGAAATGGCGTTTTAGAGGGTAAAATCGGAAAAATTTTCCGGGAGGGCATGGCCCCGGACCCCCTAGAAGCTCGCGCCTGCGGCGCTCGCCATCCACGCCGATGGCGTCGAAAGTTATTAAGGTGTACAACCCCCACTTTCAGGAATTCCTGGATCCGCACCTGAAATTAGTCCCAAATTGAACTCGAAACCGTATGATTACCTATACTAAGATTCTTTTCCCGAAAAAAATCCTCTTCTGAAAGACGAAATCGAAAAGAACCGAAAAGCAGCTCAGACTGTAGGAGTCTTTCCATCAGTCTCCTTTGAAATCACTAAAATGATATGGAAAAACAGCAGAACGGCATTCCTGTCTTTTTTTTTAAATATCCCTCATTGGATGCTCTGAATAATCTTTTTTATCATCTAAAACGTATTGAATGTTGTTAATGGAAGTGCTAAAACACAACATAATGTTGGAAGCTCAAAATATCTTTACCTTTATCACAGATATGGCATGCTTGGCTAAGATCTCCCTGAAAAATAAAATAAAATAAAAACAGTTGTCATTGGTATTTTTTTCGAGTACAGCTTTTTGATTTGTATTAAAGTAGGGCTAAACAATTTCGTTCTTACCAGGATGTAGAAACATTTCGCTCGATACTCATGGGCTTCTAGTACGTCTGGAAAGAAGTAAAGAGCTTCTGTAAAAAATATCTGAGCTTTTTTTGTTTCATTGTTATTGAACAGTATCTTGCCCCTTCTCATTAGAGTTTCGATGGTCTTGTAAACGTGGTGGTATCCCTGCAAAGGAAGTAGTAGAAGACAAGATTATGTATTGGCTTAAAATAAACACGTAAACTGGCGCATGGATACCATAAGGATTGTATAACATGAACTGTTTCATAATGAACAGAATACCTGGCTACACAAACAGTGTAGTTTTGCTCTTAGTCTGCCAACAGCATTTTTGTCTCTTCCCATCTACAAAATACAACAGGATTTACAATCTAAAGGAAGATTTTAAAGAGCTTTAGGGAGCAGGGATGAGCGCTCGCCTCCCACCAATGTGGCCCGGGTTCGATTCCCGGACTCGACGTCATATATGGGTTGAGTTTGTTGTTAGTTCTCATCTTTGCTCCGAGGGTTTCTTCTCCGGGTACTCCGGTTTTTCCTCCCTCCTCAAAAACTAACATTTCTAAATTCCAATTCGACCAGGACTTTGTTAGAGGGCCACCCTATTAACCTACCCTCTCTAAAAAATGTTTTATTTTCTATTTTTTTCTAGAAGCTTCTCAATGTTTACACTATTTACAGTTTTAACATGGGAATATTGTGGGAGACATTGAAACTGAAAAGAAAAACAGCTGAGCGTAAAATATTAAATGTACATAGAGCAGTCTTAAATTAAGTATTCAAAGTTATTTCGCGATTGCTTTGATTTTGCATTTCTTCGCTTTGTGATTGGCTAAAAAATCTCGCATGATTTTCTCAACCAATCAGAAATAAAAACAAAACCAATTGAGACTTGTTCAAACGCTTAGCGCCGGCTAGTTATGATTGGTTTATTGGATGGCTGTCTTTGTCATGATTGACCAGAGTTTTATGACACTCAGCTGAAACCTGCTCCAATCCGACAAGTGCAGATGTGACACTATATTTTCTGGGGTGTCATACAGAGGATCACATATAAGGGTTTTTTTAGAAAATCCGCCTGTCACGTGATACAGACATCAATTGATTTGCTCCCTCAATGCAGTTACCTTAGGATCCAGAGTTTTACACAACACAGCATAACCGAAAGCTTCCTGTACTTCTCCTAATAACTCGAGAGACCGCAATGACAGAAACGCAATGTACTCGTCTACACCACCGATCATGCTTTTAGCTAAACATGAAGAAATATAAGAAAATAGTAATAATTAAATATCGTGTATAGAATAAGGGAATTAAGAACTACTTGATCGCTCCTATTTCTGGTTTCCATCAAAGGGTCAAAATAAGTTTGCTTCCGTTAACTAAAAATCCAAACACAAAGGCATAAAAAATAGGTCAAAATAAACAATTTTAAAGAATCCTGCTCTGTAGTACTCTTCAGAACAAAGTTATGCAGAATATAATTTTCAGAAAATAACAAGACTTGGTATGCATCCGCCATGTTGGTGTCCTCCTTCAGGACACCAACATGATGGCCATAAAACCGATACAAGAAATACTGTAAAATAAAGCCGTTTATGAAATAAATATGCCCAGTTTTCTCTTCAGAGCTATTAGCATGACACATTATTTTATCATGCTATCGTTTCTAAAAAAATTGAAAACAAACGCAGAATATCGGTTTTGTGACATTTGGGAATTGCTTCGGACCAAATTTAATAAAACTTTAAAATACGAGTTTTCTAAAAGGAAGCACTCTTTCTAGGTGAACATTTTCACTCCAATTTATCTCATTGATGTGTAAAACATGTCAAAAGAAGAGATTTGTTGTGGTAGTAGTTTAAGTTTCAGAATTGTGACGATGTAACTGATGAAAACCAGCAATTGGAACGTCTCAGCCGAAACACTAAAGATTACCGTAAACGGTTTCGTCATGTCTAGAACTGTAAATGTCATACTCAATCAGTTTCCTTCTTTGTGGCCAGGTTTTCGCGTAAATTTAAACATATTAAACTTTGTCAGCTTGCATTTTCTCACATTCACGACTAACATGAAAGTGATAATTTTTTTCGAGGGTGGTTTCCATATGATCGCCGAGGCAGGTGGCGAGTCAAATATGGAAGAAGACCAAATCATGGCTTCTGTACCGTATAATCAATCGCCTTATTAATCTGGAGCGATCGTTAACAATCACTTAGTTAAGTGTTCGAATTTGATCGCATATTTTTTTCCAGCTTTTTAGCCATCGTCCGCGATAGTTGGCCATCCCGCAGAAACCAGTCTTAGAACATTACAAGGAAGAAGGGAAACCAATTCTTAAATTAAATTGGTCAATCTGTGACCCGTATTTGCAAGCTAATTAATTTGCAGATAACCTAGTCTGGACTTCGGTGAGTCTGGGGTTGGCTGCGCATCCTCTCCGTTAGCTAATGACCACCAATATACGGTATTGACTGGACATGTACCTAATCGAATATTATTGTTTTTACTAAAGAAAAGATTCAATAACAGGCGAAACAAGGGAATAATTCTATCTAAACCTATCTTATACATGTACTTTATGCTGACGAACAGAGGTTTCGGATTTCAAAATCTTTAAACACGCTAAGCTTTTAAAAGTGGCATTTTGGATTAAAAAAGAAAACACAACAACGACAGAACAACAACAACAACAAATCACAAATTGCTGGACAATTCGGTGTTATTCCCAAGATGATCTTATGTTTGGCCTGTTGTTTTCTTGAAACAAAGAACTATGTACACATGAGATGAAAATTTCATTTGTGCGGACTATTTCTGGTATTCTTCCAAATGGTCGATAAGAAATTTCATAATTATCGTGAACTCCGTGACATTATGAGTGGTTTGTTTAAAGTTTACGAGTTTCTGATTCAGGTTAATTAATGTAGTCCCCCAAAATACGAGGACTCAACAGCTATGCACAGTGCCAACCCCACAAGACCTATCGGTATGTTCAATTGGTGTAGGTTTGGGGACCTAACAAGACAATCAGGATATGACTGTTAATTACATTTCAGCGATTCCAAACCGTTTTAAACCTTCGAGATTTTTTGTTTGGTTAAATGATTTATTGCACAAAATAACAACAACAACTACAACAACATTAACAAAAGAAGAAAACAAAACAAAAAAAAAACTATACACAATTTAATAACAACTGTATTTTATTCATTCTACGCGTATGTGACCAGCACTTACCAACTTCGCAATCTCGCAAAACCTGCTGCACGTAATTCTGAAAAGTTAAAATTGATCAAAACATCATAAAGTTTAACTGAGCAACTTCTGCTAAATGAGCGAGCTATTAAAAAAAGGAACATACATAAGACGGAAGAAATCAAGCTCAACGCACAGAAAAAAAGTATATTTGATGTTATTAAAACTATTATTATTATTATTATTATTATTAGAGCAGTTTTCAATTGCGTGTGAAAAGTAATTACACAATTGCTTTAGTTTTTCATTGATACGCTTTGTGATTGGCTAAAAAATATCGCGCCACTTTCTCGACCAATCAGAAGTAAAACCAAAACCAATCGTGACTTGCTCGAACGCGTTTTCCCGAGCTTGGCGCCGCCGACATGTAATTGCTTCGAGCTCTGATTGGTTCATTGGATTGTTTACGACTGCTGTGATTGGTCAGAGTAATTACTTTGGTTTTGGTTTTACAACACTCAATTGAAAACTGCTCTATTTACTTATATATGCTCAAGTCTCGAGGGAAGAAAGGCATTCCAGCTTGTATTAAAGAGACACTGTCTCGTCGAAATACAAAATTTCCCTAACCTTATTTTCATGTTATATCACCAAATGCCACCAAATATATAACTAATTAAACAAAAAGATTCTATAGAACAAAACATAAGTAACAGTTTGGAAATTAAGTGCAGTATACGTATTGCAAGGATGGAAGTGGATTACAATTCATTAAGAATTTGATATCTTGACCGCCAGTCAAAAAATCAAAATTGTCATTTTTGTAAAAGTTTGACCTTTTTAGCCGTTATTGTCTCTTTGGTTAATATTTCTTTACTTGCATTACTTTTGGCAATTTTTTTCTTCGTATTTCAGTCAAGATACTAAAGAAAGCTTGAAGCAGGCTCCTGGTCATAATCAAGAAAACACGATATTTCATCCGGGACAGTGTCCCCTTTAATGGCACTATAAAGCATTGCAGAGAAACAAATGCATAATTTGTTAATTTGACGAGTTAATACTGACTATTGACTAACCATGCGAAGTAAACACTCTGCTCGCTGACACAAAATACCAGCCACCGACGCTGAACAAACTGGATCGCTGCTAACTCGTCGAAGCGCCACAGTAAAAAGTATTGCAGCTGTATGGTATTCTCTGATACTCATGAACTCCCTAGCGTTATACAGGGTTTCCAAACCGTTTGATGACACGAGGTCCGAGGCCAATAGAGCCTATGGAGAAATGAAAAATATTCAGCCAACTTTTCCTATAACAATCTCATGATTTAATGTAATATGGACTCAGTCTTTAAAACAAATAGATACCTTGGAAAGAATATGTTTATATATCACACAGATACATGTATAATAAATCGTTAAGGCGGGACTCAACCTAAATTTGAATGAAATTTTAAGAGGTTTAAAGTGCCCATAACGATTTTTTTTAAATTTTCTTATCTAAATCTACACGTCACGTAATTGAACGTCTGCGAAAATTTTTTTGATTTCAGCAAAACGTGAATTTTTTATGATTTTTTAAAGTCTTTAAAATTTGCCGCCATTTTGGTCCACCATTCGCATTAGTCTCCTCTCGGTCCCTCTCGGTTAACAAAAGATCCGTGACGTAGATTAAGGAACACGTAACTTCAAACAAAGAAACACGTGACTTCAAACAAAGGAACTGTGACGTAGATTAAGGAACATGTGAGCCCGTTGGCCTTCTTAACAGCGGGACGGGTATGCCGCAAAAAAAATAGGATTTTGAAGATTTAAAATATTCATAAAAAATTCGCGTTTTGTGCAAAGCGCGAAATTATTTCGCAGAGGTTCCTTGTGTGATGTTTACATTCAGATGAGAAAATAAAAAGTTAAACGTTATGGGCACTTTAAAGAAGGGATAGGAGAAAGAAAATAATTTTTGTGATACCCACACAAGAGGAACCCAGGTTGCTACTGGATTATTTTGGTGTTCATCTATTAATTATTAACTACAAATTCCATTTTGAAACTTCATTAAATCTTCAATATTTCTTATTTCTCTAAATTTTTCAAATCCTTTGAGAAAAAAAAATTCCTCTCAAACATACCCAAAAATCACCCCAAAATTTAAAAAACATCCCATAACATAGATTCATGAGATGAGCATTGAGTTTTTGGATTGCTTGAAACGTGAGCGAGATATTTCCATTAAAGTCATGTTAAAGACGTTCGCGCTAATTGTTTATGCGCATCCTTACTGCGCACGCAATTCATGTCGCAACGTCATGCTACATCGTGCTCGAGCGCGCGCGCAAGAGAAGAAATCTAAGCACATAAAAGGCTGGTAGCCGTTGCGTTAACTTTGCTCAGATTTAACTCGCTTGGATGGTCGGTGACCCCCGATTTTTTTTCGATAGATAATTTTCTTTGCCAATTCTCGACACATTGTGAAAAAATGAACAAAAAAAATCAATGTAGGAAGTTTAAATTTTTTCCATTTTTCTACCCGCGCGACATCGAATCCTGCCAACTTTCAGCTGTCAGAGTTTGCAAATGCTGTCGTTTAAAGATTAAATTTACTTTAAGGAACGTCACCGGTTAAATGAATTTGCTGAACAGACCTACTGACATAAAATTTGGGAAAGAAAGTTACATTTTCGAGATTCATTGATTGGGTTGGCTTGTTTCCAAGCCTGCCCAATATATAAAATGGACGCTGTTTCGTAGTCACTTATTGACACGCCGGGGGTGTCCGCCATATGAAAATGACGGGGTGTCCTTTTAGAATTTCGTTAGATGGGCATGGTTGAAAAGACGTTTTATCGTTAAGAGCTACTAATTGTAAATTTTAAGTCGAAGTCTCCCCCCCCCCCCCCCGGATTTTGGAGATTTGAGAATAGATAAGTTAATATGTGGTGTAGGAGAAGTAAATGGGGATGTGCGTAGGCTAATAAATTGATTAAAAGGTTGTTTGTGTAAAGGGTATTCCTTTATAGCGGTGTGGGAGGAAAGCGTGAAGGGTGAATTGTCTTGTGAGCGTTTAAAGAGGTTTTAAAAGACACTGACCTATTTCTAGTAGCTGGTATTAATAGATTAAAAAGGGTGAAACCCGTACGAAATATTATAGCCTGACATAGCGAGAATCCGGCCTGAAGTGATTTTTACAGCCTGCATTGAACGAGACAAAGTACGCCTAAAACGAGCCATTCTTCTATGTCTTGTCTCGGCGATAATCTAGCCTGCATAACAGGCGTTATTGGGGGCGCTCAAGCGGGTTTTGGCCGGGGGTTTTGGGTCGCGAGCGCGTAGCGCGAGACACGAGCGCGAAGCGCGAGAACAAAGAGGTCTCGATTCTGCAGAGAAGAGAGATTCTACACTAGACAGAGCAGCCTAAATTAGTGGAAAGCTTTCTGCTTTGTAATACATGCAGAATTTGGGAAAGTATTCCCTCAATTTTGTTGGATCATATTGATCATTTGCAATATGATATTTCAACGAATTATGCTGATGGGGCCGTTTCCAATAACCAAGGGTAGACATCTGCCGTTGGGATCTCTAGTCTGTTGGGAAAAAAAGGACTTATGGTTTATTTGATAACATAACGCCCCGAAGAGAGAGAAGAGAGAATTTGAGGTGAGCAACTACATTGTACATGGAACATTAATGAAACGTGATTTTCTTCTATCGTTCATTGTTCTTTCAGTGATAAGATTTGCTGCTAAAAGCATAATCAATTTTGAATGACACATAGAACATGATCTTTGTGTCAACAATCACTTTGACCGAGGTCATGTCAAGGATGCTTATATTAGTATTTGTTTTACACAGGAAAAAATGAAGTGGCATTTATTGAGATAACTTGTAATGCATTTGTTAAAGATGTTATGGGTTACATGTTATAAGCTTATTAGTATTTTGTGAAAGAAGGGGTACGTGACTCAGACAAAGTTTGCTGTCAGCTCAAAGGCTTTGTATGAGCGTGACCCGGGGGGGTACTCCCTTATATGACCTATACAGGGACGTGCCGCTGGACAGGGTATGGTTTTTGGCATTTTTGTCCTGAAGGTATATAATTCAACGCGAGTCTCTCCTAAACAGGGTCTGAATCTGTCCTAAACAGAGTATGGTTCCAGTTAACGTAGCGCTTGTGGTGACTTCCCCTGTCGTGATTAGCATATTCATGCGAAGGTGAAGTCGTTTTCGTTTCAGATCCGTCTACTATTTTTTAAACCTCAGTTTAATAACCACGCACGAGTCGTGTCCTAGACAGAGTCCTAAAATAGAGGGTGTTGTTCTACACAGGGTACGTATTTTCGTTTCTTTTTTGTCCTAAACAGGGTCAGGGTCTCAGACCCTCCGCGGCACCCCTATACCCAAATATTGGTCAAGTACCCCCCTCCCCCCTCCGGGAGCGTGATGTGTTTTGGATATGAAAAATCGGTGAAATCAGCGGTAAACGTGATTTGAACGTTTTGCGGGCTTCAAATACAATAAATACAAGGCAATGTTACATTAGGGAGTGAAAAACTGATTCAAGAAATGTAAATTTGACTTAAAATTCAACAAATTATGTGACGAGGCTGCACGGTGAAATCCGATCATCGGACTTCGAATCTATTAGCCCTCAAGCGATAAGAAAACATTTCATGACTTGTGCCCAGAGGCAAAGAGAAAAGTATATTTTTTTGTATTCTTCTTATATGACTTAGGTGTTTGCATCGCTAGCTTGAAAAGGGATGCGTAAATAGGTTCCAAATGATCTGTATTATCCCAAATTAACTGCCGTGTACCCAAATTTTAACTTTATACTAATTAGCAGTAGCTAAAAAAACCCGGAGGGGGGGGGGGGGGGGGGTTCTCCCATATATAAGCTATACGGGTATGTGCCGCTGGATGGGGTCGGGTTTTTTACCTTCTAGGTCTGAGATGGGATACTTTTTCCGTTCAATTTTCGAATTAAGTGTTTTGTCATTTTTTCCGGTACATTTTTTTTTATCTGGAACCGTGCCTGTGGAAGTTTCACTCGATTCAATCAGCGTGTATGGGTTTGACGCCTAATTCTGTCAATTTGTGTAAACAAACCCCTTTTTTGTATAAAGAGCCTTTTACCATATTTAACTGTTTGGTCTGACATGGGGTAGCGAAAATAGAAATTTTAGGTCTGAGATGGGGTAGAGGTTCTTAGGTCCCAGCGAAACACCCCCACCTAAAACATTGCGGAGTAACCCCTCCCGCCGGGGATAAACAACCGTATTTATATTACCTAACAATTAATTACACGCCAACGTCTGATACCGGATGAATATTTTTAGATAAATCTTAACTTAAAGGGAGACTACTTTGTAAAAGCCCGCAAGGGTTTCTTTAGTCTTCCTCCCAATTTTCATTTAATTATTAAAAATCTACCTGTATACATTTATTATTATGGGAATAAACTGTTACTGTGCCGTTTATCGACACGCGTTCATACAACCAAAGCAGAACAAAAGGTCCTGAAGATGACAACGCGAATTTCTTTTTGAGCAAAAATTCTGTCTTTGAGTCTATATTCTGAGGGATACTCAGTATATATTGTGAAGTTTGGAGAGTATATAGGCTGCAATTGAATAAATTAGAGAGCTGCTTACTTTCGAGTATTCGTCCAACGGGTATAAACTTTACTATTACTACCTGCGGCCGCATAAACAGCATTAATAAACGCATCCTTTCAGTAGAGCCGCAATGGACAGATTATCATTTCTTTTCACCATCATTGAAACCTGCCTTTTTTGGCCATGGACCACTTTACCGCTTGGTTTTATATGCTTCGTTTCTAACGGCTCAGTAGCCTGCGTGGCAAGCGTTCGAAGGGAAAGGGGGAGAATTGAGGCGCGCGAGAACGCGAAGAGCGCGCGAGGAAGGGGGGAAGGGGTTTTGTGTGTCTCACCCTTGGTATCACTTGGAGTCTTATATCAATGCATTTGTCCCAAACAAAACAAAACAAAACAATCCTGGTCCATTTGGTGTAGATTCGTCTAAAACTATTTGTGCTCCTTATAGCCAAGGAAATAGTGTTTTTTGGTTCTAATGCGGGTAGTCAGTGTGTAGCGATGAGTTTAACAGCTATATTGTATAATTTTAGTCGCATGATAACATGTGCGTCAGATCTTGTTGAAATTACGAATTTTGGTAATGAGTTGTATACTTATCTTTCTAATTTAACACAAAAAGAATGCCTTATGTTAACTGAAGTTCCTGATGTTGTTTGTACTGGGAGAGTTAACTTTCAATTTATTAGAGTATAGTGGAAGTTATTATGGAAATCGGTACATTATTCTGATTATTTAAATGACAGTATAATAGAAGAGAGCTGTTTACCTTTGTTTGAGGCTTATGAATCGTTATTACGTGATAATTATAAGTCATTTATTTTGACAATAATTTATACAGTCGCTATTTTTGAGACAAGGGATGGTGTATTCAAAGTGTTTGATTCACATAGTAGAGATCAGAATGAATGAATGGTCCATGTGGGACGTGTGGATTGACTGAAGTTAGTTCTCTTGAAGAGTTCGAAGAGTTTGAAGTAAAAGGAGTGAAGATATCCTTAACAACCCAATCATAGTACTCGCAGAGTTCTTGTTTGCAATATTTTTAGACAAACAGACATTGGGGTCACATACCGTACGGAAGACCAATTTTTCAAAATTAGGGTCGCCTTTCAGATATATTATCTCGGTAACGAAGTCGGTGACCCCCTCATTTTTTTGCATTTCTGACACAAGTAACTCATAACCTAGCTGCAGCAAAAGTTTTATAAAAAAATCAATGTTAGAAGATTTTCGCGCGAACGTCCTTAAGTGGCGGAAAAGTGGCATTTAGGTGGAGTCCAGCCTTAATTGCAATGGAAGGGAAGTGTGTGTATGTTTAAACCCATTGTTTATTTCAAAAACACTGCATTCAAAATAATGTGTGCCTGTGGAAATGGCCACCCTTTTGTTCTTCAAATATGATATGTTGTGCGGATCACCAAATGACGTCATCGAAACCCTTCCACTTTCTTATATTTATCACCAACATCACCGCAAGATATTACGTCTTAGGTACCTTTACATGTCTATTATCTTGACAGTACCAACAAACCGACAAATTCTGTCAGTACCGACAAACCGACAGTTTTTGACTCAATATAATCAAGGCACGAAGAGAGTGAACCGACAATCCGACAACCGACAAATTCTGTCGGTTTGTCAGTACCGACAAACCGACAGAATTTGTCGGTTGTCGGTTTGTCGGTTCACTTCTCTTGGTGCCTTGATTATATTAATTAAAAATTACCAAAAAAAAAAAACTGTCGGTTTGTCGGTATTGTTGGTACTGTCAAATTCATGGATATATAAAGGTACCTTAGACGTAATATCTTGCGGTGATGTTGGTGAGAAATATATGAAAGTGGAAAGGGTTACGATGTCGTCATTTTGTGATCCGCAACACTAAGAAAGCGCCAATATGTTGTTCTGGGCTTTTGTATAACGTCACTCTTTTACACAAAACGTTTAATTAGCAAGAAGGACACAAACCCTTGGTATCGGAAAAGGTAAACCTTCGAGTGAAGCATCATAAGACACAAGTCTGCAAATCAATAACATATTAGTACAGTGCTACAACAAAGGCACGCTTGATTCTGGCATGGTAACAGTAATATTTTCTTGAAATATGCCTACATTTAGGTTACGAATCTATCGAAACCAAAAGAAGCACGTATTAGTTGTTAACTAACCAAGAAACTGGATATTCTCCTTAAAGTTCCACAGAACTGTCACTACTAATGGATACAGGGGTTATTTTCTAAGGAAACTATTGTGCTGCGTCGTTGGGGGAGTGAAACATGAAAATTCACTCTGACGAAGGGCTAGCGCTCGGAACGTCAGCTTTTGAATATCTTTACGGTGGCCAATTAAAGAAAGCCTTGCTTCAAACTAAACGAATAAAAAATGCCTTAACAGTGCTTTGTTTTGTCTTACTGAATAATCATCATTCCCGACCAGTAATTAAGGTTTGTGCTGAGATAATGCCCCCGGGATAAAACTTGGTATTAGGGTACTGTACGCGTGTATTGATAAAAGATGATATTTAAGAGTATTGTGATCCAAATTGATAGAATATTATACGAAAAGAAATTTCAAAGGTTTGCAAGTCTGTGGGACATTTTTTTAAAAAAGTTCACCTTAATTAACCTGATAATTATTACAGGTATTTTAAAATGACGCATATAGATGAAACAAAAACAAACTTAATGTTATCTAACGTGGTTAATAGTACAGTTTGTTTAAAAGCTTATAATAACGGGCAAGCAAACGTTAATTTCTGTTTGATTTACCTGCAATGCGCCATATTGCTTGTGTCAACGGTCTAAACTGCAACGGAAGACATAAATTTAATATCTTTGGTCACGGCAAAACGCCCATACAATACTTGCATTTGTCAACTATTTTAAAGAAACACCTCTATAAAGGACGTTCGCGCTAATTGTTTATGCGCATCCTTACTGCGCACGCAATTCATACGCCATGCTACGTCATGTACGAGCGCGCGCAAGAGAAGAAATCTAAGCACATAAAGGGCTGATAGCCGTTGCGTTAACTTTGCTTTGATTTAACTCGCTTGGATGGTCAGTGACCCCCAATTTTTTTTTTCATAGATAATTTTCTTTGCCAATTCTCGACAGATTTTGAAAAAATGAACAAAAAATCAATGTAGGAAGTTGAAATTGTTTTCCATTTTTCTACCCGCGCGCCATCGAATCCTGCCAACTTGCGGCTGTCAGAGTTTGCAAATGCTGTCGTTTAAAGATGAAATTTACTTCAAGGAACGTCACCAGTTTAATGAATTTTCTGAACAAACCTACTCCCATAAAATTGGGGAAGGAAAGTTGCATTTTAGAGATTCATTTGCAATATTTTTAGACTAACAAACATTGGGATCATATCTCGTAAGGAAGACCAATTTTTCAAAATTAGGGTCGCCTTTCAGATAACTTATCTCAGAAACGAAGTCGGTGACCCCCTCATTTTTTTTGCATTTCTGACACGAGTAACTCATAACCTAGCTGTAGCAAAAGTTTTATAAAAAAATCAATGTTAGAAGATTTTCGCGCGAACGTCCTTAAGGGGACGGGCACAGTTTTTGAGTGACCTAAAGCTATTTCAACCTCTCTTCTTGGTTTTCAAATGACGTCATAAAAATTCAAAAATCTAAAGTATACATCCTACAAAGCTGTTTCTAACATGGTATGTGGATACCAGTGTTATAATCTTTCACAAACAGTTTCAGGTTTTAACGATGTTTTGCTTCCAATTTATAAAGGTTTTAAATGTGTCACGCAATTCGTCACGCTATTTCAGATAAGCCGTGAAAGCAGTTGAAAGTTATTTTGAAATTATAAATGCTTAAGCCGATTTAATGGCACTTATAGTGAATACAATATTTTGTGATTCGATTTTTGGTGTTACATGTATTAAGACTTTGAATTTATGGCCGCCATGTTGGTGTCCTTAAGTGGGACACCAAGATGGCCGCTCCATACATTTCTTACTAAAAATGTCTAATACTAGTTCGCCTATAACTCTTGAACGAAATGCTTTTGGGCTTCAGAGCTTGGCCCGGATGTGTAGTTTTAAACTCTCTACAATCCCATAAACATTTTGGAATCGAAATATGTTGTTTAATGCTTCTGAATTTATATATAATAGGTAATAAATGTAGGTTAGTCACAAGTGATGACACTGACAAAGCTCGAACTTTTCTTAAAACGAATGAATGATGGATGCAGCACGGTGTACAAATCACGGAAAATGATGTACGTCATTCTTCAAGCAAAACAGACAAAGCAATGCTTTGCGGTTTTTTACTTTAAGCCCTATGTATTGAGGTATCTGTGAAATGGGATTTGTCTGGGCGAATATGTCATATTTTAGTTATACATGTAGTCATAGGCAGTTTCTTCCCGCATTTCAAAATAACAAGGGATGTATTGTAATACTTAATCTAATTGCGAGCTATTAGACTAACCTACAAGTGACGCGTTTGCACGCAATGTAAGCAGTCCAAGGTCGCTGTTGCAAGTTTAAATCTTACATTTCATGATTGTTTTAGTAAATGGCTGTATTCCAAGTCAAGCGTTTGTTTGGGTGGTCAATTATTAACAAAACTGACAAAACCTCTAGTAAGGGGACACTTTTCCCTGCCCCGAGCCTGTCCCTTTAATGGAGGTTTCACTGTAACAACAACGGAGTATGTTGTACTAACGCTAAAATGCTAAATGTAATACTATTAGTATTGCAAAGCCTATGATACATGGCTGATCAACAAATCTAACGGCTGATCAACAAATGTTGAACAGTATATCATGTTCTGTTCTGTGAATGTTGAAACAGGCCATTTAACATGTCGAACATTGTTGAACAAAAATAGAGAAGGCTCTATTCCGTTCAGCAAGTTGCAACTCGTTGAACGACCTCAGTCAATCGTTTTATTCAAAGTTACAACATCGTTCAGCATTTGTGAGCAACAAATATTAAACGATGTTGAACCGTGTATAATAACCGATTGAATCTTACCTTTCAAATACGTTCATATCCTACCACGTGCACATTGAGTTCCGTTACGGCGAAATAACTGATTCAATGCCTTTCACAGGCATAAAAATTCAAACGGCAGGCATTCTCATCTTTATTGACAGTTGCATGAAAAGAAAATTTAATACAGACGGCTTTCAGTACTTTGTTTTGTCTGCGCTTTAATGTGTATTAAGAATAAAAATAAAATGCAAACAGATCCGCGAATTTCACTTGAAGGAAAAAAAGTATTTTAAGAATAACCATTTGCGTAACAAAACAATTATAGGAACTGAACAGAGAAGTAGTTCAGAAGTGGTGTGTCAGCTTTCTTACATAAAATTTAAATCGCCATCGTCTTTCAGTGAGTTTTTAATATATTCTCAAAAAGAGAATCCATGCGTGACGACCAATAACAGCAGCAAAGAAGAATATTAAATATTTCCTTCGTGTCCAGAAATAAAATCGTAATATCTTTACTTAATTATGTTTAGACATCGGATGTTAATTCTACATGCAACGGGCAAGAACTTGAAGAATAACGCAACGCCATGACAGCAATACATGCAAATCAAAATGTATTTCCTGGTGGTTTAAAATGTCTGCAGATTATTCAAATTTTTATAGCAGCTCAATTATAGATGAGGTCTGAATACCCTGCAACTCGAAATTAAAAAACGTTATTGCCTTTATTCGAAAGAAAATATATATATTGTATATTTGTTTTAAAAATAGATTATGTCGGTCGATTGAGTATATAACCCTAAGGTCTGACTTGTCGCAACACGAAAACTGAGGATGGAAAAAGAAACAATGGACCACCTTTCTTTTCGATTTCAGCTGGGACAGAAAATCATCAAGATTATTTTAAAGAGCATCTTTAAATAAGTAAACGTTGCAAATCTGAGCGTTATGCCTTGCTTAGAAGCCAAGATATAGGTCCGCGGTGAATGTCGTGATGTTTATATGGAGGTGTGCAAGATTTGCGTACAATTAAACGCGCAGTACGTCTGTAAAAATTAAGAAATTCACTGACTTATATCTTTGCTTAGTTTTAAGCGAGACATCACGCTAGAATGTTTAAGGTCTAAGGTTTAAGGCTAATTTAAGGTGTTCTTTATTCGAGTATCGATTATTTTTCTGTCCGAGCCGAAATTACAAATTAAAAAAAAAAACCTACGAGCTCGTACTCGTCTAATAATATCAATTAGAATGGCCTAAATACAGAAAGATGCCGTGAAATAATGTGTTGGTATTGCAAAGTAGATCAAGACGAGCTTTTAATCAACTTAAAATTCTTAAGTTTTAAGAAATTATATTTAAATTGCGAGATTTCAGAGACAAATCAGTTTTTCTCTCTAAATTATTAATTGCAGTCGTCTTTCAAGATCCGTCTGCTGTTATTGTTACTGCTATGCTTACCAAATCCTTCACTGATTCAACTGATCGCCAGTTAAGATGCCGGTTGAAGTGAAGAAGTTAATAATCCTCAGTCAGTTTTACCGCGCTCTGTTCGAACATTTATACTTGTTTCTGTGTTCTCCGAAAGACAAAAGAAAATATTGCGTCACTCAATGAAACTGAGATGTATTCGATTTTCTCGGAAAACTGTAAACTTTAATACTAATCCGCTGACCCGAGCAGACGATCAACGGTCACGCATGGACACGAAATGGGACGATACTCTATATAAACAGCACTGGATTATCATATGAGATCAACACCATGTGAAATGTTGGCTCTAACCGTTTGCATTTCACTTATCAACTGTTTAAATCAATGGCAACTAAAATACATGACAGTATTTTATGAAATCTATCTCTTCTCATTAGCATTCTTTTCTCGGAATTAAAGTTGTGCTCCTAATCATTTCTCAGAAATCATTTCTCTGTGCTTTGCTTGTTATTGTCAGCAATAAATCAGAAAGCTATTTTTTTATGGAGACCGTGATGCGAACTTTTTATGTTCACGCAGAAAAAAAACGAAAAAGACTAAAAACCATCGCCGTGAAATCGTCTGATTTTAAGGAATATTTGACTTTACAGTGTATCTATAAATATAGAAAATAAGTCAAACATGTAATTTCCCAACAGGTCATCAGGTGAGCGTGACGGTCAAGTCGAAACACAGGTACCGAACAAGAATAAATTTCGCTACAGTTCGAGACTTCAATATTATTTTTCGCAGCATTGGTTATCGCTTTTGTAACTTTAACACTGGAAATTAATTGAAACCAAATCATCAGAGATGTTTACTTATTTAGAGAAGTGTGCAGGGGAATTGAGAGGGGAAATGTTTGGAATTAAACTCTATGAAATGCCACTTCCAGGTTTTCTACAGTCAGAAAAACTGCTACCATTAGACAATATTCGTATTAACAGTATTGAACTGGAACTAGCGTGCAGTCAAGGCTCATTCGGGGGAATCTTTTCATATGCAAATACTTTTAATGATATTCCCCCGCATTAGCCTTGACTGTAAGCTAGTCCCAGTTCAATACCGAGAATACGAAAATTTTCTAATGCTTATAACGCGTATGATTTTAACATGTTATGTTTTGTCATATATATTTGTGGGGGCTTGCCGCCCACTATGCTATCGACAGATTTGTGGGTTTACGTTTGAGGGTTTATGTTTGTGGGTTTACGTGATCGCGTGTCGCATGGTCTTCTGGGAGGAGTTCGTAGAGAGAACCTGGGAACGAGGTCGTGTGGGCTTGTGTAGAGGGGGTTGTGTAGAGTGAAATCGGCCATGTTGGCGTGTCGCACTGGCGTGGTTTTCGTTTATATTAAAGCGTTTGGTCTGTTTTCATAGAATTTGACGGCGTTTATTTTCGTTGTAGTTTTCAAGGTAAGTTATTGCTTGTTCTGGTGTACTATACCGTATCAATTTGTTTTCATGCGTCGTAAATCTTGGTGCGTTTGCGTTAGAGATAAAAAGGCTTGTTTTGTTGTTTTTTACATTTTCAGCTGTTCCTCTAGTACTCATCGTTACAGCAGCTCTCGAGGTCACACTACAGGCCAACATTTCGTTTGAATGGAAGTCTGTGCAGGTTGCACTTCAATTCAAGGAAAGCTAATACGCTTACGCAAGCCAATATTCACTCGGCTTGATGCTCACTGAGGAAGCACCGTGATATAACAACAACAACAACAACAACAACAACATACACTTTATTTTACAACGCTAACCACTACAACTATATACAATAGCTGATTTCCAAGCGGGGCGTTTAACAAATATGTATATTACAAAATAAAATAAAAACAATTTACAATTAAGAGAAAATATTCAGCATAACTCAGTGGCAGGCATAGAGGCTACACTACGTTTAAACTGAGATAGTGTGTTTGCCTTTTTAGCCTCAATCGGTAGGCTGTTCCAGAGCATAGCACCGCTATATTTGAAACTACGCTTTAGATAGTTGGTTTTCGGCCTTGGAAGTACCAGGTCTGTATCAAGATTTCGTAGATTATATTGAGTTTGATTTTCAGATAGTCTTGTAAAGGACTCTCTTAAATATGGAGCAGTTTGATTATTCATTGTTTTATACATTAAGGTTGATTTAATTTGAGTTCGCCTATCTTGGAGAGTTTTCCAGTCTAAACACTTGATTACATCCCTTGAACGGGTCTCATAGCTCGCACCGGTAATTACTCTGGCCGCACGAGATTGCAACCTCTGTATTCTGTCTTTAAGGCCTTTGCCACAGGTGTCCCACAAGAGGGAGCAATAATCAAAATATGGTTGTATTAGGGCTTGGTATATTGATTCAAGTGAAGAGATTGGGACAAACGGCTTAATTCGTCGCAAAGCACCAATCCCTGCACTTGCTTTCTTACAAATACCATCAATGTGGTTTTGAAAGGTTAGTCTTTCATCAATTTCTACGCCAAGACATTTATTTGATTTTACTCGAGCAACTCTGGTGTTTTCTATAAAAACATTGTTTGATATATCCTCGATTTTATTGTTGAGATTAAATGCAGATCCGATAATCATCAGCTTAGTTTTTGATGGATGAAACTGTAGTTTATTTACAGCTAGCCAATCACACATATGCTCAATATCTAAATTTAAGTCAGTGGTAAGATCAACTTCATTAAGCGAAGATGTGAAGATTTGTGTATCATCTGCATACATGCAAGGGGTGGTAGAGGTAAGACAGTTTGGTAGGTCATTTATATATAGCAGAAATAAAAGGGGCCCTAGAATTGAACCTTGTGGAACACCACATAATATTTCTTTTGGGGATGATAGGGACCCATTAACGAAGCATTGTTGTTTTCTGCATTTTAGATAGGAAGTGAACCAATTCAACTCACAACCAGAAACACCATAAAATTGCATTTTCTGGAGCAAAATAGGATGGTTTATCGAATCAAATGCTTTTCTTATGTCTAAAAATACCACACCTGTCAACATCCCCTTATTTAATACTTAAATAGCCACTGAAAAGCAATACTAATACAGCCTGATATAGACACTGGAAATCATACTGAGTCGCATTTCACTTGCTCAGTCACCTATATTTTAAAAACCGTACCTGAAGATTCAAAAGATTATGGGGATGTCAGTTGAACAATATCGGTCCATGATCGGCAATCACGTCTTATCACGTCTGAGAGGACGATTTTGAAACATGATGTTAATGATGTTTAATTTGAATGTGTTTTACTTACCAAAGTTGAAACAAGTTGATGGACAATATAAAATGTGGAACGAAGTGAAGTTTTGGTTCACACAAATGACATTCTACAATATTTACATTCCATTGATTATAAGACAAGTGAAAAACGTGGAGGAGAATCCAGGCCCTACAATATTTGATGTCATTGACCCAACAACAACAGTATGTGCTCACTCCAGTCAAGGAAATAAATCGCTCTTTTGGAGAAAATGCTGGTAACCAATGTGTACCAATCTCATTTACTGCTATTATTTACCATCATATAGAAGATTAATTTGACTAATTTGTGGACTTCTTCCACTTTGAATAATATTTTGGTTATTGGAAATAACCTGTACACTTCTATAAGATATTCTGTGCGAACAAATGATTATTTGCTCTTAACTGATATGCCAGTTTACTTATTGTTTCAATTTTTGACGAAGTGCATACATTACAATACAGTGATTCATTAACAGGAAGTGTGTTTATGGCATCTAACAATGGCCCATTTATGTCTCTTTAAAATTCACTTCAACAGGTTTTTCTCAGCTAAACTACAATTGAACAACCCCAAACTTGGTAAACGGACTAATTTTAATGCGATCTTTCTTGTGATGGCCTCCAATTTTTAATTGAATTAAAATTTAAAACATCATCCCCAGTCTTCATATAAAGTTCGGAAAGGGCAATTTCAGCCGCCTATTCAAGATTGGCCCTTTGCAAAATGTTTGCAAGAGAAAAACAACCGTAAAAGAAGCAATTTCACGAGCGTCTGCAGAACAACGTTATGCACCCCGGGAAGTTGGAATGTTTTAGTCGAAGTTGGAATTGAACAAATAAAACAGAAAAAATAACTTTAAACACCGAACTCCTAATGGCCATTTCACTGACACTCCTAATTCAGGACTGGTGAAGATGATGAGATCTCTGTTAAAGTGCACCTAAACCCTAATTTTTTTTCTTTTAATCAGCTCAATGTACGTTGAAAAGTCGAATAGTGAAATATTTCTTGTTTTTAACGTCGCGTTAGTGAGTTATAGAGATTTGAATTTACAAAATGCTAATTAGATGACGTCAAATGCAGACTTTACCCTGATTATTTCTAGTTCAATTTACAATACGCAGTTCACAGATTAAGGATAATAAATTTAAGAAATACTAATAAAAACTGTTTATAGTCAATTGATTTGTAAAAAAAATATTACTTGGAGGTGGAAACAAGTAGTTGTATAATAAACGAGTCTGCATTTGACGTCATCTAATTAGCATTTAGTAAATTCAAATCTCTATAACTCACTAACGCGACGTTAAAGGGGCTATGTCGCGAGGATGGCCGGTGAGTACTGGGTACTAACAACTTGAAAAACGTCCGGTGGCTTTTTATCAAGTTGGCGGCCATTACTGTCGAATTCGCTGCAATCCGTTCCATCCCGTCGTATTGCGTGGAAGGATAGATCTCAAGTTTACAAATTAGTTAGAGTATTTACTTGGCTAGATTGGTAAATTATTTCTGCGATTTGTTAGTCGTACCTTCGAAAAATTCGATGTCTTCCAGTAGTGGTTGAAGTTGGGGAGGAATTTAAAAGCGAAATCGATCGTGTGTTTGTTTACCTCGCGTGGTTCGACATGAGTGCAAGCGCAATAAAACTTGCCGCGATCCGGGAGGGTACAATAGAAATTTGACATGTGTGACGTCAGGTGACGTCACATGACAGGAACTTATTGCGCAGACTCACCTTGCGACATAGCCCTTTAAAAACAAGAAAAATTTCACTATTTGACTTTTCAAAGCACATTGAGTTGATTAAAAGAAAAAAAAATTGGGGTTTAGGTGCACTTTAATTACTTTAACTATAATCACGATGATGTGCCTATTTGATAGGTAATACATGTAAGCACACATGGCTGTCCAATTACAGCTATCCGATTACAACTTTTTGTAATTGAATAGTACAAAAAACTCCACAAAGACTTTTTAATCTCCAATTTTGTTATTGATGCGGTTAATTAGTAATTGATCTTCATGTCGTACAAATCAGGGTAATGGTTCTCATAATTTCAAATCGTCCTCGCACTAAGTGGTCGGCTGATTTGAACTTACTCGCCCGATTATTCCCTGAAGTCTACTCCACCAGAAACCCATAAGTGGGTTGAAACGTGCAACTGTCTTTTGCACGCTTCAAAACAAGCTTCCGATTATTCGATTTGCTAAGAAGTTGTTACAGCCATATTTGGAAAATCAAGATAAAAATATTAACCAATCAATTTGCTAGAACAACTTGCTTCCAACCCCGAGGGGTTTCCAAATATGGTACTAAGCAAAAAATGAATATTCGGAAGCTGTGAATGCGCGTTACACGTTTCAACCCACTCAGTCCAATTACTATTACTAAGTGTACAGTTGAATGTACTAAATGAATTTGCAAAAAGCGATTCCAGTTATTTGAACAATGATATTTTGATCAATGATTCTAATAGAAGCCCCCACGCGTTCGCATTGCGGACCTATTTTTTTAGTCAGCTGTACTCCTTACCTTTCAGTCTGATTTCGACTTGCGCGTTCATTCCTACCTGCAATTTCAACTGCTTTTTTTTTAATCAATCTCATCGAGAGGGGGCTGGGGCGCTTATAATTATAAGAGAGGTTATTTTATAACGAGAGTAGCTTATTCGGAATCATTAATTTTAACTTTGGCGGTTACATTTTATTTTCCAAAAACAATACAGAACCAACGCGTTGTGAATCGCATCACCCTTGTCCTACTTATGGACGGACCGAAAATTGATTTTCGTCGGCCAGTATAAGATTCAAATGTCAGTTTTATTCTGCTTACAAGGATAAAGACATAAAATATATAAAATGAGTGAAAAAACACATTCTATACTCAAACTTTTAAGGAGGTCCGACTCAAATTTCGCAGGGTAAAGGATAACGGCTAGCTGTTTTAAAATAATGTGTAAGGGCATTTTGGAAATATTTTGCTTTCTGCAAATTATTTGCTTTATTACTGTTTTGCGTATCATGCCCTAAACATGATCTTATATACTCGAAAACCGTCTTAAAAATTTTCTTCAATGAAACTTCGTCTGCAGCTAGTGATACGCGAGTACTACAAGAATTGAAAGTTTCATTATGAAGTGTCTGACTAGATTTTGAGAAAAATGACATTGTTGAAAACAAAGGGCAATAAGCTGGCGTTGTTATGGTAACAGCTGTCGCCTGGAAACCAATGAAACAAAACTTTGATTACATTTTAAAAACTTGCTGAAGTATGGAAGTAATCGAAGCATTTCTTCGCTGAGAAATTTTGATTTCAAAACATACACCCCACCGCAAAAAAAAAAAAAAAACTGAGTCGAGCCTCCTTAATTTTGCATGTTGTACAGTGTAAATAAAAAACGGTTCCCCTTATTTGGTGCACAAATGCCAGAAAGTCATTTACATCAATGTATAATCGTTGCTCATTATCAACCAGAAAAAAGTAAACTTTAAAATCTCTAAGTATCGTCCTGATCTCCTTAAAGTTCAGTGAAAGGTTCTACTATTTTTCACTCAAAACTCTATAAATTGCAAAATATGTATAAAGTATATTCCAATCAAGAAAACACTACCGGCGATTTTGTCAAATTTTCGTAAAAGGCGCGAAAAAGCCTTCTACTTTATTGAGAGTTCCCCCAAGGGCTTTTCAACTTACTATTACAATAACATTATGATAAAAAATACACATATATATATATATATACGTGTATAACAAAGATATAAAACTAAATATATTGTTAAAATAGTAAAGACGCTGCTAATTTATATTAGCTTAATCAAAGTGTATTTGGAAATACAGATGGTTAAAAATATTATAAGCGCGACGTTTCGGTGTCGTAGTGACACCATTATCAAGCGAAAGCGAAAGATAGAAAAAGGACGCATTTACAAGCGAAAGGAAATCTGCATACTCAAGTATTAATTGAGAGATCAATTAAGAAGTTTATCAATTCGAAACAGCTGGAAATTGTGGAAACAAGAGATCCGGTCGACAGCACGAGAATCGTGATTCCCTTCAAAGATCAGTTCTCCGCCAACACAGCTAAACGCAAACTACAAGAACTTAGCTCCAAAATAGGGCACTCTGTTCAGCCTGTATTCGTCAGCAAAAAGATCGACGAAGACCTTAAATAGAGAGAAAAGAAACCACCCCTCGTCAATCAGCAACATGTAGTATATAAGTTCAAATGTGACTCTTGTGATGAGAGTTATATAGGTTTTACCTATAGACACCTACATGAAAGGATTAAAGAACACAAAGGCACTTCATCTAGTATAGGCAAACACTACCGCACGACGCACGGTTTAACACCTAATGGCATTACAAAGAACTTTAGTGTGTTGAAAAAGTGCCAAACTAAATTTGACTGCCTATTGTATGAAATTCTCCTGATTAGAGAGCACAAGCCATCCCTAAACAAACAGTCAGATTCCCTTAGGGCTAAGCTTTTTGTATAGAGTATGCAGATTTCCTTTCGCTTGTAAATGCGTCCTTTTTCTATCTTTCGCTTTCGCTTGATAATGGTGTCAGTACGACACCGAAACGTCGCGCTTATAATATTTTTAATTTATATTAATCACTCATTTACTACATAACGAACGAACGAATAATGTTGTGATGCCAGCTTTCTGTCACATTGCGATAACGATACGTAATGTTTTTTAAAGCCAAAATAATTTGTATTGTCGACCTTCGACCGGGAAGTCAAACTATTACGGTCATTGGCGGATGCAATGGAGGGAGCCAGCCCCCCCCCCCCCCCCCCCCCCCCCCCGCCCCCCTTATAAATTTACTCCGCCCACTCCGACCCCTGCCTCTTATTATTTAATCCCCACCAGGAACAAGTATGGATCTATCACCGACGTTACAATGCCCAGACAATGATTCTTCTAATTTCATTCCATCATTACATTCTGAAATAGTACATGTAAATAGACTTATCTAAAAATCAATTTGATTAAGATTTGTTTAGTGTGCAAGTGACACTATAAATCGTCCCCCTCAATAATTATGGAGACATGTCTTCGTAATTTTAACTTTTGAGTCCGTCAATGAAATCCTCTGCAGAGACCAATTAAATGAAACATGTTCGGCTGTACCTTTACATTGTCTCATTAGCGTTTCAATATGGGATGGGATTTTTTTTTAAGTTTAATTTTTTGGCACTCCTGGGAGTTAAAACGCGTCAAATGCTTTAGTTATCGAAATGATTCTAATTCGAAGGCCAGTCAGTGTCATTCACCAAGCAGTGATTTTCCTCGTAGAATTCTAGCAAGCTCTGCCACATGGAATACTTTTTCAACAGATTCTTATTACCTAGTTGAAAGGAAAAAAATTAAATATCAGTTAGTCACGTCAAACGCATACAAAGGGAGCAGCCTGAAGAATGATTCAGCACAATTTAAAGCTTCAGAGTTTATCCAGATATGATGGCTTTCACTTTTAATGTTAAACAATTTTCAAAGAAATTTAATTTTACTGATTTGCGTATAATCCAATGAAAATCAGCAAGTAAAGTTTATATAACCGTTTCTTTCAAATATTCTATATGTGGTAAACGATATACATTCTTTGTTTGTTTAAATTTTATTCGATCCAACATACCAATAATGCAAAGCCCTCTGCGTGCTCGTGTGAGTCCCACGTTTATTTGATGCTCATCTGTCAAGAATCCCAAATGTTCACGGAACCATTTGAGAGAGGGGTCTGGATCAAGTTCGTCTTCCTTCAATGAACGAACCAACGATATGATGACGTAATCCCATTCACTCCCTAAAAAGAGAGATTTAATAAACCCAGAGCATAAGTCTGGATATATATCTGAACGGATAGGTTTACACTTACGTATTCCTTTTACTGATGGGAAAACACTAAGATTCGTGTTTGCATGCCGCTCGGTTTATTAACGGCAGTTCAGGAGCATTTGACATAAACGATTTTGTGTAGACATAAAAAAAGTAAACGGGTGAACAATGAGTCAAAGAACTTTTTTTTTTAGTACACGATTATGTTTTGCTTGGTTAGTTTAGGTGAATTAAGTACTCCTCTTTAGAGCAACACCTGAGCAGTGTTCATCCTGTTACAGGGGATGTACAAATATCACAGCGATATTTGGATATTTATGGCAAAAAGGGAAGCAGCTGGTCTTGTTACCCTGGCTTTTTGTGATTGTTGTGACCAGGATGTCTTTGCATGCTTGCACATCTTTCAAGGAATCACTGATTCGTTGTCGCTGTTCTCTGTAAGGTGATAATATAACGACGTTTTTCGCAAGCACGCCTTTTTTCTGGACCAAGCATCTTGCCACATGTGCCTAAAGTAAAACAAAAAAACTCAAAATTAACAAACTTAGTAGGAAAAAGTATAACCACCATTTTTGGTCAAATACTGATCAGCCTAGACAGCGGATTTCGTTGGAGAAGTTGCACAGGAATACAACTTATTTACCGTATTAATTCGATTAAACGCCGCGGCGTTTATTAAATGTTTCCTGATTTTAGTTTGGCGTTTATTGGAGGGCGGCGTTTATTCTAAAATTCAATTTATTTCATACAAACAACAGCAACTAAACGTTTGAATTTTAAAAAAACAGAAACATGTTTCCGTGTTTGTCTGAAATGTCATGCACTTTATCGTTCTCACTTTGCATTTTAATACGATTGCGATGCATGTCATAGAATAAAGTTCACTCGTATATTATGGATGCGGCGTCTATTCGAGGGCGGCTTTTATTAATATTTTTGCTCTTAAGTGCGGCGTTTATTCGAGGGCGGCGTTTAATCGAATAAATACGGTATTCGAAGAAGTCATTTGAAAAGAGTGTTAAAGGTACCCTGTTCCCGCTAAGCTTTCCTTATTGTCTTGAAATAGGAAGAAAATACCAAGTGACCAAAGCAAAGAAACAGTAAATAAAGGGACACAATAACGGATAAAAAAGTCAAAATTCCACAAGAATTCCAATTTTGATTTCTTGACCCGTACCGCCTGTCATGAAATCAAATTTGGTGAACTTCTTCTGCTCTATATAATCTTTTTATTCAATTAAAGGGGCAGTATCACGAGGTTCCACGCGCGGCACTGTTCACTATTCTTGCACCGGAATTTTGGACATATCACTGTTAAAAGTGATTTTTTCTTTCTTCCGGCTATCAAAAAGGGTGTTTTGATTCAACAAATACCTCCACTTCTCGACGGCCTTTTTGAATTTGCGGAATCAAACTTGAAAACTGGGCCGACGTTTTCAAGTTTCGACCTCGTGATACTGCCCCTTTAAGCTGTATATTTGATGGTATTTGGCGATATTAAAGGTACATGGGAATAACGTAAGCGAAATTTTGTTGGGTTTAATGGCGGGATAGTGCCTCTTGGCCTTTAACGTTGCCTTTCTTCATTGAAGAATGATCTCTACCCATTCCGCTTTAGTTATTACTTGAACCAAGTTGCTCATGTTATGCTGCTGGTGGACACCTGTTAACTTATATCCTTTGAGCCATCACTAACCTATGCGTATGACCTTGATAACGCGCTACGAGAAAGCTAAATACTATCCGGGCGGAGTGTTTGAAAGATTTTTTAGTCAGTTATGTCTAAACAATAACTGACAATTGAGTTACATTAGTTCCTCGAGTAAACAAAAAGAAAAAGAAAATTTGACCTTTGTCGAAACGTCCAAGTTACTTGCCCACTGTGCTGGTCGTCGCTGGTATAGTTGAAAGAGCATACGGTGTTGCACATTGCCATCTTATTGTTTAATCACATCTCTTTTGTCATAGGATAAGATGTATAATCAGAATAACAAAACACACGTTGTAGTTCACGACACCTACCACTTTTTTGACTTCGTTCATGTTTGCTTTCGATTGCTCATTGCTCTGTGATGTCTTGATAGCACTGCTTTCCTCTTCTCCTTCGACGTGGCAGAACGCTATAGGAAGAGTCTTTTCCAGTTGTTTTTCATGACCAGGCCAAAAGGACTTTACAAGATGGTCACAGGTTGGTACACTTGGATCGGTTTTCAGCTTTCCTTCATAAAAGTAGTTTGATGGGAACCTACAGATATCTTCGTGCTAAAAAAAAACAAAATGTAATGAAGGTATGTGATTTTATTGTAGTTTCGCGTTTGATTTGGTTTTCCATTGCTAAGCTAAAATACTCGTGCCAGTTACTCAACCAATCACACCTAAACCCTGAACCAATCCTACATGTATATTTGTCGCACGCCTTTTGCCGTGCTTGGCACTGGTGACATGTATTAATTTGCTTGGATTTCAGATTGGTTCATTGGATTAGCTATGTCGGTTGTGATTGGTCAGAGATATTGCTTTGGTTTATGTTTTACGACTCGATTGCAAACCACACTTATTTCACATTTTTTTTTAAATAGCCTTGTTGCTCGATCACATAGGCATAAACGTACAAGCGTAATGGAATATAAACTCCAAAATGGGAGTATCACCGTCCTTGCATGTCGTTAATAGAGAGTCCGGCCAAGCATGACGTTACACGGCAAACGGCAAACGCGAGCTTGCCTTTCATGTTGTTACTTTTCCTCGAATTCTGAAATAAATCCATCAGAAATAGGAAAAATGATACATTCACGACAAACCTACTCATCTCCGCGTCGGTGCTTATGAACGGCCAACGGCCTTAGGCAGAAGTGGAATTTTTGCCGTTCACGGGAATCAAAGGCTCCTTGCGAGCCAAGTCGTGAATATGAAACAACCATCGGACCTTTTCCTACCCTACACAAGGTGGGTCCTCTTAGATTGTACATGTTATGACTACTTCCCTTATGTTGCAGATCCACGTACCAATATCTTTTACCAAAGAAGGACCTCTAAAACCTTAATGTGTAGCTGAGGGAGTCCTGGGTTATTCTCCAGAGCGTATAGCAAACACGTGGCAAGTAAAATCCACTGTGCTTTTTATCAACAATGCTTTAACGATGAATTACAGTCCGTACTGTGCAATCTCAGCTCGGCAATGTTTGTCAGCCTCACACGAAGGAATTTTTACTAGCGAAAATGAAAATTACGGGACAAACTCACCTTTTCCTTCATTATTAATGTCAGATATCCTTGCCAAACAATAATAACAAGTAAAAGAACCCCAACGTTTTCCCAAACCGACGTTTCATCTCATCGAACATTCGTAAACACAAGGACCATAATGGTGGACTTGGTTTAGTCTCATTTAATCCATGTATGTTATACCGAAGTGTAACATATCAACAATTTAATATAAATTTAATATAAAGTTTACGATGAGCGAGTGACTTTTCTCCAGTAACCGCGATAAGTCGTATTCACGACTTAAAAACGAACGTAATCTCTCTCTCATGATACCGCGTTTAATATTTTCCTTGTATTTGTCCTTCGGCTGTGTTTTGTTTTTCATTTTCAATTGTTATTTTTGTTTGTTTCCTTTTTAATCCATATAATCACAATAATTGATAACAGTAAATATATAAGTCAATTGCAAAAGAGAATAGGAAACTAACAAAAACAAACAAAATTAGAAATCAAAGGTCAGTCTATCCCATTTGTTCTTCATTTTTTTTTTCACGTCATAACGGCTGACCGTTTCACAAGCCTTCGGCAGAGATGTTTTGGGCCGATAACAGTCAAGACGACCATAGCAACAGGTCTCTACGGTACAAAAATAAATAATCTAAAGACAAACACGCTTCCTGCAAAGTAAGACGTATACAGTTTTCTCACCATTCTGTACTGCAGTTCCAGCATCATAGCTCGTTTCGAAAGCCTCTCGAACATAGAAACGTTCAAACCAAGCGTCTTTGCCACGTGATCCTGAATGATCGGCTGCAGTTGCTTGTGATCACCAATAAGAACTACTTGACGCGCTCTGGAGCACGTGATTGGCACGAGTGATTCAGTTTCCAAGCACATGCCGCATTCATCCACAATACACTGCTGGATATTTATACAGGAACTGGTTATTCTAGGACTGCCAGCAACTGCACAGGTACACAGGATAATTTGGACGCCCGTCGATTCAAGTGCCCATTTCTCTGCTTTGCCGATTAACTAAACAGAAGAAATCAATGAATGAATAAATAAATAGATGAATACAAGCACGGTAAGTAAAGGACCGTTTGGAGGTGAGAGTGTGTGTGTGCGTGCGTGTGCGTGTGCGTGTGTGTGTGTGTGTGTGTGGGAGGGGGGAGGGAGTGGGGGGAGGGAGTAGGGGAGGGGGGGAGGGAGGTGAAGGAATGGACGAAGGAATGAAAGAAGAAAAATTGAATAAATGACTACGTTAAAGGTGTTTATGCAACCATGTGCGTTACATTTCTCTAGCACGGTCCCTGCTGAGATTGGGAACATTTTAAGACAGTATTATTCAGGATTTATTATCACACATGGTTATATAGCTGAAGTTTTTCTCAATACAACGTGCGCGATGATTGGTTGATTCATGGTCACATGACATCTAACAAACAAACTCTTTCCGCCAATTGTCCTAAGCGGACAACATTTGCGAAAGCGGGCAACAATTTTGATGTCAGAGGGTAATATTGCACTGTTGCCCGCTAACGTGCACTTTTTTGTATTCAAAACGTCAGGGGTATTTTATATCAGTTTGAAAGCAGGAGAAAAACAGCAAAAAAGAACCCATTTCAGTGCACCTGATTGACGCGCGCGCAAGGTACAATCAAGGACAAAAGTGCTTGGGACAAATGTTACAAAGTGCTCCTATCAATTACTAATTTAGTATGACGGACCAATAAAGCCATGTTTTTCGTTTCAAGTCCATCTCAGCAAGCCCACCCCTCCCCCCGAGACAATGTTGAAATCCACAAATCATTTTTATTACACGGGCTCAACATTGTAAGGGGGTAGGGGTGGGGAAATGGACACTTATCGTTTGCGCATACCGTTTTTCTGTCGCACGCATTGGAAAACAGCGTAAATGGAAATTTGTCCCAACACCATTGTCCTTGATTGTAGGTGTCCAATTACTGCTATTAAATTACAAAAATTTGTTATTGGATAACTGTAATTGGAAACCGACGTGACCGCGCCCAATTATGTAAGAAATAGGCGCGCGGATGACCAATTACAATGGAGAATGTTTTTATTGTTATGATTACTGAAATAATACTTGAAAATAATTTAAAACAGCTTTACCTTGCAGTATTTTTCCACTTCAATGTCGCTGGTCATCACGTCGTTTTTCCTGTCAGCAGCAAATTGAAGCTGATACTGTCGTAATTCAGAGGCAAAAGGACACTCTTCTCCTCGGATGACATGATGAAGCGAGACCGCCTTTAGTTCCTCGGCCAATATGTGTGCCCGATCATCATCGTCGGTTGAAGTTTTCAGGGGCTTAACTCTGTTTGGGATAGGAAACTCTGCCTCTTCTTTTCGATCGCCATACACACGGATAATCTTGAGATCAGGAATCTTTAGCATTTTATCTTAAAGAAACCAGTAGAACAAGAGATAAATTAATAAAGCAGTAAATATATCTTATTGACCAAGCGCGAGGGCCGTACTGGGAGAATATCGGCCCGAGGTCTTGAGGCCGTACAGAAAAGACCGAGGGCCGATATTCTCCCAGTATGGTCCCGAGCAAGCTTGGTTAATAAGAGATTTATTACACGACTCCTGCCGGCGGGAGGATCGCGCGGGATCATTCGGGACAATGCCCGGTCCAATACTTAGAGAATATTGGACCGGCAATCGAGCATTCTGATTGGTCGATTTTAGTTATTGGCCCTCTGACTGTCTTGGTCGTGTTATTAAAAGGAATTGTATACTATGCTTCATGAAACGAAATCACTGACAATAAATCCATTTTGTGTTCAGTACACACACTTAGATCCATGATTGCAAGCAAGTATTGTTTAACTAATGCTTTATATTTGACAGAGTTATTTGTCATTTGCATAATACTTCATATATGACAGAATTAGTTGTGTTATGGTGAACTTTTATAGATTAGGACACTCGGTGATTGCAGTCATGTGGTAGCATGCCCCCTCCCCGATCCACCCCCCTCTGCGTACAATCCTGGACATAACTCTCAGTACAATGATTATGATTTATTATCTATTTCCTAATTTTGGGGAACCGTTCTAGTACCTTTTACTTCAAGCCTATGATACACGGTTCAACATTTGTTGATCAACATATGTTGCTGTGGCTGTTCACCAAATGTTGAACAGTGTATCAAGTCATGTTGAATGTTGAAATAGACCATTTAACTTGTTGAACGCGCCGTTGTTGAAGGTGGTTGAACGAAAATAGAGACAGGCTCTATTCCGTTCAACAAGTTGCAACTGCATGAACGACTTAAGTCAATCGTTTTAAAATGTTGAATGTCTTTTCTACTCATTTAACAAGTTGCAACATCGTTTAACATTTGTTGAGCAAAAAATGTTGAACGATGTTGTACCGTGTATCATTCTCTTCAATGGGCAATGCCAAAGTGTCATAAACAGTAATTCTCCATGCAGAAACAGGTAAACACAGGGTTTACGTGTGGTATTGTAGGATAGGGATGATGGAATGGTTTCTTTGCTTGAATCATTTCTTTTACTCGATTACTGAATGTAACTAGGAAATAGGACTGAACTGCCCATGTATCCATAGTATAATCAGGATAATAATCATAATCGACATTCTATTTCCACTTACAAGCCACGACGTCCACTGACTTGTTGGAGGGTCCGCAGTAAATGACTTGAGGTGGTGCTTTAGGTAGGTTTTTACCATGTGGGTCATCAATGCCGAAAGAGCCTCTTGCTTGCGGTTGTAACTGCATATTTGTTTTTGTGAACCAGTACGCCACATGGACGCCAGTCACAGTCTTACCAGTACCTTCATAAAGATAATTATTGGTAATTAATTTTCTGCTACATTGAATTCATGAGTCAGCAAACATTCCAATTACTGCAGAAGAAAACCTACTCTTCAGTTGATCTCAGTAACGTTTTATGGTTCTGTTTGATTTTCAGTATTTCACAACATAGAATATGATATTTTTCTTGTGACTTGGTCTGGCCGTTCGTTAAAACAAGTATAATAAGTATTTAAAAAAATCGAGAATCGTGCTCCAACCAAAAAGAGAGGTAAAAACAAAGGAAGGTGTACATAGTTAAACCCTCGGACGTACACGCAAACTTATACCCCCACCGTGGTACGGGGGCGGGGGGTGTTGCAACCCCTCCCTTGGCTTTTTGCGATGTTGAAATATTTAGGAAATATTAAACGTCTAATAGATACCTTGTGGTGCGCTCTACCTTATCAGGTAAATATTATTGGTTGCGGCGCTGCTGGGGGTCCGTTATGTCATCCAAAATGCCCGCCAAAACGGATTTTACTAAAAATTCAAATTTATCAAAAAAAATGCGGAAATTGCAAATATTTTTTGCTAGAGTTGCAAAATAAGATACAATTAAATATGTTGATGCTTTTGGTCGCATTTTATATGTTTTTTTTTTCATGGAAAAAAAAGGTGAAAATCATGCATTTTCACTCAAAAATGGCTTAACATTATGCTAGTTATAACGCCATATCTTGTTACCATAGCAACCGATTATCGCCAAACTTTACCAAAATGTGTCTCATAGATAAACGAAAAGCTACTGAAGACGGCATCTGCTCATGGTCTTGAAAAAATCGGAGAAAAACCTTGGGGGAGGGGGGGGGGGGGGGGGGGGGGGGGGGGGGGGGGCGGGGGGGTTGCATCCACCTAACCCTTCCTTGTATGTCCGAGGGTTAATAGATAGATTACGCCTTCCATGACCGTGACATAGGATGCAATTGGAATGTTACTCGTTTAAAAATCTATACGAAAAATCAATTTTACAAGAGCCATGCAATGGGTTTCGAGAAGGAAACCTTGGACAGCTCAGAAGGTTGATATAGTTGCTTAAGCTTACCCGGAGGACCCTGAACAAGGGTAAGAGGTTTGACAAGTGCCTCTTTCACTGCTGCTTCCTGATACTGATTTAAAGGCTTAAGCCCACATGTAGGATGCACGTGGACAATTGAAAGATTCCTGGAAGACGGCAGGTTCGCAACCTTTTCTAAAGAAATAATAGTAAAACACGCTTAAATTATAAATTAGATTAGATACTTGATGAGCAGGCAAGCCATTAATAAACTTAAGAATATCGAGGATCCGTTACCAGGATTCATTACAGTAAAATATAAAATGCGTTCTCTGGCAAAAAAACAAACAAACAATTATTAAAAACTATGAGCTTTCATCAGTCAGTCTGCTGTCTTCGACAGATAAAAATGTGTGATGAAATGAGATGTAATTATTATTATTTTTTTTTTTGGGGGGGGGGGGGGGGGTTATTCAATGCACACGGCCAAAACTGTTGAGGCTGACAACAACTCTTGCCCGCGCCCGAGACAATATAACATTCTTTTAATTAGCACTTCTTAGCATTCTTCCGAACATTCTGTTTATATGTATTATTTATTCATGCGAATTACCCGCTATATTAAAAAAAAAATTACATCTCAATTCATCACACATTTTTATCTGTCGGAGACAGTAGACTGACTGTCGAAAGCTCATAGTTTTTAATTTTTTATATTTTACCATAAATAAACTATTATCCCTGTATTAAAGCAATAGGCCATTTCCGAGTTGCCTTTAGCCTCTCTATCAAAGCGAGGCTAGGTGCGAAACCTTTATATGAAAATGAGTTTCCATTCACATGCAAAAAACTTATTTCATCGCACATTTTTATCTGTCGAAGACAGTAGACTGACTGTCGAAAGCTCATAGTTTTCAATATTTTTTTTTAACAGAGAACGCATTTTATATTTTACCATTAATAAACTATTATCCCTGTATTAAGGCAATTTAAAAGCTTCCGTGTTAAAAAGGGTTAACGAGAGTACGACTTGTCCTACTGCACTAGACCTTCGAACTGGTAACAACAAAAATGTATTTTTCGTGTAGCTTAAGGTATTTTAACTGTTGTGTGTGAATTTTGGCCTCTTTTGGGATTAGTATACTGTACTTTATAAACAGGATGCGTGCCTAATAACAGACCTACTGCAAATTAGTGCTTACTACATTGCATTAATCGCTCACCTTGACCTGGATCATGTCCCAAGCACATGGCATGAACTAACGGGGATGCATTTTCGAGGCCATCACAGAGAGCTTCGAACATTCGCCTATAAAGGAATATAGTTGTTTGAAATCCATAATGCACCATAAAGATATTTAATAACATATGTACCACTGACGTAACTCTCTTCTTAGACCGGTAATTTTTATAAATATAAATTTAGACAACACCACAACACCAAACAACAGATCTCGGTAATAGGAGATATCTTTTCCCAGTTTCGAAGCAACGATCAAAAGTCTTTTACCTGTGTGGGAGTGATCTGTGAATAACGGTCAAGATACTCGGATGGCCATCTCCGATCATTAGCTCCTCCGGAAAGACTGATGATGACTGATGGAGATCCATTGTGACTACCACGTTGTCCTTTTCTTTTAACTTTTGAACGTCTTTTATGATGCAGTGTCCTACCCAGAAATTTGCCGAATCATCCCCAGATTTATGACGGGAGCTGCAGCCTTCTAAGCAATACGTTCTTGCAGACGATGGTATTGCTGGCTGTGTTACTTTAAGCTATTAAACATGCAAAGAAAATAAAAGCAATAGTGATAGCAATAAATTGTTTTAATGGGGCGTGCCCTTATTAAATTTGAGATAGGGGAATTGCACACAATAATACTGTTGTGAACAAATAAGGAAATCAGCAATAAAAGCATTCGATATTTTGATGTACTTCTAAATTCCTTTGTTTGCGCGTTTTCAATCACTGATAACCTAAAAGCTAATCAGAAATTAAATACAACGAGTAAAAGTACTTACTTTTGATACAGTATTTTTAGTGCCAGCATGCCAGGAACCCGAGTGAGTTTTTGCCATATACTCGTCTTCTTTTACGAGGACGCAAACAAAATCTCCTGGAAAAAAATCAATTTGACGGCTTGTGCAGTATTCTTTTATTATACTAAAAGAACTCTCAGCATCTTCATTGCTCTTCTTTGTCCACTTTACTTTTAGATGGTGTATGGTGAACTCGTCGCTCTCGTTGACGGCTTCTGTGGCAGCTTCCATTGCAAGTACAGGCTTCCACAGTTTGATGTAGTGATTCAAGCTAGAATACCTCTCCCGCGATGCTTGATGTCTTGATGTATCTGCAAAACATTCCCTTGGGTACTTCTGGTGTTCAATACAAACATGCACTCTTGGGTTGATTTTAAAGAGCTGAACTTCGGGATGGAGAGTTCCGTGGGTCATGTGCGCGGTCAACTGGATGTTTACGACGTCAAACGTCTTCAGACACAATCGTTTTTCGTAGAAGTGACCAATGTTTGTTTCGTCATTTGCTTTTAGTCTGTTGAAGGCGGTTTGAGCCATCCGACGATCTGCATCAGTCTTTGTTACAACTGCTCTGAGTTTCGTGTAGTTTTCATCTCGAATTGCTTTCAGAATTTGCTGCCAATTTTCACCTGGCAGGTTCAAGACTTCTTCTTTTCCTTCTTTTTCTTGAGATAAGAGTTTGTTGACTTCCTCCTTTTCAAATTTGGCTTCCACAAGAATGCCTGATTTTGGTGCTATGTACAGTCTTGGCCTCCAGGTAAAGATTATACTCGACTCATCTGGATCAAAGTCAAATTTAAATGGGTTGATATTGCTGAAATTAATTCTTTTCTGTCTTGTTGAGAGATAATTGTGTTCCTGGTTCAAAATTTCCAGACTTATTGCTTGATTGTCGATCAAGGAAATAACTGCTTTGGTTTCATGGCTTCTTTTCTTGAGCTTCTCACCCAAGATGACTTTGCTGCATCCCTTGTCAAACTTTCTGGAGTTGTCTTGAGAAAAAGTGGAACGGCGACATACTTTTGCCACTTGGTCCTTTGAGGACTTGTTTGCTGTGCGATCTTTCGAGATTAGACTTAAAACGAGTCGATGTACTTCAATATCTATATAGCGCCGAATAGGTGACGTGAAGTGGGTATAGCAATGCATCCGTAAGGAGAAGTGACTAATGCTTTCTTCTGGCTGATCTTCCTCACAGACTGTGTAATGGGATTTGGGCTGAATGCGTTGAAATTGTGACTTCGTCACAAGCAGTTGAGGATGATGGCTCTCGTTGCAAATCAAAAATTGCAGCTTGACCTGGTCTTCAGAGATTGCAGCTTGACATATTTCGGACCAAACCGACTCTTGTACTTTGAATTCTCTGGCTTTTGAATGCATCGCGTCTTTGGACATCTTCTCAAGGGTTTCTGAATAAAAGCCACGGAGAAAAAGCGAGTACTTAAAGTACTGTCCGTATTGTCGAGCCCACTCGCTGAGTCTGTGATCTTTGGGAGGTAGCTGAGCTCGTAGGGGTGCGACGTCTGGGATTTTCGTGAAAAGGAATTTTGCTACGTGTTCATTGGCAAGAATCATCATTTCCTCCACCATTTCGTGGGCCTTAAAGTTTTTCGGATCATAGTCACTATTAGACCAATGATCAAATGCAGCATCCCTCAGCCGTGACACTCTTCTTCTTTGTGCAAGGGAACTCAGAAACTGAATTTTTCTTGCAGTATCCTCTGATATGTGCTGTAGAACACACTGCTGACCCTCAATTATTCTTTGAGCATCCGAGTAACTGAGCTTGCAGCAAGACTTGACGATGGTACGCTTTATCTGTGGCTCACCAACCAATTCTCCTTTTTCTGTTATCTCGAGAATCACGGATAAAGACAAACGATCTTTACCAGGAAGCAGGCTGCAGTGATTTTCGCTAAGCTCAGGAGGCAGCATTGGTACGCTTTTGTAATCGTGACCTGGATAGTAGGATGTGCATCGGAACAAAGCCTCTTTATCCAACGGGGTTTCTTCCTCCACAAAGTAAGAAACGTCTGCGATGTGAACTCCTACTCGATACACATTCTCCGGGAGCTGTTCCAAGGTAAGAGCATCATCGAGATCTTTAGAGGTATCAGGATCAATCGTGAATGCCCCTTCAATTTTCTCGCGATTATGGTACTCCTCAGCAGGTACTGACCATGATGGTGGAAACTGGCTTCGCGCTTGCTTTTTGCTCTCCTCGTCAAATGACTTTCTGATTCCATGCTCGGCAAACAAAATTTCCATGCTAGCTTTCAAGGTACACTTTTGTGGCAACTTTCTCACAATGATACCTAAAGGATAGGTGCAGTCTGACCTCCACTGCAAGTACTGGACAAGAAACAAATGCTTCCCACTGCAAAATTCCTCAAGGTCCATTTCGTCAACTTTCACTGTCGTTTCATTGCCATCGCGTTTTTCTTTGTAGATAGGCATACATTCATTCTTTGCAGTAAGGATCACTATTCTGGACACTGACTTGTTGATTGGAAGCATCAACCCAGGGTTTTCGTAATCCACCCTGCAGACGTACTGACGCTCATGAGGGCTTATGATGTGATTGAGAACACCTAGAAGTAAAGAGTTGATTTGGTGTCGTGAACTGCAGTAGTTTTTAAATGCTAAAAACATATAAATCATTTATACTGAAATGAAAACAGTCTATAGAATAATCTTGCTAAATTTCTCACACGGCAAATGCATGTCTCCATTGGTTTGTAAATCGATGAGATGGGATGTTTGGGATGTTTTTAGTGATTTGTTGAGAGTAAAAAGCAAAAAGCTGTTTCTTTAAAATGCAACCCTTCTTCCCCCTTAAGCAAGTATAATGTTTTGTGCTGATGCCAATTTCAATTTAATCGCCAATAACCACTAGGGATCAAAGCAGAGATATATCCACGTACGGTTAATTAAATGAAATCAGTCTATAGTGCGGCGTCGATCCAATCAGTGTGATGGCAACTCTTCCATTATTCCACCGGGTTACCAAATGATTCATTTCGATTTTTTATGGAATAGATAACAAGGAGTCAAGGGTGTAAAGTAAACCTCAGGATTTATAACTGCAGGAAGTTGATTAAAATTGTGATACAAAATTTACGCTTGCAAATAATATTTCATTGCAAGAAACTTTACACTATTCAGAAAAATTAACCAGATGTGACTTACCGACAATTTTTCCCTGGGAGCAAAGATTGACTTTACTCGATGAAGGTTGGCAATCTGTCTTTTCAATGACGACGCGATCCATATCAAACACTCCTCGGATTCTTCTCTTGATTTTAATGTCAGGTGTGCTCGTGTCCGTCACCACTGCATACGCCGTGCGAAACCTTTCGGAACTGAGACGAAGGGTGCAAGGAAGATACTTCTTTGGATCCTTAAGCAACAAACGATGTAACATCTCTGGCTCAAGAAAACCAGGTTGCATGAAGGATGCAGTAAGCCTTCTTTCCCGAGAAGACTGTGTTATATTAAACTTATGATTCACCAGTCGAGCTACTTTCCTACCATTGATATTGAAGATTTTGTAATCTTCAGAGGGCAGATCGGAGAAACATGACTGTTGACGAGATCGGTTTTTTGCATTCCTGTCATCTTTGGACCTTCTTGTTTGTGATATTTTCGCTGCCTGCAAGGAAGGAAAACTCTCATTTTCTGATAAATCTTCAAGGCGTGCCTCATTATCTTTGGTCTCTTTACACTTTTCTACAAGCGCCTTGATTATCATGTCCATGTACCTTGGAAAAACAGTTTCATCGTCAAGACTTTCTCGACGAAATTCGTCAAAAAAGGTATCCGGTCCGTTTTCGTCTTCCTCTTGAGTTGACTGAGACGTGTTGCTAACTTCATTATGGTTTACACCTTGGGATCCTGTCAAAAACGGTTGTTCTTCTGCGAGTTTGAGTTCTTCCTCTCGTTCGTCTTCATCGTCTTGTTTGAATTCTTCTTTCATCGAGTCTGCTTTAATCATTCCAGGCCCTGGGGAGTTAACTATCATCTGGCGATTATGCCTGCATTGTATTGGATATGCCGAGCCATCATGTTCCCCGTCTTCCGTCAATTCTTCTACAGGCTTGCATTCTTGGTTGCTGACCGTCGTTGATTTTGGAACAAAATTGGCAGCTTCAGGATTTAAGGAAATTCTCGATAGAGAAGCGCGTATTTCTTTCTTTAGCACCTCATACGATATTCCATACAACGCTTTGCGATCATTGCATCTTCTGATGTAGTCTCGCCAGTTTCCCCGGCAGTCACCAACAGTACACAAGGAAACGGGATTCCCAATAACAGCTACCAAGGACTTTGCTCTAGTTATCGCTGTGTTCAAAAGTGTGGAGTCAGATAAGAATTCCCAGTAGGTTTGCTGCCGAGAGCCGGATCCTCCGTCACATTGGTGGAAGCTTTGGCAGGTGAAAGATGTGCGCACAGTGCTTATGAATACGGCTCGAAATTCTTTACCTGCAGCAGTAAGCATAAAAAAAATGTTTTTATTTTTTATTTTTTGATATTCCAGGAAAACAGCAAGCATTAAGCAGGCCACAGTAATGGTTTTGTATGTAACGCAACGGTCACTTTAACATTAGTGTGTGTGTGTGTGTGGGTGCCATTGATCACAAGTAAATTTCACAGAAAAAAAGTCTGAGCTTTCTTTGAATTCTTAAGTCATTGGGTGTTTTTACGCAGGCTGACAGCGCAGGGAGAACCTTTTCCCAGAAATACAACGTAGACGTACACGAGGTTAGTTCAATTAGAAACAAGTTGAAAGCATTTGTCAGGGTTTACTCTTAACTGCAAAACGCCATGCTAAACAAATGCTCGTGGCTAAGAACAGAATTTGTTGATAATTTTATTTACATGTAGAAATTAAAACCTATACCTTGTACGTTGTAAATGCTTTCTACTGTAACATTGGCAAGTTCTGGGCCTTCTTTCCTGAGTAACGTTCGAATAGCTCGCACCTAAATATAGAACGAATAAATAGATCGACTTTGTTTAACAAGGCTAACTCTTATTGATACCTTTATAGTCTTACGATTAGATGTGAGAAGGAAATAACTTAAAGTGTATATGACAGACTTTTTTATTTGCTTGATCGAATCTACATGGTGTTCTGATAAGAAAGTCGAAAAACGTTTTCGATATTGATTTTTCTTCTCCGTGTTTTAGCCATCTAAAAACGTGAAATTTCACGTCCGGTGGGCTACAATACCGCGCAGGAAAACGACTGGGATGGTCGGTTGTGACGTCAATACCAGAATGCTAGTTTCGCGTTTTCTTGGTTCCTCCGTTTTTTTTTTTTTGGTGCGTGTTGCTACAACCATAGACAACACACCTTAATAGAACCGTGTTTCTTCATCAGGGCATGCCAAAAAATCCGAGGAACCGAGAAACCGTCTATCTTTTTGCGCGTTATTGTACCCCACCGGAAGTGAAATTTCACGGAAAAGAAAAATCGATATCGAAAAACGTTTTGCCATTTTCTTCTTAGAACACCATGAAGATTCCATCAAGCAAATAAAAGAAAATCTGTCACATCCACTTTAATTTTCAATGTAAATAGCTTAGTCGAAGTAGACTTCTCTAAAGAACTTATACCACTTACGAGATACTCCAGAAATACTCACACTAAATCCTATAGAATACCTAACGAGAAGAAAATTTACCTTCAGTGCAGTTTCCTATCTAGAACTATAAAACAATGGAACAATTTGCCCGCCACATTGGCTACAGCCCCAAATATTAACTCTTTCAAGAGTGGGGTTTGTCAGCTGACACATTAAGAACTTGTAACAACTTGACCGCGACTAGAGCACTTAAGCCTCGAAGAGAGGGTCTGCTCTTATTTTGGTAAATGTAAATCGAAATGAACAAAATCTAAAATATATATGGTAACATCGATCATGACCTGTTGATTTTCAACACTTTAAAGTGGACATAATGAGAACTAAAGAGTACCTTGTTGTACTGTTATGTATGTTTTCTATAAGTCTGTGTTAAAAAATACTTACTAGCAGAGGCAGTTTAAATTACTGTTCTTCATTGTATCATTTTTACCATATTTTTTAAAGTGAACAAATTTCTATATAGTTTTTAGTCTTACATTTAGCGGTTTACTTCAATACCAATCCGGTTGTCCATGAATAGAAAATGTTTTATACACGTGAAAAAGCAATAGTATACGTCTCAGCTGCGCATTTACAATGTTAGAAAAGTGCGTTCAAAATCGGTTCCGCTAGAGAATTGGTTTAGTATAAATTCGAACACTATTTGAAATTCGATACGTTGCCACCGAATAAGATGCAATATTTTTTATAACTCTACCTGAGTCATGTAGGCGGATATGACACCAATCTTGGAAAGATCTTTCTCACCCCATACTACTGGCCAGTCATCAGAAAGCTCCTTGACTCTCTTCACAACCTCCTTAGCTTCATCTTCATTCATATAGGAATTCTGCAATGCTTCCTCCACTCCATAGACAGAAAAGAACAACAGTGGCCCCAACTTCGGGTGCGCGGCTTCTTCACTACAGGCTTTGAGCCCGTCTTTGCCGTTTTCGCCCCCATAGAAGTTTTCGGAAGGAAATTGAAGAATGTCCGGATGACAACGGTAATTCTTTGTCAAGAATTCCACGTTACATCCCAACTGGGTTTCCCGTTGGTAGTAGTGATCAAAAAGCCTCTCGGGAAGCGACCGTTGCAAACCCCAGTCTCGTGCAAAATGCGAGTAGACTTCTGGCTTCATCTAAAATTAAGGTACATGTATTTAGTTAAAACTATTAATTATTTGTGATAAATAAATAAAAATTTGAAAACACCGTCAGTTCAATTTACATGCAGAATACAATTTTAACATATCACACTGAAGTTACATGATAAGCCATGATAAGCCACGGTGTTTTACTGTGCAATGTTTCTTGCAAAGTGAAAACAACATTACACAGTGTACATGTAATTAAAAAAAATCGTTGCGGCTCAAGTTTCTGCAACGTTTGCAAAAATTGAGAGTAAGTTCTGCATTTTGTAATCGTTATATCAACTTGTTTTGCAACGGTTTATCCCGTTACGTTACATTACGTTACATTACAGCGATTGCAATGGAGGACAAATGTTATCGCTAAGAGCCTTCATGAAAGGAATAAAAACACTATAACTAGTAACTTGTTCTGTAGCGCTTGTTAGGTCCCTTCTATGAAAAAAATCATAACTAGTAGTCTCCAATACGGAACATAATGGCTAATAAAACTAATTATTTGATGATCACATTTCACCTGCATGTGGTCTCCCGTGAAAACAACTTTCGTGTTTGGCCCGGCCAAGACCAAAGGCGTTAAAGCTTCAGGCTCTAGGGCTTGAGCAGCCTCGTCAACCAAGATGTGAGTAAAGAAGCCGTGGTTAAGCTGTAAATGGAGAAGGTGTTTAGAGGTCGCTAAAGTTGTTATCACCACGCGATGCTTGATAACATCCTCTCTCGTGGGGAGTACATAGGCGTTGTTTTTTATCAAGGCATATCGCTTAGCAACCATGGAGTCGGCGTCCAATCTGGAATTGAAGAAGAAGAAAAGTGAGGGTCAAACTAAACAGACGCCTTTTTTGTCTTATTCGTGGTTTCTTGGTCAATAAAATGAAAATATAATGACAGCTAGCTTCGAAGGCTATCTAGTCCCATGAACGAGTACCAAGATGCTTCATCAAGTAATGATGTAAATAGGCTAATTACGATTACACAATTGTTGTGGTTACACATACCAAGGTGAATGACGTAAATGGCATTCCCGAGGTAATAACACCTCGGTAAAATCACCTTGGGGTTTACGCTACTGAGGTGTTTCCGGTGACCATTACAGTATTGTGAAAAAGTCTTGCAAACGAACTTCGCCGAAGTTCGCCTATTGTTCTGGCGAAATATCGCCGAACTTTCGCCGAAATTTCGGAACGATATTTCGCCGAAATATCGGCGACACTGCGCTAAGTCAAGCGAAATATCACCGAAATTTCGGCGACATTTCGTCTAGCCGAAACGAAATTTCGCCATAACGGCGGCGACATTTCGCAAGGTCAAACGAAATATCGCGCAGGCGAAAGTTCAGACAGACGAAATTTCGCGGCCACGAAGCAAAGCCTGCCGAAATATCGCAGGCGCTTCCGCAGCTACAAAGGAGGATTTTTCAGGTATCCCATGACGCCTAGCGCGTAATTATCGATCCTGATGTGTCAAATTTCCTGCGATGGCGAGTACACATGGTGAAATTTTACTGATCTTCGCGAGACGTTTTCTTCGTTTCCAACGCGATAAAAGGTGAATCAAATCGTTATTTGGTTTCTATATACATTAAAGTTTACTTAGATATCATTTGATCCGCAATATCGCAATATTTTTGTCTTTGTTTCGAGTGGCATGCATGGCTGATCCGCTTCGTTTCTTTGTTGTGTTTTAACCCTTGATCTGTTTTGCTGTGTTTTGTTTTTAATCCTGGGGACATTAGCATATAATTACGCCGTGCCCGGCTGCCGGGCATTTAGCCACAGCGTAATTTGAAGGTTACGAAAATTATAGTTTTGTCACACAAGCGCTCTACAAAAAAATATTCTAGAGTTTGGCGGTCTTGGAAAGGAAATGAACAAACAATTGAGACTGAAAGTGCGAACTTATGTTAGTTTAACGTTTGGTGACAGACAAAGGAACATTTTTAGGCATTGCGCGCGTGTTCATCCTTTCGGTAGTCTTTAAAATAGAAAACATGCAAACAAGTGAGAATTGGTTCAAAGGTTATTAAATACGAAAAGTATATTTTATTTTCTATAACCTCCCTGTCTTGGAAGACAAGGTGACATACTCTACACATATACACAATTATCGCGAGTCAGTAAGTTCGCAAGTTAACAGTAAGTTCGCAAGTCCAAAGTTCGTGAGTTTATAAAAAAAACAAACGTCAGCTAAGTTTCGCTTAGCGCCCACGAACTTTCGCGAAGGAGAAACGAAAGTTCGTTTAGCGCAAGCGAATTATCGTTTAGCCGAAACGAATTTTCGTTTGTATGAAGCGAATTTTCGAAACGAAAGTTCGCGGCGATATTTCGTTAAGTACCGCGAAATTTCGTCTCACTTTTTTGCCTAGCCCGCGAAATTTCGCCGAAACTTGAACAATAGATATCCGAAATGTAGGCGAAATTTCGCGGATATTTCGTCTGAAGCGAAATTTCGCAATTTTTTCGCCGAAATTCGGCGAATTTCGTTTGCATAACTTTTTCACAATACTGTAAATAATTTCCTGAGGAAAATCTTTCACGTATGTCAAGTTAAGCGCAAAATACAGAAATAGAGAATTCGATAGAGGTAGCGAGCGTCTTATCGCTTCTCCTTTCTATCTCGACTTATTCAGAAGACAAATCTCATCTCACCTTAGGGTACTTGTAAAACCGGCTATTCATTTTGGTAACTTTCATGGGGGTTTCTTTCTTTTTTTTCTGTATTCTTGGAAATTCGCCCTGGTAAATTTACCCTGGGAAATGGCGGTCACACAGGCCAAATCATTTTACCACGGAAATCGTCTATTTACCACAGGAAGAGGGCCATGTGTTACCACAATTGTTTACGGTGGACGAGCACTTTGTTATCCACGCCACTCAAATTAGGAACAATATTACAAATTTAAAATAACACATGGAAAATCCCAACTGGTAGGAAGCGGTCCAGGCGTGACCAAGTAGTTGAGGTCTAGTTCCTTGAAATGACTTAATAGGCGTATTAAAAACTCACTGAAATTCTTTGAAAGATCTAACATTGTAGAACTGTTCAGGAAGACAAGTGTTAATGTTGCTTTTTCAACTGATTCACGATCGTTCTCATGTGGTTATTTATGATCTTTTCCACGCGATTCATGATCGATTTTCATTTGGCTGTAGTTACCACAATAACATTCAAACCATAGTTGCTCTAAAAGTAACTGTATAGAATTGCTAAAACATGCATGACTGCAGCTTCCTCCAGCTTACCTCCTCCATGTATGGTAAATCCTAAGTGGTTTTGCTGCTTGAAGCCCTTTTTCTTTTGTCAAGTACTCGTGTAACAACTTGACATGCAAATCCGCTGCGCTATTTGTGTGCGTACAGAGCAGGATGCGATTGCTTCTCGTGGCTACCAGATGACGAATTGCCTGATGCAAAGTAAACGTTTTTCCAGTGCCAAAAGGACCAAACACCACCAGAGGAGGCGAATTACTCTCGGGTGTTAGAATGCGTCTGATTACCTTTCGTTGTTCAGGGTTACCGCGAACCAAAGGCAGGCAATTCGAATAAGGTGTTTCCTAACCCAACCAGAGGATAGAATATAATTAAGATAAATTATTTTAGCTTTTGAGCTCCTAAATCAGTAATTCAGTAAAATAACTTTACATCGTTTCGTGCTCTGCTTACCTAACATACTCAAACAAGTTTCAATCACATAAAATAAGTTGATAAAATGGAAACGTTATGAAGATAATCTAATGTGATTATATGTGATAGCATGATTAAGAACTTCAAAAATAGCAAAATTTAGAGTCGCTACCTCTAGGGTGGCTTGCAATGCATTTGCTTCCGGAAACAGTAAACTTAAATGGATGGGACCCAATCTGTCAATTGCAGCATGCCATTCGCATGGTGGCTGTCGATTAAGTTGAAACTGTACGTCAACTGAAACTCTGCCATTATTGGTTAATTGCAGGTCCAAGCAAATCTTACGGGACAGTTTTAACACAATGTTCCAGCTCGAACTCTCGACATCTTCAACGAGTGCCTCGTACACTTCTTGAGAACTACTTCCAGCCAATTTTAGCCAAGCGGTTTTCACATTTCTAATAAGGAGTCGACCGGCTGCATCATCTGATTGAAGAGGCCCATTCTCCTGGATTCTAAGAACTCCGAACAACTCCCCTTCTCCAGCAAAAACCATTCCTTCTCTCTCCTTTACACAGCTTTGCTGACCATGCAATGGAACATTGTCAATTACAAAGCTTTAAATAAAGAAAAAAAAAAATCAAAATCAATATATTTTTTATGGAGGAAGCCTTGCTTAATGTATCATCAAATTGTAACATGACCCAACGCGGACAAGTGGGAAAAATTTGCACATTTTCAACGCTTTCTTCAATAATATTTATGATATTATTAACAATAATGATAGTTATAATAATAATATATAAATATATAATGTTTATTGAGAATATAAAAATAACCCTAGAGTGATTTACGTATGGAACCTCAAAAGAAACTACATGCCATGTAAATTTAACCAGACATAATCATTTGTTGTATTTTTGGAAGAAACAATTGAAATTTTAATTTGTCTGCTTTAACTTTTGTTAATACTGTGGAAAAGTTACTCAATAAACAAAACGTTGACAATTCTGGCTGGTGAGCACATTCACTGTGAAAAGCTCAGCTTTGATTATTTCGAGATACGGGCGAGCAGGGCTGATTGTAGTAGCTTAATGCAATGTAATCTGAATACAATATTTATAGTTTCTTTACCTTAAATCTAGCGTTTGCTTTTACACAATAAATAATGAAACGATATGTTTCAGTTACTATCTCGTCTTTATACAATCACATGGGTTTAAGGCATCGTAATGGTCAAAGCAATGCAAACATACTTAAATTTTATGAAAGATACCTTGATATAGCTTTTTTCATGAACAGTTCCTCAGTAAATAGCAGTTGGTGCATCACCCTCTGGTAGTTTTCTGTGGTAATGTTCACTTCCATCACTTGTGCTGAAACTACATTCTCGATCCTCGCAGGCAGAGTGTATCTCTCTTGTAACACTTCATCCTGATAACTAACTGCGGCGGTCCCCGACCATGCAACAACACCCACCGACGGTTGTGTCCACACCCGTGGATGTAGCTTGAGTGTTTCCCTCGTCACTGAGATTGTGTCTAAGGCCTGCTGACTCGCTATGTCTACGTTCAACCCTTGCAATAAGTACGGCTTCTGTCCAAAATTAAACTGAAGGCACTGAGTAATTGTCCGGTTAGACATTTCAGTTTCAAAGGAGACAGAAACATCGACTTTCATTTTGCCTGCTTTTATAGTTTTATCCAACCAATTGGGAAGGCTGTACGACCATCGCTCTGTTGGCACACTTGAAAATTTCTCTTTGTCATTTAAAAAGCCTTCGACTTTTGTAACTCGGTAACAACCATGATACTGATGAAGAAGGTCAATTTGCTTCAGCATGCCAACTTCACTCACCTATACCACGCCAAAAATAACAGTTAATAAACCTTTGTCAAGGAATAAGACTATATAACAGGACTGAATTTGGGAAGAGCTGCAACATTTACAAAAAAGATGAGCATCATTACAAGAATGAATTCAAATATTAAACGAGGGCTCAGTTTTACAACCGATTTAAATCGTTTTCTGAGAGGACGAGTGAGGGTATACATGTATGCAATGCATTTAAAAATTCTGATTCCTTATGGAATTCTTCACTAATGCGACAAGTAATATATTGAAATAATTAACAGCCAAAAGTAGTGTAAAAATGAAAAGAAAGCGTCTTAGTTTCCTATGGATGCCTCAGGTGATACGGTACATATCAGGCGGCGCAGATGATTTGGAAATCGTTGTAATTCATCACATTTATTCCTTGGTTTCGTTGGGAGATGAGATTACAGTGGATACATTAAAACTTCCAGTGACCTTAATAATAACCTGCGTGGAAGGCGCTTGAATGAGGAAGGGAAATGGTGTTTTGAGCTTGCCCCTTTCTTTGGTTTTCCACTCAAGCTACAATATTGGTCAAATTTGTCCGCTTTCTTCCCCTTCTTTCCCCTTCAATGTTGACGTTCAAGATGCTAAAGTCAAAGATAATTACGCGAACGCAACATTGGGGAGAGAGGAGAAATATTGGGGGGAGAGGCGAGGGCCCGCACGTGTTCTACCTTTCTGAAATGACAATTCTGGACTTTTCGTGAAGTGTTTCAAGTAATTATGTCTTGTATGGTAGTCTTTAAACCACCACAATACTTTTGAATAGGCATCTGGATTCGCATTCATTTTCCATTTATATGTTCTTTAGATCATTACCTCAAATGTGACACTGAAAACCCATTTACAGACGTGGTTTTTCTCATCACCGCAGTGGGAGATTTTAACCATAGAAGGTTCATCACATGTGACTTCTACACCGGGGAGACTGTAAACCCTCTGATAAACAAAGAGAAACAAAATGTCGTATTTCGTTTGCTGTCTTAATACAGAAAACAAAACTTATTTTTTCCCCCGAAAACGAAAACTATATTCAGTTTCAAAGGCATATCTCAATCACATCAATATAAGCATTAGTTCCTATTTCACGGAATGTTATCTAATATTAGTATAAATATACTAGTGTTCTATCACGATCTATCACGTTTAGTAGATTTATACTAAAACGATTAGATTATTTGCTCTTGATTTCTATGCGTGATAGTTGTCACGCGATAGAAATTTCGAGCTCATAATCTAATTGTTACAAATAGAGAGATTAAGCACCGCGTTTTACGGAAAACGGCAAACATCACCTTTTAGGCAATACAGTTGATTACCTTTTCCTCGAATTCAATTCCACTGGAAAAATTGAAAATAATTCACATGTTCATGACAAACGCGAAACTGCTCACTTAATCTTTCTTTATGCCTTTCCCACTGGGCTATTTCTTACAATATACATTATAGACAAGTGCTGTATTGACTGAGCTTGTTTACTGGGCAACAATATGTTATTTTACTCACAACCAATAACCACTTTGTAAATTCATAGCGGAGCACTCGCCGGGCCGAAGGCCCGGCTGCGCAGCCCCATACTCATGGAACCAGAGAACCAAAGAACCCATGCCCGTCATTTTTCATGGTCATGGCTAGCGGAATGTTTCGCGGGCGCGTTGTGTGCGGTACGCGCCGTACGCGCCGTACGCGCCGTACGCGCCGTACGCTTTGGGCTAGCTTACGGGCGCGTATGACTTCGCATAACATGCGCGTACGACGTCATCAACACCCGGGATCTTTGAGGCTTTGTTTTTCGCGCGGCTACACAGCCGTCAGCTCGGTAAACACTTTAGTTGGATTGTTGTGTTTTAATAGCGGAGAATTAAAGTCGTTATTTCCCTGCAGTTTTTCGCGGTTTGCTATTCAAGACAGGGATACTAGTTAAGGGATACTCAGAAGCCGCTTTAGTGGAAAAAGAAGAGCTTTCAGGGATAAAATCTTGCTTCGAGGAACTTCATATTATCAATGCAGGAGCAATGCGGGGAGATGCCTTGTTTTTATTACGGATTTCAGAACCGAAGAAGCGGAGTTTTAACGAATTTTCAAGCAGTCCAGTGCTTTAAAGGTAAAATAAATCATATTTTTCGATAGGAATTTATGTTGACTTTTCCTTTCTGTTCTCTTAAGTTTTGGAGACATGTTTATGAAACGTGTTCAAATTAAGTCGTGTTGTTACCTTGAATTTCATCGTGGACAGCTCTGCCTTGATGCGCTAGAAATGGTACGTGTTTTGCTTTTAAACATAAATTAATGGAGATTTGAATAAAATTTTTCGAAAGAAGATTGTGTTGTCTGTTTTTATGTCTTTGGTCATTCATTACATAGATGAAAAAGCGATTTTATGTAAACAAAACAAGACTTAGATTTTCTGTCTTCACTCTCGTCGCCTTATGCAAATAAGCTTATGTTTGTGTATTTTTGCAATTTTGATTTCCAAATCAATTTTTGACAAACAAAAACTGTATTTTATTCGGACAGTAGTCGTACTAGTTATTCTGGACATAGAAAAGTTGTTTTTGTGAACTTTTGTACGGTCTAAATGTACTATGCAGACGGTCGGGTAATAAGCTGTTTTTGAGAATTGCTAAAATTAAAAATAGCCCGGTAGTCAATCTTAATTTTTGTGCTTCCAACCTTTCACCTTAGTTAAGTTTCACCTTAGTTAAGCTTGTTCAAAGTGCGACGCTGTTAGGCTTGGCCTATCTATATATATTATGAAATATCTTCAAATCTGTTAGAAATATTTTGGCCCAGTAAAGGTGAGGGCCACAAAAACGCGCAACGCCAGACGACTTACAAACTACATTCATGCAAAGAACTTGGCCAGGATCAGGGGAGGAGGTGGGAGTTCAAATACAAGCATCCTCACTCGATGAAAAATTTCGAGTGTGTGCATACCACATGCGAGAGGTTACCAAGCAAGGACTTCACCTAGAGGGAAACAATGAATTGACACCCCCCTCCTTCCCTTCTGACGTGACATGCGTTACGTGACATTTATTTACGTTACATAATAAGCCCAGTTGGAAAACATAAAAATTATATTCGCAAGCAAATATTCCATTTATGCCTTTCCCACTGGGCTATTCCTTACAATATACATTATAGACAAGTGCTGTATTAACTGAGCTTCTTTACTGGGCAACAATATGTTATTTTACTCACATACCACGATTTGGAGTAAAATGGCTGGGGGAAACCCCAAAGCCGGTTTTATTAAAATAACCACTTTGTAAATTCATATGAAATATTATCAAATCTGTTACAAATATTTTGGCCCAGTAAAGGTGAGGGCCACAAAAACGCCAAAAGCAATATGATGAAAATTATGATGCTGCCCCACCCCAGGAAAGACAGCACTTTTGCAAATCTGAAAAACCATGTCCAAACCAATCAAAGATACAAAATCAAAACAAAAGGAAAAATGTTGAGACTGCTGCCCTTAACTTGCTAGTCAGTTCAATATAAATCATCAGATGATAAACAATAACAAAATATTGATTAAAAACCCCAAAAGGGGCATATGGAAACTGCTGCCCTTGCAAATCAGTCCTATAGACCCCAATCTACAATAAATTACTAAACCATAGCTATAGAAAATGTCACCACTGTTGTACATTATATATAGCATAAGTAACAAAATATGGTTCCGCTGCCCTTGCTAACGGTCCCATAATAAAGACACTACATAGCCAAGTGGAACAATTATTCGAAATTCAAAAGCTTTCAACGATGACGTTAAAGATCATTAAATTAAGATTGACATTGAAAACTAGCAGAGCTGAGCAACCGCTTACAAATGAACCTGCGGTTTGAACGCAGGCCAGAAAAAAACCTGCCCGAAAAAACCCTGTGGGAAAAACAGTGCCGGAAATCTGGGTAGGAACCATGGCTCGTGCTCTAATAAATTTGGAAGCCCATCCTACGAGGCTTCATAGTTCATAAAGTAGACAACTGTACTAAGCTAATAAATAACTTGGACATATTGAAAACTACTGGCCTTGTTATTTTAACATTTCATTTCACTAAATAGGTAAGAGGTATATTTACATAGTATAAATACAAATGGTACATATATACATGGTTCTATTGATCTACAATTAATATAAAATTACAAGTGAGTGAAAGCCAGCTGCGTCCCTGTTACAAAGCAGATAAGGATATAAAGATACTTAGGAGCATAAGGGTAAATACTTACTTCGTCTCTGGAAACATGCGCAATCTTTTCTGCTGTTTGGCAGGACGAATCTTCAACACTTATTGAAGACTGAGTACTCTTCTCCTCCTCTTTATTTGCGCGAGCTCTCCATGATCCCAGTTCATCATACCCATGAGCAAATGTACAAAATCTTCCAGTTCTGCATACCCGACTAGACTTCCACCTAAGATGTTGCAAATATAAGATTTGTAAATACACAGGCATATACCAACAATTCGACTGATCTAACACCAGTTTGAAAAGTTAAACATTGTTTCACACATGTAATTTACCATTTGCACAATTGGAAGTTTCCATTGTAAACACCGGTTGGAGGAGGTCTTGGCTTAGTTTGTCTGTCGTCATAAATTTTCAACGATCCCTGAATGCGTTGCTGGGGCTTACGATTGAAGTTAAAATCATCTTGATCGTGTTTTAGGCATCTAGGGTTTGGAATATTTGGCGATGAAACACGGTCTGCAGAGGAAATGTGCGAAAAGAGCAATCAGTTTTTAATATCAAGTACCATAAAATGGTTAACTATTGGAAAATGAAATGTCTAAATTGGCTATTTTATAAGGTTTCATCTAGGTGGTTTTATTCCTTTTAAATACAATGCGATAATCACAGTAGATATACGGGCTTGTCGCTTGCAAGCTTGAGGCGTTTATTGTTATAATTTCCATAAAAAGATAGTTTCTAACTCAGATTTAAACATTTTGATAAACTTGTAAGAACAGGTATATTTATGAACTGACCGTTTTGCATGGGCAGCCAGATCTGGCAAATCATAAGCGCCCTATAATTATCTTTGAGCATACTTTGTATTGTCGCAGGATTTCTTCGTTGCCAGAAATTTATCAAGACGTTTAAAATGAGTGTTTTAATTGTCCTGCATAAACAGATAGTTTCACGATGATGACACAAAGAGACTGATTAGCCTGTTCATGCATGCTGATAACCTCGATGGAGGGGCACAATGTCAGATGTCATTAAAGATTTGTTGATACGTAAGCCTCTGGCTGGCCGATTGTTAAACAAATTCGAAATAACGATTTGGCAGTGCCATCAGCATCATGCTTACCTTTTTGTCGTTTCGAGGTCCAAAGCGACAATTCTTCCTCGCCATGTGCAAACGTGCAACTTTGTTTGCACTTCCGCCCACCTGCATAGTGCCGGCAGATTTGAAAAGGAGTCTCGGAATCTACAACTGCTGGGTAGGGCCTCATCAGCTGCCATTTCCTTTTCAAGCTTTGCCAAATTCCATATTCAAACATCGACTGTTTTGAACAATTTAAGCAAACATATGGTGGCTGGGAAGGAGTTTTGCGATCTTGCAGGAAATGTTTGCAGAGACGAACAACGCCTTTTGGCATTTTATCTAACGTCCCTCGTGGTGAACAGTTCCCAAAATTGGAAACCTCTGTTGTTTTATCTTGTTTATCTCCACGTGATGTTAATTGAGTCCACTTAGAGCTTTCTGTTGGGCTTGTTAAGTCCAAAGTATCATGGATTTTTAGAGACGAAATTTGCTCAAGACTCTGCCATTGCGATGTTTGCGTATTTCCAACGTTGACTCTCGAGCTGGTTGCGACTGTCACAGGAAACCTTGATGTTGCAAGACCATGGGAAAAAGATCCATCTCGATCGGTTAACGTTACCGGGATTTCAGAAACTGATGGCAATTCTTTACGGCTGGAAAAATCGTCAATGTCCCTAGTTCCAAAGGTCCATGATTGTTGAAAATAACTTGCAGTGTCTGCAAATCCGAGATCATTGAAAGACGTTTCTTCATTTTGTCTTTCACTTCCGTTCCATGTTAAAGAAGGCCTGCTCGGAGCCCTGCTCGAAGAAGTGACACCTTGATAATTTTCGTCCTGTTTTTGACAACTATGGCTTTTCCTATCTTGGGGAAAATTAAAGCTTTGTAACAGCGTTTGACTTGGATGCAAATCATTATCGCTTAGTGGAAAGGCCCAGTTATCCTCTGGTTTGATTGATGCGTTTGCTTGGTTTGAACTTGACACATCTGCTTCAAATGCATTTTCGGTAAATGACAAGTTTTGTACGTCAACCGCTTTTCTAGAAGAACATTCACTGATAGGAGGCGCTGGCATGCTTGAATGTTTTGAAGATGCTCTCTTGCTCGAACTATTAGGGCTATTGGTACGGCTGCCATCTTTGTGTTCTGGAAAATAATAATGATTAATAAAGTTAAGCTAGTTTATTTTAATTGTCTGTAGCATTAGTTTTAAACGCGATGGCAGAGACCAGAGTTCTATACACTTTTTTTTTCTATAAGAACCTTTTTTAAAAGAACTTTAAGGCTGAGATTGGCAAGAAATTAAGAACGGGCTAAGAACAAACCCAGTATGAGATTTGTAAACATGTCTTTATAATATTGTTTGGTCTGAGGAAATGTATAGTCTAACTGCGCCCAAAATACCAGAACTATTGTAATATTGCAGGTCGTTTCCATTTCAAAATACCAAATTGGTATTACTTGGCTTGCTTTCCTTTATTTTCATCCACAGCTATGATTCACTGACATACTATTCAATTTGTCTCAAGAACATTGTTTTAACAATGTCTTGAAAGAATGTTTTCAGGCTCAAATCGCCAACAAAATAAGAACATTAAGTTAAGGTTTAACTTCAGCTAAAAAAAAATAGACGTTCCCATAAAGAGTATGAGTCCATATGTGTCCATGGAGCGGACACTAAATCAAGGTACGACGACGCAAGCAAAAAGCTATAGGGATTTATATTTCATTTCATTCTTACGCTTTTTCGCATCGTTTCTGTCATTTATCGTTTTCGCTTTGCTGTTCATCCTCACTTGCTTTGGTCTTGCACCACCAACGACTGTAAATCAATAATATACGTGTAATGTGGTTGTATGCCATTTATGTTATCTATCTTTAATTTCTCCATCGTTATAATAGATTGTGATTTAAAACAAAAGAGTACACATCATAAAATGGATACATCTATTTTTAAAAGTACGTTACTAACATTCGCACGAGCATTCGCATCGAACTTAGTTTAAGTTACAAGGGCAAGGAACAACTTATCTCATAAAATGTAACTGTTGAAATGGGGCATGGCGAAGGGGTTGTGGGTTTAAATTACATTTGCGTTTGCTTCTCCCCTCTCGCCGTAACATTACTCGTTTCTCCTTCCCAACTTATCACTATGGAAGTCAACTTACGACTTATTTCAAACCTGAACCTCTGCTAATCTCAAACTATTGCCTATTTACATGAGAAGCGAAGGACATTGAAAACGTCTATCATGGTTAAATTACCTTGCATGTTTGCCTGTTCGTCGCTGTTGTCAGATGGCTTTCTTTTAAAGCTTGTGGCATCCAGGGCTTGAAAGTAGCAACAGTTATTAACGATATAAATTAAATTAAACACTATCATTTGATAAAAGATCGACTTACAAGTATATAGCAAAGGCGTTAAACATTTCTGGCCGAAAATTACTTAGCCTGCGCCGCGTTTTTGCAACCCTCTTCTTGGGGTTTGGAAATCCTGATTAAACATGCTTCCTCATGTTTAATATATTACATATAAAATGAGAACTTTTCCTTTAAGACTTTAAGCTTTACTTTGCAATACCTGCTTTCACGTCGTAGGATGGAAGGGGTTTTGCTTCTTCCATTTCGGTATTTTTCTATAACAAAGGTAGTAAATGCACGACGCTTAGTTTCAGTGCCATTAAATTATCCTTTCTCGGTAAGAACGGAAAATCAGTTTATCAGTATATTTTACTTAAAGTTTGCATTATTTTTATACTGAACCGTGACTATTAAAATGGAAATAGAAATGCTTCTAAGAATAATATACACATTTCTTAACTAATTGCAACTATTCTTTATTTATAATTCTCATTAATAATTCATGACGAGAACACAAAGGAAATCACTGCCATGAAGGAGGTTTGGATAACAGGTCTTAATTTGCATAAATTATGGTGATTTTATTCCTTCGTTTTCTCCGCATTTAATGATCAGTTTGAGAAGCTACTATCAAACACTCGAAAGAGTGTTTCATCAGGTATCCAAACATCTCGAATTAGGTTAAAAACGCATCGGCTGCGCCTCGTTTTTCAACCCACTCCTCGGTGTTTGGATATCCTGATGAAACACTCTTCCTCATGTTTGATATATTACATATAGATAAAGGTAAAATAGCTTTGAAAAGACGTAAAAGCACGTAAATGTACTGTAAATCAGTAAGCCAATTATTACCTCGGTTTGCTGTCGCCGTTGCTGTTTCTCCTTATCCTCGTCAATTTTTTCTTTGATATCCACCCAGGTTTTCTCCAACTCCTGTTAATTTCATCAAAAAGAAAACATAGAGAGAAACATGGCGTTTTCTTAAACTAAACAAAAAATATCAAAAGAAAATATTTGCAGTCAGGTGAATGTTAATTGTGGTCGTGCAATGAGAAAAGAGAAATATATTTACCCTCAATCGCCGCTGTTCCTCATACTTCCGCTGTTTTTTATTCATCACCTATATCAATAAAATATATCAATAAAATATATCAATAAAAAGGTAAAACTGCTTAGAGCTCTATTTCAATTCATGCGTCTATTGATCCTACCGATTCGCCGAAACTTTTCTCTTGTATTGATCCTAGTACAGAAAATTCTTTTTTCCTCTGAAACCGAAAGGACTTCACTTTTCTGTGTCATGTCATTTTCAGTTGGATAGAACAGTACAGCAAGTTTATTTAGCTATGATCGCAGCATAAAAACAACAGGATTACATGTAGTACAAATTATTTTCCCCACGTGGCATTTCACAGATCAAAACACCTACGGGCTTCTTGTCAGGTATTTCTTTAGGTCCTTTAAGGACTGGAGAGCTGGATTTCTGTAAGAGATCAAAGTATATACATATGAATTAGTCTTTCGAACGATCCATCGATTTAGTGATTTCAGCTAGAAAGCAACAGTAAATCCTGCAGTCAATCAATTAAACAGTTCATTGAACAATTTATTTATTGTTAGTTTTATTTCATTTATTTGCCGAAGTGGAAGTATGATTGGCGAGATTAAAATGGCCAACCTCATCTGCAGGGCCTTCTCGTTCGAAACAAAACAGTCCAAAAAATCGTGAAGTGGCTGCCAATCGCTGGAAAGAAGACGACATTTCGTCACGTGTCACGTGACAATATACTCCACGACTTTTCCAGCATTTGGCAACTGATATAGAGGATATTACATGGCCGCGCGAGGATACGAAATTTCTCTTCGAGTGTTAAAAAATATTTCACGAGTGAGCGCAGCGAACGAGTGAAATATTTTTCAACACGAGAAGAGAAATTTCGTATCTTCAAGCGGCCATGTAATGTTCTGTTTATTATATAAACACCAATGAAATCAAACCTTGTTTTTTCAGTTCTTTTTGCTTTGCTTTCAATGCGTCTCTCAATCTCGTAACTTCGGGATCAATGAATAGCCTTTTCCGAAATTCGCCGGTCAACGCTTGATAAGATTCCTAATTCTCTCTCTCTCTCTTTTTCTTCGTATTTTCGTTCTCTTGTTGAGCAATAAGCTTGTCAACATCATCTTCGGACACATCAATAAATCTGCATTTAGAATTATCGTCGATTAAATCGAGAATATTTAGATTCCAGTTAGGTTCGTCCGCCATTCTGAAATTGTGTCGAGACTACTTTGACAAAAGTGCCGTTGCGAAAGGCGCGATTTATTATGTAACCATAGCAACAGTGATCTTTTCACGTGTGAAGATAACATGTTATTCTCACGTGTGAAGATATGATGTTTACGCGCGAAAGCTCACCTGGTATTTGATTGGTGTTTATATAATAAATCAATATATTTAACTATTATTCTCAGCAATCGGTGTTAGTAAGAGGCAGCATATATATCAGATTGCGTGAATTGCCAGACCAAGGACGCTGAGTTGGTATATATAGCCATCAGAAACAAGCAATTGCTATGTAAATGATTATAACATAAAAACCTTTTTCTTCGACTTTCCTCTTGGTTTTTTTTTGTTGTCATTCTGTTTATTGATAATGGCGTTAACGCTTTCCACAATCTCTTTTCCTTCTTCATTTTCAGGGTCACGTTGTAAAACTGGCAAGAAAAACAAATTAAATTATAACACAAAGATACATGGGGAAGGACAAATTGTAGCTAAAGGTGGGTAATAAATGTTAGCATGAGAAAGATTTTCTCTCTCGCCACCAAGTAATAAATTCATATATCTATAATTAAGTGAACTGGTAGAAAGTAACGCTGGGACCGTATACCATGCGCGATTTAGGGGTAACAGTTATTCTTTTGTTAAAAAAATAGAATATTAGAACACAAAAGAACGACAATACAATAAATTACAATACCATAGAATATATAAGAATGTATAGTTTTACCTAATACAATGGAGGTGTACATTGTACAATGGAGCTGACACCCTAAATCGGGCATCATATGTGGGACCGTACCGATCTTTTGGAGTTGGCATCAATTTCCATTTGTTCTTTCTATGCAATCTTATTTGTTTTGCAAACCGTCATCAATACTTCTAGAAGCCGGTAGGTCGGTTAACCGAAAAGGAGGTCTCTCTGTAAATTTTAGTTAAAACACAACTCCCGCAAATTTTCCCCTCCCACCTCCAGCTGCAAGATCTTAGACGAGAATAAATCCAATATATATGATACAACTCTTGACAATATTCTTACCAGCCATACAGGTCTGTCTGGCTCCTTCGTACTCACCCTTAGAAATAACATAATTAAATAAATAAAAACACATTCATTGGGTTAGCAACATTGGTTATCAAATTTCAATGACGGTGGCAGGGATGACGTAAATTATGTTGGGAACGCCAGCTTAACCGTATATCATGTATTATTTTTAGTTCACAGTGGCTGAGCAGCTTGAAAAGGCAATCCCACCTATTGTTAACATGTCTTCGAAAAGAACCAAAATGCCCAAGTTCTGTTAACAATTACTGCTAGTAGTAAGCAACCATTTGGAACATTCGTTCGCACAAAAGAAGGTATGTGAAAACGTTCTGGGAAATGCCAAAATAGATACCAGTTCCTTCCTGGTTTGCCCCTGAAAAAAAAACAAAAGAATCTTCGGGGGGGGGGGGGGGGGGGGGGGGGGGGGGGGGGGGCTAAAGTGGCTTCAAAATTGAGAAAGAGGAGAAAAGCTGATTTCAATCCGGCTACTACACAGAACACCCAACACAAGATTAGGATTGCGCGAACGCAATTATATTAGGCTACTGAAATTACAAATAAGCTAAGTGTCTTTGACGGCAGATGGCCCGGATTGAAATGTTGAAATGGCTGGAAATGAATTGTCATCAAAAATCTGATTAAAGTTTTTTCTCTCTTGGAGGAATCACTTCCATTTTTCTCTCGTGCTTTTCTTTTTTGCTTTTTCTTTGTGCTTTTCTGTAAGAGCAAAAACGCAAGGGTACTTAGTGGGATATTTAGAACACCATTTACTCCAATTAATTACATGTATATTAGTATCGGAACGCTGGACGAGCAGTTTGGAGGGGGTACATGTATTGAGCTACACATATTGTTTATATTAAGAGAAATACTAACTCACCAAGCTAAAATGGCATCTGGCTTTATATAAATAAGCCTGTGGGTCAAATTGAAATTCACAAACAAGCCGTACAACTTCGTTAAAATATTTGGCAGCTTCTTCTAAGCACCCTTCATCAAAAAAATGAATTCCAGTAGACATTAGATTATTTCGTAGCTCCTCGACAAGCGTTGCATCCTGAAAAAAATAAACATTACAAAACAGCTGACAAAGACAGCTATTGAATTCTATCTTGTACAATTAATCATGCGATCACACTTGTTATTACTCGTGGCGCAGCGCACGAGTTGTAAATTCGCCAGCGATTTTTCTTTTTTTTTTTTTCGTGTCACATTAGCTCATGCAAATTTATGCACGCATATTTTAGTTTCACGGGTCTGATTGGAGAAACAAAGAAAGAGTTATATATTTTCTAGACAATGCACGGCGTTTATAGATGGATAGGACCGTTTAATATTGTGTTCGCCGCTTATTGCTGTTGGATTTTTATCACGGCAAGTGTTACGTTTTTTATAACTTTACATTTGCTTAGCGATCGAGGTTTCAAGGTATTTCGGCTACTGAATGTAGTTTAGTATTACTTTCTAGACATAATTTGATATTCGTTTCTTCGTAAAAGCACTCAAAACATTTGGTTAAAAACGCCACAAGTTCAAGCTGTGTACAGCTTCTTGTTTAGATAAAATTGGACTATAGGTAAATATATGTGTGCTTAGAATTCAGTTAATCCTGAATAGACGAAAGTAGAATAGCAGGGACTTGGATAATCAAAACACCCACCTCTCTGAAAATACGTTCCAACTTCTCCCTCAGTCTGCTAACGTGCATTCTTGCTTCCTGAAAAATAAAAAGGCTGGACTTATTAGAAAATAGTTGATGGAAGCCATACCTCGTTTATTTTACGGAAAGGAGATTGGAAGAGTATTCTATTCTAGTTCAAGAGAATTTCTAACTGAACTGGTAACTAAATAAACAAATGATAATCTATGATAATTGACAGACATATGCACTCGCTAAGATGCTCTTTTAAAGCAAATTCAAAATTCCGATCCATTTCAAATGAATTACCTTGAAGTTTTCTGTATGCATTGACAATGCCAATTGAAAAGCACCTGGAATATTTCCCATTTTCTCACAGGTTAACATCCTGAGATGGACGGCACTGCAAAAGCCTTCCTTTAAATGTATCTTACTGCTGAGATTGGATGCTAAATTAAATTAACAAAAAAAAAATCAAACAAACAAACAAAACACAATAATGTGGAATCTGACTCATATAATAGTGCTGATTCGTCAAACAGAATAATTTGCCAGGTTAAAACAATGCCATGTTTCTTTTCCCACTTTTAATAGCATTAATAAATTGTGGCAAAATGTAATCTAGGTGAAAACACTCCAATCGATTAAGAACTCATCACACGCAGGGCGCTCCATGTGCCTTCAATTTACACGGTTAAACTTTGCTCTCGATTACTCAGCAATGTTCGCTCGCTATTGCTCTTCGCTGGAAACCTTTTGCGATCATTTACGTTGCAAATTTGAGGTTCGATCTTTGCTCCTACTCCCCCTCCCTTCTGGCTGGTAAGTATGCGTCACAATTAAGTATGTGGTTTTCCACTGACTTGCTCGCGATCAGTGTGGTGGTTGCCGTGTTAATAGTTACCTTCAGCGCCGGGAGATTAGCAGCATACACCTCACCAGCACCTTTCCTTAAAGCTCATCTATCGGTAACGTGCTTAACGTTACAAGCAAATAACAATAAATTGCAATGTACCAACCTTCTGTACTATCCCGTAAGGATTTGCCAAGTAATCCCTGTATGAACAAGAATTGATCAATTCTATAGTATCAAATGTTGGTTACCATTGCAATAGGTATTGTTTCCACTTCCGTTGTGTTATGCGCTGGACATCTCGAATTTTTTAATTAGTATAAAGTTTTGTGTCACCTTAAATAATTGGATAAATTAACTATCACTTCTGTTGAGAATGATTTGGCCAGAGTAGGATTTTTCAATTTATGAGGACTGGATGAAAACATCAGACAGCTGTGAATATGTGACCTACTTATTTTGCTTGATTTTCCCTCTGAAATGCATCAACGAAAGCTGATTAAATTCCTTACCAAATTAAAGAAGCATTGAGCACGCATTAGTAGGGTGTGCACTCTAAATGGAGTACAGCTCGTGTGAATATTGCCAGGTACATCCAAGGCTTCACTGAAATTGTCAATTGCACCCATGAAATCTCTTGCTTCATACTTTAATTGTCCAAGGTGAACGAAATAAAAACCTGGATTCTGAAAAATCTGGAAAGACAAAACAAATTAAATTAAGGTAACAAATTTCATGGATTTTACTACCATTCCTACAAGTCAATAATATTATAGCTAATAGGAACAAAACAACAATGGTTTGGTTTGTAGGTAACCGATATACGATAAACGGACAAGAAATTATAAGTACAGATTACGTTTGTTAATGAATCTCCTTTTGCCACTTGAGGAGGAGGGGGAGGAGGAGGAGGAGGGGGAGAAGAAGAAGAAGAAGAAGAAGAAGAAAAAGAAGAAGAAGAAGAAGAAGAAGAAGAAGAAGAAGAAGAAGAAGAAGAAGAAGAAGAAGAAGAAGAAGAAGAAGAAGAAGAAGAAGAAGGAGGAGGAGAAGAAGAAGAAGAAGAAGCAGAAGATGAAGAAGAAGAAGAAAAAGAAGAAGAAGAAGAAAAAGAAGAAAAAGAAGAAGAAGAAGAAGAAGAAGAAGAAGAAAAAGAAAAAGAAAAAAAAGAAGAAGAAGAAGAAGAAGGAGGAGGAGGAGGAGGAGGAGGAGAAGAAGAAGATGAAGAAGAAGAAGAAGAAGAAGAAGAAGAAAAAGAAGAAGAAGAAGAAGAAAGAAGAAGAAGAACAAGAAGAAGAAGAAAGAAGAACAAGAACAAGAACAAGAAGAACAAGAAGAACACGAAGAAGAAAGAAGAAGAAGGCGACTTACTGTGAACGCCTCCATAAACATCCTCGCTTCATTCTGGTACCTGTGGGTTTATTTCAGGAAAGTGACGGAAGCTTCATTAAGTCAAATGAATATGACTAGTTATATTTGACTGGATTTGCTAATAGGTTAAAAATTGTTTCTCCCACCCCAGTGATCTAACAAATAGCATAAAAGGATTTCATGGACTGCATTGAATTACAATGTTTATATTATATCAAAAAATTACTTCAAAATATCTTGATTCTATTTAGCATTTTACTATTCTAACAAAACCCTTCTGAACATTTTGAAGATGTCCATATTTCTAATACGTTACTATTCTAATAAAGCCTTTCCGAGCATTTTGAAGAAGACATCCATACAGTATTTCCAATATTTTACTATTCTAACAAAGCCCTTCAAAGCATTTCGAAGAAGATCTCCATATTTCTAATTGACACATATTTTAAGTTTAACATGATTTTGAACATACACACTGTACAATTTGGACGATGTACTCAAACCACGTTGACGTGATGCTTTACATTTTACCGAAAATTTGTAATAACTTGTATTTTGGGAATCTACATGACTGTATTTGCAACGTGACCATGAAAAGCAGCTTTTCATTAACTTATTTTTAAGTAATGCTCCACGTAAAAACTATAGTAAACTTCATTGTTCTGCGGCATTGGCTCTTTCCCACAGAATATCTTTGGTTTCTAGAATAGAGGAGAATCTGATGGTTCATAATTATATGTCATTCTAAAAATAAAGAAAATCCATTTGCGTCAAATAAATTTTAGGAAATGTTCGTGCTTAACCAATCAGAATAGCAGAGGACAATTAATAGCTAATAATTTTGCTTCTTTGATGAAGTCCCCCCAATACAATATCTTTTAAAACTTGCATGTTGTGCGATTGGGTCTCAAATTACTTGAAACCTTAAAAAAATTAGACTTCATGCACCTTGAACCTTAACTTTTTAGCGGTTTTTTGAGTCTTGGCCAATGAGATCACTAGTTGAAACAATAAAAAAAAGTTTACATTCCATCGTGCATTGCCGTTGAGCACTATCCTTCTTGTGGGGATCATTACTAAATTCTTTTTGTCTTGAAATGTAATTTTGTAATTTTAGATCGATAAGAGACAGTTGCACTTGTATTTTAGTATTCTGGGTGCCATTAGTCTAGTCATGTTAGCTAATACCAAATTATGAACTCGAAGGAAAACTAACAATAGAAAAATGCAGAAAAGCTTTAATGTGTCTTGGAAACGGAAAATCCCCTGGTGAAGACGGCTTCACCGTAGAATTCAAGCACTTCTCCGATCTGTTTGGCCAAGAATTTCTTGACAGCGCTAACGCTGCGTATGACGATAATGAATTAAGTATTTCCCAGCGTAGAGGGGTGCATGATAACACTTATTCCTGAGGGAGATGCAAATCTAAAAGACTTATCAAACTGGAGACCGATTACGCTCCGTAATGTCAATTACAAAATCGCCTCTAAGGCCATTGCAACGAGAATTGAAAAGATACTTCCGTTACTTATTAATTGTGATCAGACAGGCTTTGTTAAAGGACGTTATATAGGACAAAATATCCGCTTAATAAATGATATCCTCGAACAAACGAAAACGCGAGACATACCGGGGATTCTACTCCTGTTAGATTTTAGAAAAGCTTTCGATACCGTGGAATGGAATTATATTCAGAAATCTTTAGATTTATTTAATTTTGGAAGTAGCATTAAACGCTGGACAAAGACGTTTTATACCAATACTAAAAGTGCTGTTCTGCACAATGGGTATACAACTAACTACTTTAAACTAACAAGAGGAGTTAGACAAGGTTGTCCCCTCTCCCCTTACCTTTTTATACTGGGTGCAGAGATCTTGGCAGCACGCATAAGGCAAGAAACAAATATTAAAGGCATTAAAATCTTTCAAACAGAACACAAAATAAGTCAGTTTGCCGATGATACATCACTTTTCTTAAAAAACGTAACCTCAGTTAATAAAAAATGCAATTCAAGTTCTTAATGTCTTCGGCAATATATCTGGTCTTAAACTTAATATGGGAAAACCTAAACCAATATGGCTCGGGTCGTGGAGGCTAAATAAGGACAAGCCGCTAGCCCTGAATTGGGTGAACGAACCTGTACGAGTTCTTGGAATCTTTATTTCATACAATGGTTTAAAGGAAATAATAAGAAAAATGTACTGAGCAAAAACGAGACTTGACATATGGAGAAGTCGCAGAGTTTCGTTATTTGGTAAATGTCTTATTGTAAAAAGTTTGGGGATCTCCCAGTTGGTTTATTCAGCATCTATGTTAGATGTCAATGCAGAAGACACCTCCAGAGTTAAGAAATCTCTTTTTAACTTTATTTTGAATAAGAAACAGGACAAAATTAAGAGAGATTTCATGTGCCAAGAATATAGCAATGGAGGGCTACGTGCTCCCAATCCAAACGTTCTTTTTAAGTCATTACGGTTAGCCTGGATTTCAAGACTTCTGGTGATGGACGAAATTGAGATAGAGTCATGGAAATCTATTCCAACTCATTTTTTTTTTCAAAAATATGGAGGTCTCAATTTTCTTCTTCATTGTAATTACGATTCAAAATTTTTGAAGGAATCCGAAATTCCACTTTTCTATAGACAAATACTGGCTAATTTCCAAGAACTTAGGACCTTATATCAATGTGACAACGGCCAAGATTTAATTCTCTTCAATAACAAAGACATCCTGATCAACGGAAAGAGCTTTTTCTACCCAGAATGGAACGAGAAAGGAGTTGTTTTTATCCATGACGTGTTAGATAAGAAAATTATTGTCCTTCAATGCATTCCAAACAAAATTGAACACAAAATCTAATTTTTTGAGCTACCTACAAGTGGTCTCGGCGATCCCTAAGCATTTACTTCAGAAATCTAGATTTCTTAGCACAAGAAATAGATTTATAGATGATGATACAACCTTTCAGCTGTCTCCTTCGTTAATTATTGATCTATATAAAATGAAATCTAAGGACTATTATTGGCTTTACATCAGTGCAACCACCATCCAAGCCACGGGGCCAAAAAAATGGGAGAAAGAACTAAAACTGGAGAATATAGAATGGACATCAATATTTAACCTCATAGGAAAAGTATGCCGAGAAAACAAACTAATAGAATTTTATTTTAAATTAATTCATAGATCAACTGTTACTAATAAGGAGCTATGTACATATGGTCTAGAAACCGTAAACAATTGCCTTTATTGTTGAGGACTTGAATCGATTTATTTACCCATACTTTTGTTGAATGTTATTCGTCTCAAACGTTCTTTGATAGAATTATGAATTATTCACTGGTTTAACAAGAAATACCACTCCACCTTTTCTCCTACGCCTTTAGAAAAACTTTTTGGAATAGCAACTAATGATGATGGGAATGATCACGCCACTGTGCTAAAATTAAATTTCTGCCTATTATTTGGAAAATATTACTTATACAACCAGAAAATGCACTCAGAGCAATGTAACTTTGGTCATTTTATCTCAATGTTAGAACAAAAGATATACATTGAACAAAACAACCCTGCACTTCCAGACAAAAGCATACTGACTAGATTGATGTCTGTTCACTCTACACTAGCATCCCACAAGGAGAAGGTATTGAGTTTCATTTGCCACCAATAACTACGATGAGCATTACATCATTCAAAACGAGTTAACTATCACAAAGCAAAGCAACGCGCACCAAAATGGCTGTAGCTTTAGAAGTTTTTTTAGCTCACACACAAAATAACAGTTAACTGCTCTTATCCACTGACCTATCATGAGCCCATCCTCTGGAACACGAAATCATGTTTTTGTTCAATTCACTAACAACTTCCACTCAACCATTAAATTTACATGCGAAATGTCATCTGAACGTATCGTTTTCTTCGACACTGAAGTTTCCAGAGGGCAACGTTTCGTCGATGAAAACATATTAGATGTCGAAACACATTTTAAGTCGCCAAAAACTTTCTAATTCGCGCATTTCTCTTCAGGACACCCTTTCCTTGTTAAGGACGGTTTCATTGCGCCTGCTGTCGAGAATAAACTCAGTCAAAGAAAATATTCGAGTCACTTAAAAGCGGGATACGAATCTCGTTTACTGAACCGATGTTACCGTTGGGAGGTCGTTGAAAGTATTTTGGCTAAAATAAAGTTCTTATCTAGGCAAGCGGCTTTGTAATACGCGGAAAGGAAGGTAACAACATTCCAATGATTATATATTTAATTGTAAAATTATCCATTTCATAATCAAAAGTTGCTCAAGATCAGAATTGATGATGTATTTAAATACTGTGACCGGCTAGTCTATATGTAATTATCCCTTTATAAACTGCTTGATATTTGTGTTCTAGGTACATTTGCGTTCTCCGTGATCTATGAGGAGAATGATCGTGAGCTTTTCAATACCATACGCTTTTGGACTGTTTAAAATGGTAAATACCACATCTTGGACAACAATGAAACACTGCAACTTAAGTCTAAAATAAAATTACTAACTGATATAAAATAAAGAAAAAAAAGTGCTACTTTACCTCCTGCTCCTTTGAAGACTCATTTCCTTTTCCAAAATCACGGTCCAGAATGTCACTTCATACAGAATTACCAGCTGAAAGAAGAAGTTGAAGGTATTTTACATTGTTATGTTATGATGTGAGATCGAATGTTAAGTCTAATTCTACCTAGAAAGAATTGTGATGTAAAAAAATGTAGTTATTTATTATGGTGTTTTTACTGTTGAAAGCTATCTCAGAATCGTTCGTCTCCCGATGTAGTCACTTTAAGATTGTTTCGGTATACCGTTATTACAAGTCAGTGTTAAAAATTAAAAGATTGTGCGTTCCGGTAGTTGCACCATTTTAAATATTTTATAATTCAAAAATTAGTTGTACTGCGAAAATTAACGGCCATGGAAGTAATGAAGACGCTTGCAATGACCTTTACCTTTCTTGATATATTTCTGCCTTCACTATCTCGGCATTCGGTTTACGCAGTAAAATGGATACGGCTCGATATGGAACAAAGTCTAATATATTTTTCTCAGATACTTTAGAAAAAGAGCCCAGTGTGTCTGAAGAGCGTCTATAATGTTCATCCAAGTTCGATTTCGAAGCATTCACTCCTGGACCCAATGCCTATAACAAACATTAAAAAAAACATGCTCTATTCCGTTCAACAAGTTGCAACATGTTTAACGTCGTTAATCAACCGTGTTATAATGTTGAATGTGTTTTCCTGTCTCGTCAGCCAACAAGTTGCCACATCGTTCGAACCATTATCATTCGGTTTTAGCTACATGTGACCTAGCAATACGCTGTACGTGATTTTCTGTCCCAGATCAGCCTAGATTAGAAAATGCCCAATCAGGATATTAAGTCGTTCTGCAATTTTGTTTTCTATGCGATGGGCATTAAAGGGACAAAATTTCTGCTCATCCTCGGTGTAAGAACCTGTCAAATTCACGAGTGACGTAAAACAAAGAAAACAAAAGGCATAAAACAATAGAGTCAACTGGGAATGCAATACTACAAAGGTAAAAAACAAAGGAAAAAGTCACAGGTTCTTACACCGAGGTAAACCCAAAATTTCGCTTACCTTATTTTCAAATTACATCGCCAAATGTCACCAAATATACAACTTAATTGGGCAATAAGATTATTTAGATCAAAGACAAATAAAGACAAATGTCAAACAAAGACAAATGACAAACAAAGACAAATGACACAAGACAAAGACAAATGACAAACAAAGACAAATGTCAAGCAGTATTTTGGAGATAAAGTGCACTGAGGATTGCAAGGGTGGACGAGGATTACAGTCTGTGAAATTTTAACCTTTTAAGCCGTCATTCTTTGTCTCTTTAATTAATAAATATTTCTTTGCTTTCATCACTTTTAGCGATTGTTTCATTGTTATTTCGTGATATAAGGTCGAATATAACAGTTATAAAGTCTTAATTCTACCTAGAAAGAATTGTGATGTAAAAAATGATAGTTAATTATCATGGTGTTTTTACTGTTGAAAGCTATCTTAATCGTTTGTCTTCCGATGTAGTCACTTTAAGATGGTTTCGGTGTACCGTTATTACAAGTCAGTGTTAAAAATTAAAATATATTCGTTCCGGTTGTTGCACCATTTTGAAGATTTTATGATTAAAAAATTAGTTGTGCTGCGAAATAAAATTAACGGCCATGTATGAAAGTAATGACAGTAATGAAGGCGCTTGCAACGATCATTTCGGACCCTTAAGCTTTCTTAATATATTTCTGCATTCACTAAGTAAGTTTCGGCAATCGGTTTTCGCAGTAAAATGGATACGGCTCGATATGGCACAACCAAAGTCTAATATATTTTTTTCTCAGATACTTTAGAAAAAGAGCCCAGAGACATGCTCTATTCCGTTTAACAAGTTGCAACATGTATAACGACGGCAATCAACCGTGTTAAAATGTTGAATGTGTTTTCCTGACTCATTGTTCTCAGATACATTAGAAAAAGAGCCCAGAGACATGCTCTATTCCGTTTAACAAGTTGCAACATGTATAACGACGTCAATCAACCGTGTTAAAATGTTGAATGTGTTTTCCTGACTCATTGTTCTCAGATACTTTAGAAAAAGAGCCCAGAGACATGCTCTATTCCGTTTAACAAGTTGCAACATGTATAACGACGTCAATCAACCGTGTTAAAATGTTGAATGCGTTTTCCTGACTCATTGTTCAAAATTTGTTGAGGAAGAAATATTGAACGATGCTGAACCATTATCATTCTGTTTTAGCTACATGTGACCTAGCTAGCAGTACGCTGTACGTGATTTTCTATCCCAGATCAGCCTAGATTAGAAAATGCCCAATCGGGATATTAAGTGGTTCTGCAATTTCGTTTTCTATGCGATGGGCATTAAAGGGACAAAATTACGCTTATCTAGTTTTCAAATTATATCGCCAAATGTCACCAAATATACAACTTTTAAGTTGGGCAATAACATTCTTTAGATCGAAACACAAATGTCAAGCAGTATTTAGGAGATAAAGTGCACTGAGGATTGCAAGGATGGACCGCGTGGATTACAGTCTGTGAAATTTTGACCTTTTGTCTCTTTAGCTAATATTTCTTTTCCTTCATCACGTTTGGCGAATGTTTCTTCCAAATTCAAGATACTAAAGCGAGCTGAAAGCAAGCTCCCAGCGAAAATCATGAGAACACGATAAATGAGCCGGAGCATTGTCCCTTTAAATGCAGTTTTAAGTGTTTCAACTCAGTAGCTGTAAATGAATAAACAGACTTTGAATTATTTGTTCCGATTTATGCATTTACTGTCTGCATTTCACAATATACTGGATTCTCGTCGTTTCTAACGAAATCAATCGATTCGGTTCTGAGCTTTTTTCCTGGTATATTTATGATTGCAATTGTTTCAAAATGTCGCTGTAATGAGCGGGCATTTTTTGATTGTATGACCGAAAGTTGTCTACGAAGCAATATTAAATGAAGCTAACTTATCAGCAGACATACTGACTGTTTAATACGTACCTTAACAAATCCTTACAAAGATGACCCCAATGAATCGGCCTCCGATAAGTAAAAGAAATGTATTTTAAAATTTGTTTGTGCGTAGAATAATATATTTTCTCATCACTGTTCTCAGAAACTTCCCGACAAGGAAGTCTTTCTCGGAAAATTTAAAATTCAATATTCTCAGAAAGTAATAAATGCTATAACGTAATAGTTGTTGACTCCTGCTAAAGCTGCTGACCTAAAAGTAACACAGCATCAATGTATGTAACGTATTTTAACAGTGCATTGCCGAGTCATTTAGGAATTGCACTTAGAGTCAAACCGGTGACTCATTTAAATTATCTTATATTTATTTGGTTGTAATACATGTCGAGACCTGCTTGGATCTATTAAAACATTTCTCGGAAAGATATAAATATACTTCTGGGATTTGTTTCCGCAAACCGCTGACCCGACTGTTAATGCCAGTATCCGATAATATTTCGATGTCATCTTAACCACAGACATGAAATATTAGCGGTTTCTAATTTTTTTTTTTTTGGATGAAAAGATCTAGAGCTTGAAATACGAATCGGACAAGAGAAGTTGGTGATATGTTATTCATTTTTTACCAAAAACATTTAGTCTTTATGCAAAATTGCTTCTCGATCTGTAATTAAATATTCAGATTTTTAAGAATTCATTTGCATTTGATAACATCCGGTTTCTCGGAAATTCAAATTTCTTCCAAGAATTCGAACCCACATACTGTTCAAATGAAATTTGCGTGGCATACGCAGCAAGACGCCATGTCACTCATTATAAAACAACAAAGAATCTTGACCTGCTCCAAATCGCTCTTTTGTTTTGTTTTGTTAGTTTTTACATTTATTTATTATTACTAGAAATACGTGTCTCGCAGAACCTCGCGAAGCTCAGGAAAGGGTGCACCGCGGGTCGAAACTTTAGTGGTGTCTCGATTTGCGCATGAGGCTTTTCGCCATTCCACTTCGTCTTCTTTGAAACCAATAACGTTGATAAAAGGTCCTTTCGTTGGTTCACGTACCAGTTACCGTCCGTTTACTAGTACCACAAGCGTTTCCATCATCCTCTTTCATTTGTCTGACGTCATTCAAGCTTTGTTGCGCGCGCTGTTGCCAAGCAACTGCACGACATCTTCAAGTATAGAGTGTTTTCACTGACGTCATATCAAAATGTAGAAGCATTAAACAACAGTTTTCGATTCCAAAATGTTTATGGAATTGTAGAGAGTTTAAAACTAAACAATTGGGTCAAATGTTGAATCGCAAAAGCATTTTGTAAAGAGTTATAGGCGAACGAGTATTAGACATTTTTAGTAAGAAATGTATGAAGCGGCCATCTTGGTGCCCCACTAAGGGACACCAACATGGCGACCAAAAATTCAAAGTCTTAATTACGCCAAAAGTCTCATCACAAAATATTGTATTCACTGTAAGTGCCATTAATTCGGCTTATAAGCATCTATAATGCAAAAAATAACTTTCAACTGGTTCAATTTTGTTTATTTTCACGGCTTATCTGAAATAGCGTGACCAATTGCGTGACACATTTAAAACCTTAATAAATCGGAAGCAAAACATCGTTAAAACCTGAAACTTTTTGTGAAAGATTATAACACTGGTATCCGGCACTAGTAATCCGGCCTATGGTGTTTATATATCTCTATTGGCGAGATATGCTAGAATTTGCACATCGAAGTTGGTTTTTATACATAGACTTCACCGACTTTCATCACGTCTCCTTCACCAAGGGTTCAAATCTACGCTCCTTCGTAAATCGTTTGCTAAATTTTTCAAACGCCACGGTGCTATCATTGAGAAGTATGGCACTTCACTACGGGAGATGAGACTAGCAATCCAGAATTGAGAGATACCGCCGCATCCTTTATTATTTTACATCCTTCATATCATCCTAGCGCCCCTATTTAATTTCTATATTGCTTCCATTCAGTTTGATGCAGGTGCGCGCGCGCAATTTTCCTTAAGTTGTGCGCGTGCTTGGCTTATTTAGTTGACGTGTGTGCTTAGTTCTTTATTTAACGTACTACATTTGTTTTGCATTGCTAATTACTAATATGTCTTGTCAGTAACTGCGCTTGGGTGGCTCCTCCTAAAATGTTCTACAATTGGTATAGGATTTAATGGAGCCGAAACCAATAGTGGAATTGCACATATTTTAGGCATCCTACTGATGAGCAGTTACGAAATTCCGATATGTTCAGTAGCCACATTTATTTGAAGTTTGTCCCCTTTGAATTACCATATTAGAAACAGCTTTGTAGAATATATAGTTTAGATTTTTGAATTTTTATGACGTCATGTGCAAACACTCTGTAGATATAAATATATTTTTTGCTCGAATTTGCGCGGCATAGTTCCCGAGGCACGATAAATTTATTAACCTCGTTACGCTTGGGCCTTCGGCCCTCTCTTTACGAGGAATTAACTGGCTCGTCACTTTGCGACGAGACAGTTCTTAAAATACCGTAGAGTTCCGATATTAACGACCCCCCCCCCCCCCCCCGAAAGTAACGTCAATTTTTTTGTGGCCGCTAGTAAATCCCGAAAGTAGCGACCCCCCCAAAGTAGCGACCCCTCGAAAGTAGCGACCTCCCCCCGAAAGTACCGAGACCAAGTTTTTTTTAAAGTGTATATACCTTTCATTTGTCAATCAATAGTCAAAATTTTAATGTACAATAATATGTTCGTTCAGTGTCACAAATTGTTCACGATAAGGCACTTCAATTTACAACAAGGGGAAGCTTTATGCCACCATTCGTCCTTGACATCAGTTCACTGATGTAGCAATGTGTGAACTATAAACCGGTATATCGTAATTTCGTATTAACAACAGGAACGTCTCTTGAAATTGAAATTGAAAACTCTATATAGTTTTCGTCGATTAACACGAACGTGTTCCTTCCAATTAAATGACACCGAGATACCGGTACGGGGTACAGACTAAAACGCAGCGGTGCGTCATGCAGTACAATCGAAGCAGTTTAGCTTTCCTCCTCTGAGTCAGTGAAGAACTCGATCTCCTCTATATCGGCTGATTCACCCATGCGGTAGTCCGGTAAACCATCGATATTTATTTCACTGTCCCTGCTACCGGAAATGGTTAGTGAAATCCCACATTTTCGCAAATAAACGGATAACTGCGTCTTTCAGCCGCGCGAGGTCTCTTGCCATGCCGTACTCACCCCATTTCGTGAAAAGCACACGCCGATCACCAGCAGTCACTTTTCCTGTCATAAAGCGCTCTGGATTTGCGGACAAGTTTTCCGTGGCTAGTCTGTCAAAACGTTTCTAAAAATCCGCATTAAATGTAACATCGAGTCGTTGAACCTTGCTCGTTGCGCCCGGAGGTACAAGCCCCACTGTCGTCTGGCACTCTTGCGTCAGAATGGTCTTTACCCTCTCTGTTGTTTGAGCTCTATGCGCATCATAGGTAAGAAGTCTATCGCGTGGTTGACCAAACAGGCTTCTTCCACATATTTCTGAGCCGGAAGACCATCATTTCCTGGTTGCACCACGCGTTCTCGACTCTTGGATCATACTGCTTCTTTTCTCTGTCTGGAATTCTTTGTCCTGTGCCTCTAAAGATCAACAAAGGTTTCATGCGAGGCTCCCAACGGCAAATATGGTCAATTGCACGGTACACTGTCTCTTATCATGGCCTTCATTTGTCGTCCGAGTCCATACTGACTTTTCTCCTTTTTTGCATACGTAGCTCCCTTGGTGTTTGATCCATATTCGCTATATCGCGTAATCACCCCAGGGACCTACAATGCCGTCTTGGACACCCTTCAGCTCAGTTGCTTTAACTGTGGCCGTTCTTCTATCTGTGAAATTGTTGAATAGAGGTACGCTGTGTTTCAGACTGTTTCTGTGCAGCATTTGTTAGGCAAAACAAGACTTAGATTTTCTGTCTTCACTCGCGTCGCCTTATGCAAATATATTTGTGTAGTTTTGCAATTTTGATTTCCAAATCAGTTTCTCGGGCAATTTTGACAAACAACAACTGTATTTTATTCGGAAAGTAGTCATACTAGTTATTCTAGACAGAGAAAAGTTGTTTTTGTGAACTTTTGTACGGTCTAAATGTACTGTGCAAACGGTCGGATAATACTATTTTTTTTTAGAATAGCTAAAATTGAAAAATAGCCCGGTCGTCAATCTTAATTCTTGTGCTTCCGACCTTTCACCTTAGTTAAGTTTCACCTTAGTTAAGCTTGTTCAAAGCGCGAAGCTGTTATAGGCTCAGCCTATCTATATATATTATTGCGGAAAAATGTTTTTTTTGTTCCCCGAAAGGAACGACCCCCCGAAAATAGCGACCCCCAAAGGCTGCTAATTCCGAAAGTAGCGAGGGTCGCTACTATCGGAACTCTACGGTACCCTCTTTTTTTTCTTTCTGTCGTGTCACCTGCCCCGGGAATCGCCTTTGCTGCGGCTAACACCGTACCTAGTTTACTTCCGGTTTTCAGAAATGATGTCATCAAAACGACGCACGGCAGCGTTACGCCGTCACGCTGTCACGCCGCCAACCCCAACCCACACTACACTAACCTTTACCTTCACGTCACCGATATTAAAGGCACAGACGAATCGCAGGTTTCCTTGTGGTAGCCTTGTTTATAAAAGCAATTAAAAATAGATACGTGCTGTACACAGATGCGTATTACGTGCAAGGGATAATTCTTGGGAAAATGTGGGTTCTTATGATCTTGTTCCTTTAGAAAAATTGCTGCTTTTCTTATGGTACATATATATGACAAATGTTTCTGACGCATGCACATGACATACATTTTTCGTCATTTGGTCTAATTGGTGTAAAAAGTCAATCATTTATTGTACACAGCATGTTACTTGAGGCCGAATTTGTCGAGATTCTGTAAAAATAAGAGCTATTTTTTCGGTCGAGCTCTAACGAGGCTTAAGAGCAAAATATCGATCTTTCGCGTTCGTAAGCATATTGTTAATTCATTACAAATTTTACTACCGATTCGTTACAATGCCTTTGTGCAGTCCTCGCTGCCTGCAGTTAGTAATTTCTAGACTTTATTTAAAGGCGAACCTGCGGTATAAAAGGGCAAAGACCAACGCCGAATCTAATGCAAATGAGCAAAAATAATAGATTTTGCTCATTTGCATGAGTTGGACAGTCCAGTTGCCTTTTATATCGCGGGTTTGGCTTTAACGAAAAAAACAACAACAATAGAAAGGCACGGAAAAATGGGAATGTTCTTTGCTAGGTAACAACACCATCATTAGACCTCTCGACTGGACTTCAGTGGATTATGGACTGTGGAATTCGTGGCATATTGTCGATTTTTACTGATTTCAATGCTTTCAAAAATAGTCTTTTCAAATGGTACGGAAAAAATTCATGGTTTTGAAGGTATTATACGAGTGTTCATTTGCTCAGCAATCAATAAATTAAATATTGGAAGCAAGTACAGCCAAATTGGTGGCTTCAATCAACGTGTCTTGGCGTGTTCTTGGGATGTCGCAATGTGTGTCACGGAAATTTTGTTGCGGGGAGGGCTGCGTGAGTCGTTCCAGACCTTCCTCTGCAAAATCGATGATACAACACTTGTGCACGTTCACGGTCGTTTTAATAAAAGCGATATCGTTCGTGTTTGCTATCCTAAAACAAAACGATACCGTAACAACACTGAGCTGTGGATTTGTGAGACATCAATGTTTAGTTTGAAGCAGCTGCTTTAACATTCATCGATCGCTTCGAGTTGACAAATTATGGTTAGATATTCTGTAAGGTATTAAGCGTTTGTCTGCAGCCGTCTTCTGTGATTATTTCAAAATTCAACGATATGTTTTTCCACACTTTTTTCATTTTAGGTGGTGTCTAGGAGGAAGTCATGATCATTTAAGGGAAATGGCTTTGCTTTGCGATTTATATCCTTTGTATATGACTATCGTGTGTGATTTTGCTTTGTTTTCAGAAGTAGAAAAGCGAACTGTAACCGACAATTAAGGAATTACAATTCAGCTATTTACCGTTCTGATTTCGACGGAATTGTTAAAAAATAAATCCCTATGATTTTCGCATGTGTTGTATTTCTGGTAAAAGGAAAGTGGGTTGAAAGCGCCATTGGGCTACAAGGAAATGGCGCTATATAAATTATACATTATTATTATTATTACTATTATTATTATTATTATTATCATTTGATTATTATTATTATTGAAATTTACTAAGACAAATTAGTTGTCAAACGGTTGAGTTTAAATAGGAATAAATCGTTGAACAAAACACGTCCCGGCAAGTCAAAGAACTGCTGCATTACGTCATGGAGTCACGGTGAAATTCCACCCTTCTCGTATTTATATCACGCTATGGCCGGCTGTTAATTATTTGATCGATCATATTGATATTGGTAAATTTATTCTAAATTCCATCACCGATTCTCCAAAATGCCTGTATTTAAGCAGTCGTAACTCCTTGTAGTAGGCTGTTTCAAGGATTTTAAAGCGAAAAAAAATGCAAAGTTGTGAACTTATATTTTTTCTAGATGTACCAAGCCCGTCAGAGAAAAAATATAGACCTGAAATGTAGCCTACTATGGAGTGCTTGAAGCGGACTGTGGAATGTAAATGTGAATATGGACTGGACTGTGTATAATAGATTGTAGATTGTGTATTGTGGACTGCCAATATAAAACTCTAAAACGAGAAATGTGATCTTTGGACAGTTGACATATGGGATGGATTTTGACCAAGGACTGTGCCTACAGACTGTTGGCTGAGTGTGAACAGGGGAAAGTGGACTCGGTATCCACATATTAAAGAGTCTGACCCACCCCGTTTGCATTGTGCGCTTCTCTTATTGTTATGATACGGCTCTATTCCATATTTGGGCAAGCATATCACCTCTTGCACGAGTGAATTTCTCAATTACAATACAGTATGGACTTTCGGGGGCCCTGAAAATGGCGGATGAACCAACGTAAGCGCGCAATGCAAACTGGGTGGGTCAGATTATTTAATTCCTGGTAAAAAAAATAAATAAAGTTAGGAGCGGCCGGGTGGTAACTCGGACCAAACGAGCCAGTTGCGAAGCCCAACGGGCTACTTGTTCTTATTTTTTTGGGGGGGGAGGGGGGGGGGGGGGGGGGAGGAGAGTGGAGAGGGTTGTGGCATGAAAGATAGATTGGCACAAGTATAAGACGCGCGCAAAAAAAGTCTAGATTTCGAGCCAAAATGCAAGTAAGATTTGTGAAAAACTGCTTGAAATGTATCATTTCAAAAGGCTGCGTGACTGTTCATTTCTTGCTAGCTAATTTGTATGGCCGTGGATCAGTTCGGATAACTGAATTAAAGTAAATGCAGTAGACATATTATTTTATAGAAATAACATTAGGGTTCGCAATTTTAAAGTTCTGTTAAATTCATTTGACTTGTGGTAAAATAATTTGACACGTGTATCGACTTTCAGCATACATGACGAACTCACTGAGTCAATTAGATTCGACAATTTTTAGGGTACTTTAGAAATAATGTTCTGCAGCTGTGAACTGAGGGTAATAGAAGAGCGCGTATTCTTAAGAGCGGCTGTCTGTAAATATCGACAACTCGCCGTCAAAACTAAATTTTCGGATTTCTTCATATTTGGTCAGGAGAAACCCTTTGGTGACCTATTTACGAAAATTACATTCAAACTTTCCAAAGACTTTTCGTTCTCCAGAAATCCGCCAAAAACTAAAATGCCGTGTGCAGGTCGCAGCCGCCATTAAATTTAGCCGAGATTTTGCTGCATATTTAAATCGCTCGGGAAGAAAGACGCCTTAACGTATGGAAATGATTCTTTGCAGTTAATTAGAGCAACCCTTTGAGAGCATAGTGATGTAAAAATATTGGAAGAAGATGCATTTTTACATGTCTTTTTGCAAGCCATAACATTCATACTTTCAGCACTTTGGTAAACACTTGAAAATAAGGAAACTTGTCTGGCATAAATCTTGTTCTGGTACATCGAATTTTACAATGAAAGTTATACTAGCAGAAAGCTATGTCACTGTACTGCAACATATCGAAAATGTAGCTTGGGTAATTGAAAAGCCACCCGTTGACAGAAGTAAATGCACAGTCATTTTTCATGAATTTTCTTCAAAAGTTGAGACAGTGAGTCACGCAAGCACAAGTAAGCACATTTAAAATAAATTTAGCTTATTGCGTATACTCTTTCCTTGCTGTGTGGCAAACAAAATTCCTTGTTTGGAAACAAAATCTAGTGTTCGAATGAGCTTTTGTCGCTCTATATACTGATAAAAATCAATTCTTGAGTAGGTGATAACTGATCGCAAACGAAAAGGTCAAGTGTCGTGTTGACCTTTTTCTCTTTGAGCCGATGTCAACAACATGAAATGATTGAAACTATTTCAAGCGAAATGTGTTGCCCAAAGTACATCTTAAACATAGTAGCTTCCTTATTGCTGCGGAACGAGCGTAGCGAGTGAGCAGCAACATAATCAGGATTTAAGAGAAATATATGAGAAAAAAATATAAGCTACGAAAAATCTCTATTTGATCGCTTTTTACCAGAATTCACTGCGCCACGCACACATTTTGGGCCAGAATTCACTGCGCCACGAACAATAGCCTCGCTTGCTGCTTCAAGCTGTTGGCTGCGAGATTTGTAATATTTTGGTCCAACATGTGCCAGTCGTAATCGGAACTGAAGTGTCGAAGACTACCGCGAGTTGAGCGAGGACTGTGAGGCATGGTGATAGGACCGTTGGATAGCAAAGATTTTCGAAGATTGTACGGAATAAAAGACAAATTTATTTTGAAATCACTCCGACAGCGGTCGATGAGACTGAGCTGAGCGCGTGGGGACGCGAAACCTGAGCTGAGCGCGTGGAGACGCGAATACGATACGGCTAGCTAGTAACGCAACATATTCATTATCAATAATTAAGTTAAACCTAAATTTTCACACCTTCCTCGTGGTGAACGCGTCCTTTGCTCAACAATATTCTACAGACATTGCAAGAACTTGATGCGTGAATTACAAAACAAAATAAGTCTTATCAGCTGGAGTTTTCGTCGATTCATCCCGGTTACATTTGCTTTGTTTTCCTTCAAAAAACGAAAGAGAAAATTCTGTAATACCAGCGAGGCGATAAAACAGCATTATTACAACAAATTTACCGCAGCAATTGCTATCTTTTGGATACACTAGTTTGATAGATTTTAAAGTCACTTTTGGTAAGTGAAGTTGTACAAAGCAACCAAATTTCTTAGCCACTGTGTCAACAACATGCTGGCTGTTTGATTAGGTTTCTGAGTTACAACAGCAACTATCCGCGGCGCTGATCGGAAATCGAATTCCAGTTCGGCAAAAATTCTAGCAAAAGTATTCATCTGTACTAAATATTATCCGCTAAAATTGAAACTATGTGATTTGAGATTCAACTGAGAAATTTCCTCTTACATTCAATCAATGACTGCAATGTTTTTTTTTTAATGTCAATCCGGTTTTCAAACCGAAGAACAACTGAAGTATGTGCATCTCTTTAACTACTACAGTACTACATGTTTTACGGATTTCTGGAAAACGAAAAGTCTTTGGAAAGTTTGAATGTAATTTTCGTAAATAGGTCACCAAAGGGTTTCTCCTGACCAAATATGAAGAAATCCGAAAATTCAGTTTTGACGGCGAGTTGTCGATATTTACAGACAGCCGCTCTTAAGAGTGAAAAATTGACATTTCACTGAAGTAGGGCTAAGTCCGAAACGTCTGAAAAATTTATAATTTTTGGCACTTTTCAACATTAATATTTTACATTCTTTACTGTGTCACAAGTGCCACGCAGTTTCAACTACTTCAAGTTGCCTATTCTTAATAGTTACTGATTCATAGCGCCCACAGACTTACGCTAAAACATCATAATAGCTTAATAAATACATTTTATAGTTTCCAATCTTTTGACTGAAAATACAGACCTTCGATTCTCAGTTCTAACCGCTAGTATTCAGTCAAAACATTCGGCTCTTTTCATTTAAATATCATTAATTATTGTTTTTTGTCGAAAACTATTGCCATTATGACAAGAACATTTCTGTTCGATTATTCTGATCCACGAAAAATAAGAAAGAAGACATATTATTTTCTTTTCTGTTTCTTTTCTTTTTTTCTTTTTGGAGATCTGGTACATAGATTAAATATTTTTTACTTTGTCTTTACAATAAAATAAGTGGTTCTATATTTATCTTTTCCTTTTTTTCGTAAAACAGACAGAGTAAACTGTTATATGGTTAGATATATGCCTTTAATTTATAGAATTGTAAGTTAAATTTTCAATCAATAGATTCAACAATTTTCTCGTTTTCTCGTAATAGTAGGGTTCTTTATTGTCGATTGAAGGCTCCTGTGAGCCAACCCGTAAATAAGTAATGCTCTGCACACATCGCTGGCTCATATTTGAGCGACCCTTCCTTACAACTCGTGAATATGAAAAGCTCTAAATGAAAGATTCTACACGAAATGTGCAGAGGCTGAAAGTCAACTCGAGGGCAGTACTTCGGTATTTATTTTGTGAATAGAAAATTAGTTCCGTAACGGAGTATCAAAGGATTTTGCGTTACCCGATCGCGAATGCAAGTTGAATATTTCATCGAGTCAATTCTCGAGTCTCCTATGGGAAAAGAATCCTTACTTTGCTGGAGCCATAATTACTGCTGAAAAATGTAGCAAACATTTGAGTTTAATAATGAATTGCCAGGCTTATCAAAATGTCGAATCCGAGTATTAAGAATTTTTCCAGCGTGCCATTTCACAGGCTTCCCAAGCTCAAAATTCGACTCTACATACGTGGTGTATGCGACAGCTTGTGTGTATATAGAGAAATGTATGGGAAAATCACGGATTCTCTAAAATTGGGTAAATAACTATCTATTTTGAAATAAAGTTTACCTACCTCAATTGTGTTGCATACTTGTGTCTTGTACTGAATTTGAAGCCATTCCGACGCCATTTAGCGAAGTTATTCGAAGTCGTTGTCTCTCCTTCTAAAAAGTCGTTGTCTCTCCTTCTTTTTAGAAGGAGAGACAACGACTTCGAATAACTTCGCTAAATGGCGTCGGAATGGCTTCAAATCAGTCAGTACAAGACACAAGTACGCGACACATTTGAGGTAGGTAAACTTTATTTCAAAATAGATAGTTATTTGCCTAATTTTAGAGAATCCGTGATTTTCCCATACATTTCTCTATATACACAAGCTGTCGCATACACCACGTATGTAGAGTCGAATTTTGAGCTTGGGAAGCCTGTGGCCATTTGAACCTTCTACCGCGAGCTGACGCGTAACGCAATTAATTGCGGTAGCTTATGTTTTTATAAACTGGGGATTCGCCAGGGATTCGAACCTCCTTCATTTGACTGGATGAGCAACAGTTAGCCATTTGATCTATAGAGGAATATCTGCTCTTGATGGTTAAATTTTATTATTTTAACGAAGATATGTTAAAACGCATATCTCTGTTAAAAAATCCATTTGAATTCTGCAGTTTTTTTTAAATTTTCCATCTAAGAACTCCAAATGCAAAACATCGGAGCAGCGCTTTCAAAATGCCCCCTTATATATTCATTTGCATTTGTCACGAAAGCCTGGTCAGCGGGATTACCAAGAAAAGTTTACAGCTGATGGAAGGAGCGAGCGAGCGAGCGAGCGAGCGAGCAAGTGATCGAGTGAATTTGCCACCCGAGAATGTCAATGTAACGAAATTTTTACTCTTAAGATGAGTTGTAAAGGACAAAACTTCCAGTTATTGAAAAATAACGGTTTTGGCATACTAATGACAGTTTCATCAATAACTTCACTTTTGTAGTTTTAGTTTTTTTTTTTATTTTGTTTGTTTTATTTAGTAACTAAAATACACTGCAATACTTCACATTAAACGTTCGCGCTTAAGGCCCTGTCACACTATTGCGTATTAAAGAAACGTATGAGTTGCGTATGGAAATTCATAAAATAATTTTCATATGCACAAAATTCCCTTGAAAATACAGCGTATGACCAGCGCACCTGACTTATAAGTAACGTACCTTTGGCGTAACTCTCGCGTATTCAGCGTATGCCTAGCATATGTTTAGCGTATAAACATACGTCCGAATACGCACAAAATTTTGAAGCATGCTTAAAAAAAAATTTCTGCCTCGCCGTATGCCAGCGTATGCCACCGTATGCGACCCTGCTTGACAACCTATGCCTAACGTACCCCCTAGCGCATGTCAGCGTATACCAGCGTATGAGTGATATTTTTCATACGCTGGCATACGCTAGTACGATACGCAATAGTGTGACAGGGCCATTAATAACGCATAGCAGTAAAAATATCGTGCCCATAACAGTTTACAATAAAACCTATCTAGGTCCACAATGTAGTTTGTTGCCGAGTTTTAATTGTTGTATAAGTCGAGGAAAGCCCCGATATCATCGGCCATAACTAACCGGTTTAAAATAAGAAAGTATTTGTTTTAAAAACTGATAATATTTCCAAGGCATTTAGTCTAATAAGCCGCTCGTTGTATATTCTATGAAATGTTTTCTCTAATTAAGCAGTACATTTACAGTCACCTTAAATTACAGATCCTATACATAATTTAAAGTCCATAAAATCCCTGTCAATTACAAAACGGTTGATATTAATAATAATACTGGAGAGTCGTGCTACTGCATGTCGTCAAAAAAGGTAAAGAGAAAGTTGACCAGGGCTCTTGAGCCGCTCACTAATAAGCTCCCCCAGGACATAGCCTGATATGAGATATGTGGGCGCAAACTATTAGGGCACAGAAACTGAAGGATATCAAGAGAATTGCCACTAAGACACAAGCAGATTAAAAAAGCATTCGCGTCAAATGAAAACGAACAAAGCGCCAGTATTCCTGTAAGAACAAGAAAGCAGTGATCCTGCTGACATGAGAGTCAGTGACATGCTCGCGCGTATGCATGTCAGTCTTATCTCAACATGAAAACGAACGTGACGCCTGAAGGATCACAGGCGTAAGGATCAGTGCTTTCTTGTGCTTACGGTATGCTTGTGTCATGTTCGTTTACATTTAAACGCGAATCCATCTTCAATTAACTTGCGCCTTTTGTGTTTGTGCTTCCGTTGCTCAAACAGCGGGCGCCGGCGAGGCGGCGAGGCGGCGAGGCGGCGAGACGACGAGAGGAAAACTAGACTTTGCTAAAAGTTGACAGGCGTTTCCAATGAATTTCTTAGCCGTAACCCACGTTCGATACCAAAATGCTGTCTCTTTTCAAGTCGCCATAAGAGAATACAAATATACTTAAAACCAAAAAAGAAGTTTTTAGCTAGTCGTGTTCAAAGTTCAGACGCTGTGGACATGATGTTATAGTTGTTTTTCAATAATTTGCAAGTCAAATTTTAGGTTTCCTTTTTTTTCTTTTTAACTTTTCGCCTTGGGTAGTCGCCAAAGGCAGGGACAGAGTTACATTTTGAAAAGAAAGTTAAACTCGCTCCAAGGACTAGAACTGATATATATATAAGCTTGCTTTTCCCTGAAAATAGTATTTCAAGATAATACCTTTTTATATTATTAACATAAGTTTACTTTCGAGTGAATGAGTGGTAACGTTATTCGCTGCGTATCAGCGAACAGCATATAATCGAATTTGTAAAATCAATTTCAAATTCATTTTTCGTCAATAAATCAAGATATTTTGACAAGTAAATGGAAACTGTGAAACTACAACGCCATCAAATAAAAGCAAGAAATAACAACGTTGATTAAAATTCGGATATAGTATTTTTTTTTCTTGTTGCTGAAGTGAACTTTTGACACCCGGGATGTTTGAAAGTCAGTACGTTTCAGTGTAATTCCGAATAGCAGAAAATATAACAACATTACATTGAAGATGAATTTAATTAACACCATAGCTTGCAAAAAAAATAGCTTGTTAATGACAGTCCACATGCACCAGTCTTTTAAAATAGGACCAAAAATGAGACACATAACGTAGTTTAAAGTTCTGACGCTGTGGATGAAATAGTTATTAATAAGTCTTCTCTCAAAGTACTCGGTTCTGAGCAGAGCGTTACTGTGATGTCGATTGTTTTTCAATAAATAAAGTTAACTTTTTTTCTTTTTAACTTCTCACCTTGGGAAGTCGCTAGAGGCAGTGACAGAGTTGCATTTTGAAAAGAAAGTTAAAAGTAACTGTCCAGGACTGGATTGTATGTATACATATGCTTTTCCCTGAAAATAGTATTTCAAGACGATATACTTTTTTTTAGCGCAAGTTTAATTCCGAGTGAAATATTAGGTAACGTTATTCACTGCGTATCGACGAACAGCATATATAATGCAAATTATAAAAACAATTTCAAATCAATTTTTCTTCAATAAATGAAAACTAAAAGGTTGACAGGTGAGGCCGCAACAGTGAACACCACAGACACTGCAACGCCATCAAACAAAAGCAATCGTTGATTAAAATTCGGATTCTAATTTGTTTTGCACCATGTAACAGAAAAAAATTGTAATTTGCTCAAAACGACCGATGATTTTCATAGATTGGTTGTCATCAAAGCGGGTTGTGAGTGATAGCGAACAACACGCCAAGCGGGGGAACCTCTTGCAATGGCATTTTGCAAACTAAGCCTTTGTTTTTGTTGCCTTGTGCCTCTGAAGGTTTGGATTGCCTTCCGAAAGTCATGCTTGCAAAACACGTAAAGTAATGGATTCGAAAGAGAGTTCAAAAACTTAGGGTAATAAAACACTGCATATTCAACTGGAATAGGTAGCGTAAAAAAATTGTTCCCAAAATCGTGCTGAAGGTTCAGCATAAAATAGGGAAGCCAGCAAACGACATACACGGTGATCATACCGATGAAGGTAAACGCGGCGCGTCGTTCGCGCGCGTTAGTTCGAAGATTTGTCATGATCATAGAAGCCGGAATGTTGTTCTTTTCAATCGAGCGCAGCTGTTTCCCTAAAACAATAAATATTTTCAAGTAGCAAAATATAATGATTGTAAGCGGTACTGTAAAAAATATTATAATGCAAAAAATGTCGTAGAAGGCGTTAATCATTTGGGTTTTCGTCTCACTGTCTTCGTTGACATCAACATCAGCCAAACCAATCCATGAGAGTTGAATCAAGGCGACAAAGACAGCTGCAGCCCACGCCAATAGTAGCATGTAGACCACTTTTCGCTTTGTAACCAAGGATTGATAACGCATAGCGTGCACAACAGCAACATAACGATCGATGGACACTAACAGGAGGTGCAGAACGGTCGAAATTGAGAAAAACTTTGTGAACACTTGAGTAAAACCGCATAATATTGTAGTTTGAACAGCGCTGCAACCCAAGTATAGTGGTATTCCCGGAACTCCACTAAGCAAGTCTGAAAACGCCAAGCTTCTAAGGATAAAGTTTGTAACCGTTCGAAGAGATCTCACTCTTACAGTGAGATATAACACAAAGAAATTTGACGCTGCGATCAGAATGGCCAAGATTATAGGAAACGTGTCAAATTCTGGGCTGAATCCCAACGTGTCTTCACCTTCATTATCATCCATCATATTACTTTGTGTGTTTCTTTGTAAATTTTTTGTCGAATTAATCATATTTGAATGATGGCCACTTCACGCCAACGCTGAAAAATTGTCAGTCACAATAAGCCACGAATTTCCGTTTGATATAGAAGCAAACGCTGATTTGAATATTCCAGCAGATACTCCATATATATCCATATTTACCTTTTATGGCAGAAACGTTTTCCAAGACTAATACAAAATACCAAATAAGAATTAATTACGTATATACGTAATGTATTCGCAGAGATGTTCTTTTGCATAACATGACCTTTCAACAGATATTTCTTCCAAACGTTTTCTTTCAGATAAATAAATTATTTTTTATCCCAGGAAAGAATATATATATATTTTTATTTCGTAACAATTTCTCTTCTTGCATTCTCTGCGAATATCATTAACTAAGGTATCTGCAATTAGGTGTACGTCATTAAAACGCATAGCCTGTGAACAGGCTTCTTTTTGGGGAATTGGGTTAGGTTAAAAGACTGGGGAAGAGGGAAAGGGCGGCGAAGCCTGTGGACTCGCCTTTGATGCCGCCGTTCCGCCCCCAAGTAATTATCCTGTTATTATAATTGTGAACAAGTTAATTAATATGTCAACAAGTGGTCATGTTTTTATTCGGTTGAATGCATCGGTAGTAGTATAAAAATAGACAGGCTAAACATGACTCCATCTCTTCGCTAAAAAGTATTCAAAAAGCCTAAAATATAAAGCTTTCCCAGTAAGAATTCAAAGAGAATCGCGCCTTTAGATCGCAGTTATGAATTTGTTCTCTTCGATGATATTGATCTTTTGATCTCGGCGGATTATACAGTGTAGTGTTTCCGGCCACACGGTATAATAGGCATATAGATCCGAGTCTCAAAAAGCCGTAGTCTATAATTCCACTGCAATGAAATCATGAATTATTAATTTAGCTCCTTAGTAAGTTCTGTAGTTGAGTGGTGTGTCTCAGTGGAGCTAGGATAAACCTCTGTTGTTTTGTAATGGCGTTTGATTTGGCATCCAACAGATAATCTGCACATGGTAACTGTTTTGTAAATCCAGTCGGCAAAATTCCAAAAACATCTTGCTTTTTTGCCACAGACTTTAGACACAGCTTTTGCTCTTCTTTAAGTCTCGGTATATGCGAAAAATTTCGCAACGAATCGTTCAAAGCTTTCTCCAAATCGAGATCTGAAAATTGCATGCAACGAGTCGCCGTGTTTGTTTATCATTTGAGCCAGCAAATGGAATAATTATGCAAATGTAGGGCGCCAGGCATCTGAGATGTCAACATGTGTCGTCGATCACCACATGCCTGTCAACACCAAGTGATCTGACCAATCAGCTCATGATACCAGACTCTGGTATCATGGAACGGCGGCATCAAAGGCGAGTCCACAGGCTTCGCCGCCCCTTCCCTCTTCCCTAGTCCGCGCTCGGCTCGCTTCGCTCGCCGATTTTAACCTAACCCAATTCCCCAAAATGAAGCCTGTTCACAGGCTATAAAACGCATTGCACGATATGCGAACATCACCGAGGAAAATTGTCAACAAATAATAAATTAAAGAAGAGAACAGCGGTACATATTCAAGAACTTAAATGGTTTGTTTTTCTGCGTTGGTGGTTTCTTCATGTATGGTACATTTTGTATTGCTTTGTTTCCATGGGTTAGGCCAAATTGTTTCACAGGCTATTGTGTTTTTATCATTTCTTTATTTATAAAGAGCGTCGCATGGAGTTGGCATGTGTTCATTTTAAAATTTATATAATTAAAAACAGGAACACGATTAAAAACGAAACAAGTAGTGAAAACTCACTGAGGCATTAGAACCATGACTCATGCAACCTGACACTTTTTGGACGAAAATTCCCAACGTATTTCGAAGGAAATTCATTTTTGAATAAGTGAATGGCTGAAACGTGAAGAGTTAATAGCAAGTCTGCCCACCGTAGCTAGTGTAAATTTGCATTACGATCAAGGTTTTATTTTAATATATAAGTGTAAATAAAAGGTGGTTAGTCAAACTTCACTCTTTAAATGTGGAACTGACGACGGCGGCGGCAGGAAAGGAATAAAAACACTTTTTATCTAAAACAATAAAGGATGTATTCCTCAAATAATGACATCAACAAAAACAGGGAAACACAAGAGGTAATCACCATACCGTTTGATAAGAAACTTTCCAGTTTACTGATAAGTAAATTAAATAATCCATTAGTAACACAAATAAAGCAAGCTTTTAAACTAAAAGCTAGCCTGCAGAACAGGCGTTATTTTTTTTAAGCGTTTCAGGCGAGCGCGGCAGGCAAACGCGAAGTGCGAGGCGAACGCGAAGCGCGAGGCGAGCGCGGAGCGCGAGGGGAGAAAAAAATAACGCCTGTCCGCACACCATTGTTCGTGCTGTTCCGGCGTTCATATATGAACGCGGCTATCCAATTGGCTGCTCGATATCATGTGATCCTAATGGTATGACACATAATAACAGCTTTGTCTGAGGCAAACCTCACGTAAACTTCAATTCTCTACAAAATGAATGGCTAACTTTTAAAGCTACATCTCTCTCTGCTAAGCTTGAATTTAAAGATCGATTTTCGTGATAAATCCTACGAAAACTAAAATAGCTGGGCCCAGCGTGACAAAAACATGGCAAGATAGACATGCAAGGGCGACATCTCATTTCAGATCCTGTCATTTCAGAGAAGAAGAAGTGTAAATCTTTCGTATATATAACTAACATGCCGAAAGCAACACTCTAACCGCAATGAAAAAAAGAATGCTCATAATTTATCGAGAACAAAAACTACAGGAAATCACAATAGACAGATTTGACCTTCTGTCCATTGCAGACCTCATTGCATGCACGCGGCATTTTTTACAAAAGTTCAATCGGTCAGCACCAAAATCCTCCAAAACAAGCTAAATGTACACTCGTTCAAAACAAATAGAAGGAGCAAATGGCATTAAAAAGCATAAGGTTACATGTAAAGTCGTGCGTGCTTGCCATTTTACGCGTGTGACTCTTCGACACGAAGTCCAAGCTGGGATAAAATTTCACAGATCTTGGCTCTTTTACGGTCTTCCCTAATGGGTTGCCGAAAACTTGTCACAGAACTGGAATGCTTCACAGTTTCGGACACCAGAATCTCAGAATCTCTGCCAGAATCTGCAAGTCTTCTGCAAATGCTTTCTTTTGAGTAGCTGGCGTATGTTCGGCGCAGAACCATCAGGACATTTTATGTGTCCCCAAATTAGTATGGGTTTACCCAGGCTATAAGGTCTTTTGACACTTAAATAAAGTTTCTATCTATCTATCTATCTATCTATCTACCTTCGCCGGTGGTCGGTTTGGCTCTCGCACCATATGGGGCCAAAAGAGGCCGTTTTGCGTTATGATTGGTTGGTGATTTGGGGGTGTGTATGGGGGCGGAAGGGCACAAACAATGGTGTGCGGACAGGCGTTATTTTTTTCTCCCCTCGCGCTCCGCGCTCGCCTCGCGCTTCGCGCTCGCCTGCCGCGCTCGCCTGAAACGCTTAAAAAAATAACGCCTGTTCTGCAGGCTAACTAAAAGCTGTTTCCCAACAACGACATTAAACATAGGTACGCAATACGTACGTGACGATATTGCACAAATAACGCTTAGCTTGACTGAGGATAATAGTAGGAAGTTTTGTTATGTAGCTTGCAAATTTAAGGCGCGTCGGAAAATCGCCTGTCGCAAGGATACGCGAGGTCATGTCCTTTTATTAGTGCACACTGACGTCAAAATCCCTTCTGGGATTTCTACTGCTTGTTAGAAGAAATATTTATATCGTTTTTCCTATTCTCTATTTTCGAATTACCCATAATGCATTTTGTTTGCCCCCAAATTTTGCATAAACTATTGTTTTGAAATGCTCTTGGGAATGTGCAGTCCTCTCAAGAGCATTTAAAAACAATAGTTTATGCAAAATTTGGGGAGCAAACAAAGTGTATTATGGGCAATTGGAAAATAGAGAATGGAAAAAGACTAGCGCAGTCTTTTTTATTAGTGGTTTAGCTGAATCCTTTTGAAGAACTTGTAATTTAAATAAAGAGAAAATAAAAGTCATCCGGATTAACGCAAATACCGCAGCATATACAGTATCAGAGAGACAAACAGCTGTGTTTCATATTCATCATGGAAAATAACTTCAAATAACTTCTTACAAAAACACAAGACTGAAAAGGGTGGATTCAAGTTTCACCATTTATATTGACATTCCAGAAATAATTGACTAAATTATCAGATAATATATAGAACTCAGATATGATACATAGTAAAGCATGTGTGTATCTAAGGACTATCAGAATTAATTGCTATCTCGTCACAAAAAGATAACGAATGTCACCTTAGCACCAGTGGATTGCCTATCCAGTGGAGAAGATCAAACAATCACAACCATTCATCAAGTAACGCATCAGTCAATCGCAGCAGTGCTTATCCCACACCGAGTATTAATTTTTCAGAGTGATTATCTCTCGTTTAAATGAAGAAATTTTAATAACATACACTACCCTACTTAGCCAGCTAAAAATATCTTAAAACCGAAGCATAAACTTTGAAGAATATAATTAAGCAAACTTTGTAAGATAAATATATGACATGAAAGTAATACGATTGAAAATAGCCTGGGATTAAGCTTCTCCAAGGGAGCTTGCTCGCAGGCTTAATTGACAAATTTAAGAAACACATCAAAATCAACAGTCATAACTAAAGTTAGTCACAGGCTGTGATAGAGCAATATACACTTAATTGCAGAAACATTGTTGGGAAAAAAAGCATAACGCATAAACGATATGACACAGTACAATTCTGGGCACAATGAGGCTTGTTGACATTCCATATGTTGATATTTGAGATGTATTCCTTCAAAAATATTTCAGAGGATCAATTTGGGCACACCGTGTTATAATAATTTGCAATTTATATGAGAACCAAGATTATGAAGTTTTGCGGCTTCCAAAAAAAAAAACATTCGGTCTCATGGATATCCGAGAACGTTTTTTTTTTCAATGAAGTGTACATATTAAATACACCAAACTTTTTAATAAAACAAAATTGAAAGAAAGAGCGTTTGTATTTCGTGAAAGTTAGTTTTCAAATTTTATATGCAAAGCTTTTCATTTTGGATAATTTAAACCCTCAGGGGACAAGAGCGGTTAAGTGATAAGGAAGATATGACAAGAATCATGATGAAAATAGGCCAATTTCGATATAATGAAATTCTAACTTGAAAACTAAATTATTCATTCCTGAACATCGATGTGATTTTTTTTGTTTTATTCCTTTTTGCCCTGGAGTCAAATAAGAAATTAAATATATCGAAACAGGTACAAATAGACAATATACCTGATTGACAAAAAGTCATTTTTATCATATGATTATTATCAATATTCATAGCCAAAAAGTCTGCAGAATACACTCAAACTCAATAGCCGCAACATTAGGCGAATTGAAATAATATATGTGTAAAATGTATGTTTAATTGGCTGATGAAAACAGAATGCGATGACCATAAAAACAGCAGAGAGTTCACTTAAGATTTATCCATAAATAATATGCCTCAAGACGTTCAAGTTCAAGTTCACGAGAGTTCCGCATTATATATCCAGCCGTTATTCATAAAGATTTGCCAAGTCCAATGCATGTGTTTATTTAGGATTAACCTATTTGGTAAAAACATATAGCTTGCGCTTTTTTTTTTTTCAAGCATTTCAATTGCTGCGATAACAATTTCGCTGTCTTAATACTTCAGGGCCGAGTTGTTCCAAATCTACACGTTTACTGCAAATTCCTTTTAAGCCTACAATGTCACTTTGACAGCTGCTCTCAAATTGTTGATCACTTACTTACTTACCTAATCTTCTTCGTGAGCACAGTTGGCCGTCACCAAAGAGCGCTAATGCTGTCTGTCCTTCGATCATCTCTGAACCTGTCCTCATGCCAACCTGTCCTCATGTCAGCATATTTAATAATATGTAAATATGTAACTACTGTAATATTCACAAACATGACCTGATGAGAACCCTTAGAGGTTGAAAGTTTTTGGCACAATCTGTAACTTTTTCAAGCTCCAAACTGTTGTAAAAATTAAAATCTAGAAGAAAATGGGTCCTCATGTCCATCCGTGTTCAACGCGTTCCAAACTAAAATGTGGTATTCCGATTTCGATAAATTTAGAGAGAATAAAGAGAATACTCTGAAAATGACTTATTTTTACGGGTAAAACGTCAACCTATATCGGAAAATGGTTTTGGCACGTTGCAGTATCTCAAGTTTGTTCGGAAAAGAGTCGAAAATAGGCCGAAAATGATCTGCGCAGTTTTCACGGAAAAGCAAAATCACCACTTTATTCCAACTATTATTTTCAACGTTTGCTCTGAACCCAAAAATAATGCTAAAATTGACAAGAAAGACAACCATGTTTGTTCGGAAGTACAAAATTCTTCCGAGTGAATTTCTTTACTGGTATTTATATTTCTGATCCACCCATAATTTCACAGAGAAACCTGAAGACATTCCGAATTTCTGATCCCCCTTAAAGACATTCCGAATTTCTGATCCCCCGTAAAGGACATTCCGAATTTCTGATCCCCCGTAAAAGACATTCCGAATTTCTGATCCCCCGTAAAGGACATTCCGAATTTCTGATCCCCCTTAAAAGACATTCAGAATTTCTGATCCCCCGTAAAAGACATTCACAATTTCTGATCCCCGTAAAAGACATTCACAATTTCTGATCCCCGTAAAAGACATTCAGAATTTCTGATCCCCCGTAAAAGACATTCCGAATTTCTGATCCACGTGAAAAAACCTTCAGAATTTCTGATCCCCGTAAGACATTCAGAATTTCTGATCCCCCTTAAAAGACATTCAGAATTTCTGATCCCCCGTAAAAGACATTCAGAATTTCTGATCCCCCGTAAAAGACATTCCGAATTTCTGATCCCCCTTAAAAGACATTCCGAATTTCTGATCCCCCGTAAAAGACATTCAGAATTTCTGATCCCCGTAAAAGACATTCCGAATTTCTGATCCCCCTTAAAAGACATTCCGAATTTCTGATCCCCCGTAAAAGACATTCCGAATTTCTGATCCCCGTAAGACATTCAGAATTTCTGGTCCCCCGTAAAAGGTCCCACCAAGAATGTTTTCCTTTTTAACATGGTGTGGCTCATTAAAATTAACAGTGTATTAAATCAGTCTTTCGACACAATGAACTTGTGGCAGCTTTTCACACATACATGTAAGCAGATTTTCAATCAACCCCTATAATTTCAGTCTTCTAATTAATTCTCAAAGGGATTCAGAATTTTTGTTGCCACCATCACTTAAACGAACAAAACTAATAGGAAGATCCATCCTGTTTCTGGATGTTTTCTTTGTATTGTGTTTTTCCTGATGGTCACAAGAAGATGCCAATGATAATCCTTCTTTGGGCCTGATCCACATACTGTTATACATGTACATAAATGGATGACCTCATTTGTAGTTCTGCTAGTGATTCAATTTCCTGAAAATCAGAAATGGTATTGATCTTAAAATTACTTAAATTTAACACTTATTAATCAATAAAAATAATATTATAATACATGTACATGTATTTCATGGCATTGAGTAGTGCAAAAACCCAAGGCTTCCCTAGTTCAACTGCCTTTTAAAGAAACTCTTTATTTAACATGTTTATTCCATCTACATGTACTGTACATGTAGGTCAACATACACAAATGTAGTGAACTTTGTTTAATTTCTAAATGGTGCTCACCTTAACAATGTGCATTTGTGGGGGGTACAGGTGTAGCTCAATCTGTAAACATTCAAAAAGAACTTTGGCTGTGTTCCAGAATAGAGCCAAAAATCTGCAAAAGAATAAAATCATATGCAACTTAACTCAGTTACTGTAAGTTCACAACAACACACAAGAAAATTCACCTGCAAGCCCAAGTGCATGTAAATTCTGACTTCTTTCAAACAAGACAGGTTTAATAGGCCTTGTATGCTTTTTTAGTCAATGGTAAAATGTTTCATATATCTTAGATAATTACTATTTTGTAGGTTCATAAGGGTAAACGAAAGAAAGCAAACAAGTTATTGCCATTAATTTTATTGATACACAACATTTTAAATAAAAATCGCTGAGCAGTTGGCAATAGACATCCATCACTCTTATCTTACATGGGAGGAGGAAGGAAACCAACTTCATTTTTCGCTGCTCATCGATTTCTTTTTGGGCCTGAAAAACTATATTACAGATGTCGCCCCCATCGCTTTGTGATTCAAGCAACATCGGTTTTTCCCTTGAAATTTACATTTGTAATGTGCAGTAGAATTCACTCGTCAGGCAGTGAATTTTTCTTTGATACAAGAAAGGTGTTGGGTTACAAGTTCCGGTTTTGAAATAAGAAAGCGCTGCTTCGGACAGCATCTTTGTTTGTTTCTAAAGCAACTGGGGGACTCTTTCAATATCAGTGTATAATGGAAATTACTTTCAATTTACATGTAGCTCAGTACAGTATGCTTGTTCTCAGTAACTTCTTTGTTTGATTTAGACAACTGCTTTTTCTAAGCATGAAATATTGGTTTTTGCTGGTAGCTTAATTGCTGATAAGAATGTGAGTTTTCTTTAACATACATGTATGCAATTCTTCTTACAATTCAATAACTCAAGTATGACACTAAACTCAAAAGTAATTTTTTTCTGATATTTCATTCACACGGCCAAACAAGCTTCAACTTTCAACACAAACTAGGCATAAATGAAATTGCTTTACCTCTATTTTAGGGTAATATCTCAGTTATCAATCAATCAATCAATCAAAAACTTTGTTTGACTTCGAATTTAAGATTACAATGTACAGCGTATACAGATAAAGTTATATAGTTGGGGATTAAATGTCTTAATATTGGGGTCTAAATTTCGAGTTGCATTACATGTACGTGTAATTGACCGGTTACCTTTTAAACTTATTCAAAAGAGGTGGAGTTAAGAAAAAGAAGCTGCAATGTAAAGTACATGTTTCGAGGGGACAGTGCCTTTTTCCTAGTGACATGACAACTTTAGTTTATAAAGGCTTTTTGTAGCAATAATATAATAGTAATGTAATAACCTTTATTTACCCTCGGCAGTGTTTATAGCACAAGTGCTATAACCACTCGACCACGAGTGCTATATAGCTGTAACCACAAGTGCTATAACCTCTTGACCACGCTGCCTCCTCCATAAATACATATGTTGTAGGTTGAAATGAAATTTAGGTTAAAATGATTTCAACCCAGTTTGATTTTGAATTTCTTTTGTCTTTGATTCATTAAGCTTATCATAAATCAGAAACAAAGGTAATTCAAAATCAAGCTACACTGTAGGTTGAAATCACTTTAACCTGAATTTCATTTCAACGTTCAACACATACATAACATAATACATGTTGTCTTTACTTACCACTTATCTTTGGCGAACTGTGTGTATGTTTTGGGGAGGTGTCGCTGAATATTCTTCGACGGCCAACAGCAATAAACGATCGAGTCGACAACTCATTTGCGTGCTCTTCGATTCCCATCATGTGCCACTAGTGATCCGTTTCATCCCGTTACGCATGCAATCCGTTTTGATATTATAAAGCGTTTCTTTGTTTACAAGCTTTCCATCTTTGTGGATGAACATTTGATGGTTCCCATTTGATTACTGTGAGCAGAGTGACAACTCGTGTTTCAATCTTTGCTGTAGCTAGTGGTCTTCGCTTTTCTATAAAACTCTTGAAAATTAATTACTTTCCTTACATGAAACAACACTCCAAAGTTTCTTCTCGCTTCTAACGCGCCAAAAGTGTCAAAATACATTGCATTTATTTCCCGAAGCGACCATAAGTTCTTCGAGTTGACCGTTATACTTTCAACAGCCCGCCATGTTGGTTGTTGAGCAAGCTAGTTTCCAGGGAAGCCGTGAGTTCGGCACATGCGTATTGTGTGTTTTAACGTCACGTGAGGCTTTTGAGCCAATAGGAAAGTGTGCGAATTTCAGTTTGACTTTCACGCGGGCGGAGTGCAATTTATATAGCAAGAAGATAAATTTTCTTGTGGCTACCTTTTTCCCCATCTGAAGTACTTTTCCAGTCAAGTTCAAGGACGTTGTATGAGGAAAAGGTAAGCATTGAAAGTGAAGCTAAAACCTGTTGTAGGTGGTTTACAGCAACCTCGTACGAAGTTGGGTTTATAGCAGTGTTTAGACGATCGAAGCACAGCCATGAGGTTTCTTTTCTTGTAAGCTTATATTTTCATTTTCGTAATGTAGTTTTGCCTATATACAGATATAGAGCTTAAAAGTTTAATATCTGAAGTTTAAGATCTGAAGTTTAAGAAGTTGCGTGTCATTCCATGGGATTTCTGGCAAGCTTCCTGAGAGGAAGAGGGAACCCAGTGCACGATACATGTAACATATTTCGCTGTTTGCCTTCATGTAAGCTTAAGTTACAAACTGTATTCTGACCACTGTTGAACACCCTTCTTCGTGGTTAATATATTTTGTTTTTGTTTTTTAGGCAACGTGTTATTAATTTTACAAATTAAACCGTTGCATTGAATGACCCACTCAACATTGCTATTTAAAAGCTTGGAGAGATTTCAGAATACCCGGCCACCGTTTCTCGAGAAGACAGAAATATTTATGATATAAATTCACCGAACAGTTTACACAATAGACATGGACTGGTCTAGACTCGTATGGCTACAAAGATCAGGAAGCATCTCTCCCATTGTTTTTCCTTCTTGCTCGCATTTCTTTGGCTTTCATCGCTCCTCTCTTGCAGTTGTTTCATCGAATAGACTTAAGTCTAATTGTTGAGTCATGCCGTCTGCCATGTGCTTCGACAATTTTTGCCCGATAATTCCTTGCACACCTTGATTATCCCCACCCCCAGGACAAAACTACTTTTGAGTTTGGTGTCATATTTACGTTATTGAATTATAATAAGAATCGCATATGTTAACAAAAAACTCACATTCTTATCAGTAACCAATATTTCGTGCTTAGAAAAAGCAGTTGTCTAAATCAAACAAAGAAGTTTATAAGAAACCAAACTGACCTGCCCAGTATTAGAGAGATTTATTTGGGTGTAATTGATTCTAAGTTCTAAGAACAAGCATACTGTACTGAGCTAATTGAAAGTAAATTCTATTATTCACTTAAATTGAAACGGCCCCCCAGTTGCTTTACAAACAAAGATGCTGTCCGAAGCAGAGCTTTCTTATTTCAAAACTGAAACTTGTAACCCAACACCTTTCTTGTATCAAAGACAAATTCACTGCCTGACGAGTGAATTCCACATTAAATTTCAAGCGAAAACTGATGTCACCCGAATTGCAAAGCTATGAGGGCGACAACTGTTATATAGTTTTTGGGCCCAAAAAGAAATCGATGAGCAGCAAAAAATGAAGTTGGTTAATTTCCTTTCTCCTCCCATGTAATTATTTAAAATGTTGTGTACAATAAAGTCAATGGTAATACAGTCAACTCTCTGATAAGCGATCACTGTTGGTGCATGACAATGTGGTCGCCAACGGGAAAAATCAACAAAACAAGCTCAAACTGAATTGATAAATGAAATTACATAAAGATATTACCTTATAAGCTTAAATTAGGAAAAAAGACATTTTCTCTGCCTGAAACTAATGTTTTTTTAGCGGAGCCTGAAGGCCCGGCTGCGGAGCCCCATACTCATAGAACCTATGCCCTCATTTTTCATGGTCATGGCTAGCGGAAAGTTTCGCGGGCGCTGTCTGCAACAAAAACATGTGTGTCGAAGATGTGTGTCGCGCAAGACTAGCGCGCATGCGCGTATGACGCCACACAACATCCGGGATCTTAGCGGAGGACTAGCTCGCGGGCGCGTATGACGTCGCAAAATATGCGCGTACGACGTCATGTTGAAACCAAAGCGAGGCTTTTTTTTCGCGCGGTTACACGGCCGAATGTCACGTCAGCTGGGAAAACACTGATGTTTTGCTGTGTTTACTGAGCGGAGAAAACGGTTTAAATTAAAGTCGTTATTTTCCTGCATTTTTTCGTGGTTTGCTACTCAAGACAGGGATGCTAATTAAGGGATACTCAGGAGCCGCTTTAGTGGAAAAAGAAGAGCTTTCAGGGATAAAATCTTGCTTCGAGGAACTATATACGTTTTTAGCAATGCGAGAGATGAGTTCGTTTTACGGATTTCAGCACTAAAGCGGAGATTTAAAGAATTTCCAAGCACAGTAGTCGCCGGAGGGACTTAAAGGTAAAACAAATTACAGTTTTCGATGGAAATTTATCTAGATATCAATCTGTGATTGACTTTTTGTTAATGTGTTCTCGTTAGTTTTGGAGAATTGTTTTTAAACGTGTAGCTTAAATTCAGTTGTATTAATTTCTTGAATTTCATCGAAGACACGGCTCGGCCTCGATGCGCGTTTTCCGTTTTGCTTTTCAACATAAACTAATGGAGATTTGAATAAAATTTATCGAAAGAAGATTGTGTTGTCCATTTTTATGTGTTTGTTCATTCATTACATAGGTTGAAAAGCGATTTTATGTAAACAAAACAAGACTTGAATTTTATTATAGTTCTAACTTCACTCGCGTGGCCGTATGCAAATATGTTTGTATTTTTGGCAATTTTGATTTCCAAATCAGTTTCTCAGGCATTTTTTGACAAGCTACAACTGTATTTTTTAACAGTAGTCGTAATAGTTTATTCTAGACGGAGAAAAAGTTGTTTTTGTGAACTTTTGTACGGTCTAAATGTACTGTGCAGACGGTCGGGTAATACTGTTTTTGAGAATTGCTAAAATTGAAAAATAGCCCGGTCGTCAATATTAATCTTAATTCTTGTGCTTCCGACCTTTCACCTATTAGTTAAGTTTCATCTTAGTTAAGCTTGTTCAGAGGGTCTTCAGAGGGCGCCGCTGTTAGGCTAAGCCTAACTATATATATTACAGGTAACATGATTCGGGAAAAGTACCATACAGTTTAAAATGTGTCACTTGTTAATCAAAATCACCTGAAATTAAATTTTAACCAAACTAAACCTGGAAAAATTTCAAACATGGGATGCATATACTCACACTCTAGATCAAGACTGTATTTACATTCACTCGGTCACATTCAAACGCTTCTCCATGAAGTCTAGGATGCTTGATTGCTTCTGTGACTCTTACTGTAACTGCAGAGGACAACTCTTCGCAACCCCGATAATTGGCAAACTTAGCAATCTGACGTACGAAGTCAAGTGCTTTCTTTACTGAAACTTTGTACATGTACATGTACATAACATTTTGCAACAGATCACTGTAACAATCCACTTGTTTATCTACAGATCTTGTTACAGCCATCTTTTTTGTAAGTACATGTAAAGTGTTGTTATCTGTCAGCATTCCGGGTCAGCGCTACATGTGTATTAAAAACTGACCTTTTGTGACAATGATATGTGATCAGGCCGTGTGGTCACTTACCGGAAATTGAAATCTAAGATATATGATACTTTTTACCATTGACTAAAAAAGCACACAAGGCTTATTAAACCTCTCTTGTTGTCTAAAAGCAGCCAGAATTTACATGCACTACATGCACATGTGTTGTGGCTGTGAACTTACACGAAATTGAGTTACCTTGTAAGTTGCATATGATTTTATTCTTTTGCAGATTTTTGGCTCTATTCTGGAACACAGCCAAAGTTCTTTATGAATGTTTACAGATTAAGCAATACCTGTACCCCCACAAATGCTCATTGTAAAGGTGAGCACCATTTAGAATTTAAACAAAATTCACTACATTTGTGTATGTTGACCTACATGTACAGTACATGTAGGTGGAACAAGCATGTTAAATAGAGAGTTTCTTTAAAAGGCAGTTGAACTAAGGAAGCCTTGGGTATTTGCACTACTCAATGCCATGAAATACATGTAATATAATTGTTAATTTTATTGATTAATAAGTGTTAAATTTAAGTAATTTTAAGGTCAATACCATATCTGATTTTTAGGGAATGGAATCACTAGCAGAACTACAAATGAGGTCATCCATTCACATGTATGCACATGTATAACAGTATGTTGATCAGGCCCAAAGAAGGATGATCAGTGGCATCTCCTTGTGATCATCAGAGGAAAAACACAATACAAAGAAAACATCCAGAAACAGGCTGGATCTTCCTATTTAATTAGTTTTGTTCATTTAAGTGATGGGGCAACAAAAATTCTGAATCTCTTTCAGAATTAATTAATTAATTAATAATCATTTTTCCTCAAATAAGTAATAGGGTATCCGAAATTTAGAAAACATCTTAAGTTAGATGTGCATAATCAGGTTTCCTCGGATCAGTTTGTAGACTGTATTCTTATAGTTAGGCTTGCTCAAAAAGGTAATAAAACAGTTGGATTTTGACGTAATTGTGATATTTGAAATCATGTATCTCGTGAACTTGATGGAAACCAAATTTTCCTCCTATGAAATGCCCCACTTCAGTCAGATTGGAAAAATTATTCATTGTGTTGTGGTAATCTTGCACTGAATTTCTCCAAACTGTCAGCAGTTTTCAATGAAAGTTGAGATTGACATCTTTGTGTGTAGCAAAAATAAAAATGTATGTATTGTTATCAATGTGCCTTTTCTAAATTCTCTTTTGAGGTCACAGGGGGTCAGAAATTCTGAATCAGTTATGGGATCTTTTAATGGATCAGAATTTCTTTATTGAGGTCTTTAGGGGGATCGGAATTTCTGAATTCCTTATTGAGGTTTTTAGGGGGATCAGAATTTCTAAATTCTTTATTGAGGTCTTTAGGGGGGTCAGAATTTCTGAATTCTTTATTGAGGTCTTTAGGGGGGTCAGAATTTCTGAATTCTTTATTGAGGTCTTTAGGGGGATCAGAATTTCTGAATTCTTTATTGAGGTCTTTAGGGGGGTCAGAATTTCTGAATTTTTTATCGAGGTCTTTTAGGGGGATCAGAATTTCTGAATTCTCTCGAGGTCTTTAGGGGGATCAGAATTTCTGAATTATTTATTGAGGTCTTTAGGGGGATCAGAATTTCTGAATTCTTTATCAAGGTTTTTAGGGGGATCAGAATTTCTGAGTTCTCTCAAGGTCTTTAAGGGGATCAGAATTTCTGAATTCTCTCGAGGTCTTCAGGGGGATCAGAATTTCTGAATTCTTTATAGAGGTCTTAGGGGGATCAGAATTTCTGAATTCTTTATTGGGGTCATTTAGAGGGGATCAGAATTTCTTAATTCTTTACTGGGTTATATAGGGGGATCAGAAATTCTGAATAAGTATAAAATTAGGGCTTGCTAGCTGTTTGTCTTCAGTTCTTACGGGGGTCAGAAATTTTGAATTGCAAAAGGGTCAAGATGTCATTGATCTGGCGGAATGGGAAAATTTTATGTCTTACATCTCATGAACTTGACGGAGTAACCATTTTCCTCAATACAATTAGCCCGTATCATTCGGAATAGCAAATTCTTTCAGTACGTAACGGTAATCTTACACGGAATTTGTCGAAATCGGAACGCCACATTTTAGTTTGGAACGCGTTGTTCTTTCATCTCCTTCTCCACTGACCTGCGCCAGGTCTCTTTTGGTCAACCTCTCTTTCTTTTTTCCCTGCTGGAGTCCATCTCATGGCGACTCTTGGGATGGCATTTGGCTCCATTCTGTTGATATGTCCAATCCAATGCCATCGCCTTCGCTAAATCTTAGAGGAAAGTGGAGTGGTGTTTGTTCTCTGGTAGAGTTCCTCATTGCTGATGGTCCTTGGGCAGAAGATGCGTAGTATTCTCCTGAGGCATCTGGTTTGGAACACTTCCATTTTGCGGTTGATGGACTGTGTCGCTTTCCAGGATTCAGCCCGGTACAGAAGAACTCCAAGGACGTTGCTTTTGAATATCATTAGTTTGGTGTTGGTGCTGATCTTGGTTGACTTCCATATGTTCTTCAGCGCTGCAAAAGCTCCTCTGGCCTTGAATATCCGATTGCAAACGTCCACCTCGGAATCTCACTCCGTAGTGATCTTGATTTCCAGATACATGAATTCCTGTTTTTTCTCGATGTTTCTGTTATGAATGGTGACAGGATCATGGTCTGATCATGCGTTGATCTTCATGAGTTTTGTCTCGTCGGCGTTGATCTTTAAGCCAATCTATTTCCCTGTTGTTCCTAGCCCTTGAGTTTTCCCCGTATATCCTGATGGTGTTGTGCAAGTAGGGCAACGTCGTCTACAGAGTCAAGATCCCCTAATGTGTCATTGAATGTCTATACAATTCCTCTCATTGTACTACTCGTCGTTTCCTTCATTTTCAAGTCCATACAGATGGATAAAAGAAGAGAGGGAAAGCAAGCATCCTTGTTTTACTCCTGTGCGTATAGAGAACTCTTCCGTTAGACTGGTTCCACAGATGACTTTAGCACTTAAGTTGGTGTACAGTATCCTGATGATAGGTATTAGCATTTCTGGGATTCCATAGTGTTCGAGAATTCTCCATAGTGCAGGTCGATTGATGCTGTCAAATGCCTTTGCAAAATCAATGAAATTTGCATAGACTGTCGTATTCCGTTCGTTGCTTTGCTCCATAATTTGACGTAGTGTAAAGCGGCCCGCGATCTCCCCTTCTTGAATCCAGCTTGTTCCTTGCGAAGTAGGGGATCTACAGGAACTGTTAGGCGGTTGAGGGTAACTCGGCTCAGGACTTTGCAGGTTACCGACAGTAGCATAATTCCTCTCCAATTGTTGCAATGGCGAGGTCTTTGGAAGCTTCACGATCAGGCCTTTCTTCCAGGATTGCGGTGCTTCCTCTGATTCCCAGATGTCTTGAAAAATTTCGGTGAGCACTTCTGGTGTCAGCACATCTTCAACCTTTAGCATCTGGGAATGTGCCATATCTATTCCTGGTGCTTTCCCGTTCTTAAGTGATTTTATAGCCCTTCTGACTTCATCTACACTTGGTGGATCAGTGCTGATGTCTAGTGCAGTTGGTGCTGGTGTGATTGTGGCTTCTGTCTCTAGGTCATCTCTATTAAGCTCATTCTCAAAGTGTTCTTTCCAGCATCTTAGGTTGTCCTCTTCTTTGGAGATTGTGTTTCCTTGCTGATCTCTCACTGGCTTGTCTGTTGACTGGAACCCTTTGGTCAGTGTCTTGGTGATTCTATAGAGAGTCCCAATATCCTGCTTTGAAGCTGCTGTCACTTCTTCTTCCGCCATACTCTCTATGTATGTCTTCGAGTCTGCTCTTGCGCTTTTCTTAACTTTCTTGTGCAGTGTTGCATATGATGTTTTCAACTGCGTCTTTATTCTTCCAGACTTGGCAGCAAGCAACTTCTTCTTCTTCTTCTTCTTCTTCTTCTTCTTCTTCTTCTTCTTCTCCTTTCGTTCATCAATCTTCTTTCAAGTGTCCACTCTTTTCTTTCTCGGCTTCGCACCAAACATTTTCTTTCCAGCCTCCAACATGGCTTCGTTAAAGTGATGCAAGCCGATTCCTGCTGGTTTTGTAGTAAGTTAAATGTGTTCCTGATCTCAATCTGGAAGGACTTTCTTTTGTAGGGGTCTTTCAGCTTCCTTACATCCAACACAGGCTCTCTTTGGTCTTTCCTCCTTATCCTTCGCAACTTCAGCTTAACTTTTGCCATGACGAGTGCGTGGTCACTACCTACATCTGCTCCTCATCGTGTCACTGTATTCCGTGGACTGATCCTCCACCTGTTAATGATGATGATGTGGTCAATTCGGTTCTGGGCGTAACCATCTGGTGAGGTCCATGTCAGCTTGTGGATGTCTTTATGTTTGAACATTGTTGTTGATCACAATAAACAGTGAATATGTTGTCAAACAAAACAAACAGAAACGTGGATTAACATTTATCCCCGGGTTAGCGTTAACCGGCTTTCGAACAACTGGGCCCTGGGCTAGCACTACTAAGCTAATCTGGGATAAGCATCCATTTTAAATCCAGATCTACTTTAAATCTAGTTTAAATCTCGTTGAATATTAACTTTTGCCCTTCAGTTTCGATTGTGACTTTACTTAACCTTCAGCTTAAAATTAGCTTTTGAAAATGTTTACGAGATAAATGAAATCCTTGGTTATTTGTTAACCGTCTTCCCAACAGCTCGACGAATCGCTGCTCGTATACCAGGTGAGATTTTACTTGGGTTTCACGGATGATTTGACTTCGATCTGATGACACTTTTGATTGCGTTTGGAACGACATTATAACGCGATTATGTCGTTTCTAATACCATACTGCGACGAGTACTAGCAAGCTGACAAATGGCTTTAAAATTAAGTCAAGTGTGCTGCTATTTGTTATGGTCTTGGCTTGCTGCCATTTTGAATTAGGAAAAAACCCTGGGATGTAGTTTCTCGTTTTGATACTCTGGAGAAAATGGTATACGAATTGAAAACATTGGTCGCTGAGTCAATTATGGTGCATGGAAAGCAAGGTGACCATTAAAGCATGAAACGGTGCTTAATTAAAGGCTCCTACGAGCCATCTCGTGAATACGAACCAACCTTCGGACCCTCCCCGTCTCTTAAGCGTTTTACTCCACGTCTGCTATAACTCGTTCAACGTTTCGTGTATTCACGAGTTACAAGGCAGAGGATCTTGTTAACTGCAGAGATTGCCAGCCGAGTACCTGCCCAGACCACTGCCGTAACTTTGCTCTATTAAAGTGATGACAGTGATGATGCTTTGAAGGTTGATTGCGATTATGTCCATAATATAGTCTGTTAACTGTTGTCAATCTTGAAAAGCGTTGTGCGGGAAATTGAAGGCCAAATAAGAAGACCAATAACATCTAATTACAAAAAAGTCTTTGGGAGATCGGGCATTCATGGTAGCAGCGCCAAGCTGGATATGGAATGGACTACCATTAGAAGTTAGGAATGAAACAAACGTTAATAGATTTAAGCAACTTTTAAAGATGCATTATTTAAACTTAGCTTTTTATTGATGTAAATACCCTGTTTTCACTTTTTAACCTTTTTTAAATTTATTTATTTTAAATTTATTTTATTTATAGGGCTAGCTCAAGTTTTATGCCTGTAAAGCGCACTTGATCATTATCATGTAAAGTAGCGCTATACAAATTTTCATTATTATTATTATTATTATTATTATTATTACAAAGTTTCTTGCCGTGAAAAAGTTGTTCTGACGCTTAATTGTGTAACGTCTCTCTTAACTTGAAACGTTTCGATTCTGCTACAGTTTGGAAACATGAATGTTGTCACGCGACCACGTTGCGAAGAGCGGGTGGTAAACTCGGAAAATTTTCACCTTTTTCGTATTTTTCTAATGTATCTAGTGTGTTCTTTTAATATTATTTTCTCCTATTTAGGGCGGTTGATGAGTGCTTAAGAAATTTTAATGTGGCATTTATTTATCGACAGCCTTCGCGACAACACAGAAGTGTTTCGTCAAAGTGGCTAAATAACGGTAAATACATAACTTTTAACACTTCGTGCAAAGTCAATACACTTCGGCCGCAAAATGTTTTGCCAGGGACGTACGGCCCGGTCTATCCTTATTGGTTTTGATCATTTAACAGATCTTATATAGTGTTCAACTTTTGAGAAATAATTATTTTAAAATCAGCCCTAACGTTATATCTAATTTAGTATGGTATATTGTTTATTCTGCATTCACTTTTACTGTTTTTCGATGATTATCGAATGATATAACATAAATAAACTTTTTTATTTACTCACGTGAAAGTTTTTAATCATTTTTATCATTATTTTATGCGTTGCGATATAAAATTCTGAACCTCTTTTCTGAAGGTCATATTTTAGGCTAGCTCTATTTTGGTACCGTCAGACAACATAACTTCGCGAGTCGATATTTGAGTGAAAAAGCGAAACTAAAACAAAAGACATTCATTTATAAAAAAGTTTGACAACCCTAACTTATGACAAAAAACGGCCGATTTTATTTTTCAGCCGGGAATCATCGGTCGTTTCTTAAATCCTATTCTGATAACTTGTTTTACAAAACAAGGATCTGAGTAACTGTACAAAACTATGTGTTCACCGAGACACGCGTTTTGATGCGTATCTACGTATACCTTAAAGTAATTAAATTTATCCAGTTTTCAGTCGGTGATCACGATGGCCGAGTGGATTAGTGCGCGGAATGACAGCCGGATGGCCCGAGGTTTAAGTCTCGCTTTTTTTTTCTTCCTTTTTCGGACTGAACATTATGAAAGTGATGTACTGGAGTTTGCGTTTGTCAAAAATATTTACGTTTGATTTAAAAAAAATATTGAACCGTGTCAGTGTGAAAAAATAAGCTTACCACAATATTGGGTTTATGCCGTACGCGTTAGCATTTCTTATTCACGGGTTGGCTCTTAGGAGCCTTCGATTTTAATCCATTGACGATTATTTCGTTTTGTACATGACTCATCGAATGTCGTAATAAATTTAGGTGGCCAAGACCGCGAAAATAAAAGGTGATATATATTTACAGTACACAATTTAGAATTTCGATTAAGATAATGCATTTCTCGGACTTGTGGTAAAATAATTGGAGTTGCGATAACCTGAGGGGTTGTTGATTCATCTTCTGAAATGAGTATAACATTAAGACGATATAGAACGTGTAACTCTTTTCTTCTTTTTATTTTTCAACAAAGATCACACGAGGTAGAAGTTACCCACAATGCATTCCTAATACAGAAATAGATAAATGACGTAACAAAAACATAACTCAACACCCCCACTTGTTTTTATCACCTAAAATAGGATGAAATCATAACTCAGATTAATTTTAATTCAGTTGCTACTTTAACATCCAAACAGGAATTTCTTGAACTTATTCATTTTAACCTTTGTTGCGGGTTTGGTGAAAATGTCAGCTACCATATTCTCAGTCGGGCAATATACAATATCTATTTTACCATCCAAAAGTACATCACGTAAGAAATGATGTCTGATGCCAATGTGCTTAGATCTCTGTCTGTTGACCAGGTTTTTACTTAGAGCTATGGCCCCTTGGTTATCCCCATACATCTTGGTACACTCATATGATCCCATTCCCATGTTATTTAATAACTGAGTTAAGTAAAGGCTTTCCTGAGTCGTGGCCGCTAACCCTATATACTCAGCCTCACAAGTGGAAAGAGCAACAGTAGGTTGTCTCCTGGATCTCCATGATATAAAGGGGCCGTCCTTGGACAAACTAAAACAGTACCCTGTGGTACTCCGTCTGTCTTCCAGTGATGATGCCCAATCTGAATCACTATAAGCAATCAGGTTCAAATCATCATCACTTTTTGCAAAGCACAGTTCATAATCTATAGTTCCCTTTAAATATCTTAAAACATGCTTAGCAGCCACCATGTCTTCTAATCTAGGGCAAGACAGTTTCTGTGAAAGTTTACTGACAATCCAGCTGATATCTGGTCTGGTACATGACACTGCATAGATTAAACTTCCTACAATCTCACGGTATTTCTTGTGGTCAGTTAACTCGCTTCTACTTCCCCCCAAATTCTGTTCGCATGGAGTTGTTCTGGGTTTACATTTTGTCATTCCAAATCTATCAAGCATCTTGCTTATGTATCTCTTCTGGTTCATCTTAATCACCTCATCAGTTTGGTCAAAATCTATACCCAAAAAATAAGAAATTCTGCCCAAATCTTTCATTCTGAATTTGTGTTTCATGCTTTCCTTGAAGTGATTCATTTGGTCCACATTATTTGAGGCTATGACTAAGTCTTCAACCCAAACAATCACAATGACTATATCCCCATCAAATTGTTTGCTATAAACACAATGATCTACTGGGTTTCTGTCAAAACCATCCCCTATCAGATGCTCATGTAATATCTTATTCCAGTTCCTGCCTGACTGTTTAAGACCATAAAGGGATTTCTTTAATTTGTACACCATCCTCTCTTCATTCTCTGATATCCTTTCAAAGCCTTCTGGCTGGTCCATGAATATTTCATGGTCTATAGGTGCATGTAAATATGCAGTTTTAACGTCTATCTGGTGGACTTCGAGGTTGTACTGTGCTGCCAGTTGCATAAGGATTCTCACTGAGGAAATGCTAGCCGTTGGCGCAAAAGTCTCTTCATAGTCTATTCCCTCTACTTGACTATATCCTTTTGCAACATATCTGGCCTTAAATGTTTCAGAGCCCTCTGCACTTTCTTTCATGGTATATACCCATTTCCCCACCCCCCCCCCCCCCCCCCCCCCCCCCCCCCCCCCCACTGCATTTTTACCCTCAGGTAGTGTGGTTAACTCAAAGGTTTCATTCTCTTCAAGTGACTCGATTTCTTCTTTCATTGCCTGTTCCCACTCTATAGCTTGAGGTGAGTTCATGGCCTCGGTGTAAGTCTATGGTATTCCCCTAACCCTATAGCAGTAATCAATACTGGTGTAGGCTGAATCATCATCTGTTTCACTTAGATCGGTAATGAATTCCTCTAGGTATTTGGGGGTTTTCCTTTCCCTTTGGGGGTACCTTTTAGTCTGATCACTCTCATCACTCCCCTGGTTTGTTCCACTTTTCTCATGTTGGTAATTGTTTTCATTACCCATTGAATTGTCTGTGATGGCTTCACAGTTGGGGGCAAATGTACCATTTTGGTTTTGGCTCAATCCATTTGTTTCAGCCTCATTTTCGGGTTTTCTATAGAGACCCAAGTCCTCCCCTGGAATGTCAGTCTGGGTTTGTTGTTCTGCACTATCCTTTCTTATGACTTTGATAAGTCGGTGTTTCATGACTTTGCCACTATCTGTGTGATAAACCGGATATGCAGGGCTGTTCTTATCATATCCTACAAATACTCCCTTTGTGCACCTCGAGTCCAACTTCTTTTGATTATGTTGGTACGTGTGACATTCTGATCCAAACACCAACATTTTGGAGAGATCTGGTATTCGACCAGTTAACATGAAATAGGTTGTGTTCTCTAACCTATTATTATAGCACCTATTTCGAATGTGGGCAGCAGTCTGAATGGCATATGGCCATGTAGCTTTAGGTAATTCGGTTTCAATTAACAGGCACCTGCCCATTTCAAACAAGGTCCGCCAGTGCCTTTCGGCTGTACCGTTCTGATGGGGGGAGTAAGGGCAGGATGTTTCATGTTTTATGCCTCTCTCTCTAAGGAGAGTCTGAAAGACATTACTCATAAATTCGGATCCATTGTCAGATCTCATGCACTTAACTTGGCCATATGGGGAACAGTCAACCAGGAACTTCTCTGTTGCTAGTGGGGTATCGCTCTTATTTTTGAGAAAATAAACAAATACTGCCCCAGAGAAATCATCAGTAAAAGCAATGCTACACTTAAAACCTTTCCTTGACACTGGGTCAATAGGACCTGCTAAGTCTGTGTGCACCATTTCTAAAGGCTTAGTAGCTCTAGCATCCGGTCCCTTATTTCTATTATTTACAAACTTGCCCTCTGTGCATGTGTTACATTCTAACTTAGTTTTATCGAATTTTCCTGAGATATTCATGCCATCTACTACATTCTGTGATTTTACACATCACAAGCCAGAGAATCGATTTTATTGCACGCATTAGGGATCCATCAGTCGCCTTGAATGTTCACGCGTTTGAGTTAGTTTTCACACTTTGCGGGAGATTAGACAAATTTCGAAACCACGGGAAAGAATGATTTTGCTACGTATCTTTCTCGCTGTTTAGCAATGGCTTTATCGGTGTTTATTATGTTTAATAGATAGACTTACGCCTAAGCAGTTGCTTTTAATTCGACAAAAAAAACACAAATCATTCTGTGGCTGTCGGTCTACATGTATGGATATAGGACAGCAGCAGAGATCCCAAAATTGAATACTTATTTAGCTTTCAATCGGCGCGGAGAACTCGAAATAATCAAGAGATTACTTTCTAAAGAAGGCCTATTTTAATTTCATGACTAAAATTTCTACTTGGTCCGAGGTTTAGAGGAATAAAACAAAAGAAATAACATTGAAGTTCAGAAAGGAATAACTAATTTATTCTGTTTTATTCCCCTAAGCCTAGGAGTCTAAGTCAAGTTAGAATTTTGATATATCGAAATAAGCCTATTCATACTGTTTTGCATGATTGTGATTTGATGCGGGACCTTGATCAGTATCGATAAGAACCGGGAATTTACCTTAGGTCTTTGATGGCTTTACCTTGAAATCGTACCTCCTAAAATATCTTTTAGTCCACGCTCACAACATGATATTTTGGAATAATCATAATGTAATAATGCCAAAAGATTTCAAAATAGCCTTCGGCTCGTGTTTGTCCGCTGGCTATTTGTCGTTCTCCTAACCTTCCTCTTGTAACCATAACTTCAAACACGGAAAGCTGTTCCCATTTCATATATTCTGTACTTTGCTCGATGAAATATACATATCATGAACGGCACCATGACATGATTTCAAAACGTTATTTCTTCACCTGCTGTTTTTGGTCGGTTCTAAAACTTTGTAAATACCGCTATTTTATACTGAGTTTCTTATCAAGATATACTCTCGATTTTCAGTAACGCAATTATTCGGCTTAGAATTAATGGGATTTTGAACTGAGATGAAAGAAAGCTAATTAAATTTAACATTGATGACAGCTTCAAAACATGTTTCGACCTCTTTTGATGGAATATCTCTGTTCATTCGAAACAAAAGGATTCACACCTAGCGCGCCAATAATCCCCCACAAATGTTTGAAGAACGCGACGTTAAACTTCGTCTTGGTCCTAAAATCGGGGCTCTGGCTTTTTATGTATCTTCGACATTACAATGACCTAATATTTCATGCCATGTTTGAATATCATGTGAGACGCTTACCTTATCACTACTGTTTTCACATTGCTCAAAAGTGTTCAAATAATACAACTGACCATGTTCCTCGATGGTGAAAGTGGTACCATCTTTATGAACAAGTTCATTATGACCTTGGTGGAATTTAAGTTCAGCTCCATTTGATGTGGCAGCTTTCACAGAGAAAATATCTTGAGGGTATGATGGTATGTAGAGTGCATCTTTCAATACAGTCTTTACTTGCTTGCCATTCACATCCTTCAGTACTACCTCTGCATCTCCTCGTTTGACTGCTATATTCTTAGTCTGCGTTCCATCCGCCAATTCCATGGAATGTTCTACCGGGTTAAAAGTTCCGTCTATTCGTTTCAGCGTGTCGGTTGTAACAATATGGGATGTAGCTCCTGTATCAACCAGTAATCCTTTGGGATTGTTGCGTCGGGTTCCAAAAGTGAAGGAATGTTCGCCGTCAGTGGTTTTACTTTGATTATACCATGCGCGATTTAGGGGTAACACTTATTCTTTTGTTAAAACAATAGAATATTAGAGCACAAAAGAACGACAATACAATAGAATACAATACCATAGAATATATTAGAATACATAATTTTACCTAATACAATGAATGTGTACAATGTACAATAGAGCTAACACCCTAAATCGGGCATCATATGACTTTGATCACTGAAAGTGGCTTGTTTTGTTTTGTCCTTTCGTTGTTGATGCCTTCTGCATTCATCGTCAGTGTGCGTTGTGCTCTTGTGAAAACTGCACCACTTTGTTGCTTCAGCTTTCTCGGGGCAATCTTTAATAAAGTGGCCTTTTTGTCAACAACGGTAGCACGTTGGAGATGTTGGGAATCCAGCGCTCATCACTTGATCTGCCTTCGGTTTTGCATTGAACTTTTCCGTTTCTTCGAAGCTTCTTAGCTGGCCTTTGAACTCGTAGCCTGCGAATACAGCCGCCTCTCATCGCTCCCGGCCGCTAGGGGCGTTCGCGCGAGAGAGCGTCTGCGATTTACTTTGAGAAATTCCATACTGATGACGTAAATCACCCGTCGCTAATCTCGTATAATTATAATAATGTGCATGCCATGAAACCAAATGAAATGAAAGGAGTTGACAGGCCCATCACAAATCCAACTAGCGGCTGGTGTGTTTGTTGTGACCTTTGTTCACTGGGTTTTCAGTGTAGTTTGAATTTTACAGTTTAGCCCTGATCAGTGTGTCTTTTAAAGATCTACCCCTTTTGTATGAAACAAGGGGAGGTTCTTTATAGATCCGTCTGAGCAAAGATTGTGATTCATTTGTCCATGAGGATGTAGGCACACAGGGTTGTATTGTGTTACAAAGGATAACATTTCCTTGCGCGCAGTGGTTTATTATTTCTGTTTCCACCTTTGCCGTTAAAATATTGGCGAAAGAAACTGCCATTTTCGACCCCGGCCATTGCGGTGCCATGATGAGTCTAAAGCATCGGCCACAATGCAGCGACACATCCGGGACATTTAATGAGCTGTCGGCGCTAAATTTGAAAGCTAATTAGCTAAGCGTGCTTCCGACAATAGAGAAAAAGGCCTGAAAATGTCTAGTGGGTATACGTTGCGCTTGTTTTACTCATAAACTACTTTTGATAAACTGCATGTATCATACGCCTTTTATAGAAGAAAGATCAATTAAAGCGTGGGCGGTTGTCTGTTGTTTTGCACTGCTACAACATCTGTCAAATTTGACATGAAAGTTCGCTATTTCGGCATCTTGTTTGTATGAGAAGATGGGTTTGGCGCACTTTGAGATAAAATATCTCTTTAAATAATTGCTCGAATCTTGTTGTATCATAAGGTTATGTTAACTTGACTGTTCAGAAAGCCTCGTGGAAATTTTCCAGGGGTTACAAAAAGTGCAAGTACTGTCAAAACGCGAATTTCTAAAACGTCTGCTGGGCATTTTAGCTTTCTCTCCAAATTTATGCTTGATCGATCAAAACTGATCCAAATTTGAATAATTATTTAGTCTTTCCGCTAAAAGCAGACTGATGATGATAATTACGGGATTCTTCTCCCCATGTATCGCCGATAAATGTTCATTCATCCAGACGTGCACGAGTGGCGCCGTTTGAAATATCAGTGACTTGCCATATCCGGTCGGTAAATTGACAAAAGTAGAAAAACCTCTTCACCGCAGATAAAACTATAAAAGCCTGAAACTGACTTGCTTGTAACGTCAAAACATTAAACGTAGGACAAATAGATTGAACGCAGAGTCGTACAGTTTCTAACGACAGACAAGATTAATCCTCGCAACTGGCGTTGAGTTACAACACTGCATAATTTAAAGGATAATTATGTAAAATTATCAAGTTGGCCAATCAGCGCTCCTGTCTTGATACGGGACAGATTTTCGTCATCAGTATGGAATTTCTCAAAGTAAATCGCAGACGCTCTCTCGCGCGAACGCCTCTTGCGGCCGAGAGCGATGAGAGGCGGCTGTATTCGCAGGCTATTGAACTCGGTGAATGTTATTTCACTAGTGCTCTGGGTAATACGAATTGCTAATGGTTTGTAGGATTCACGCAGTCCTTTTAGGATCATGGCTATGGTCAATCCATCGCTGAGCGTTTCCTTGGCGTTTCGTAGAGCTGTGATTGCCTTTTCAGCCCTTATCAAGTACTCTGTGATTGTCTCGCTCGCTCCTTTTTCAAGTGATGTCAGCTCGGTGTAGAATGTTACGATTCTTGGCTTACTCTGACTGGCGGGCATAATGCTCTCGTAGGATCTTCAGGGCCTTTCTGCCGTCGTCGGTGGCTTCCCTCATTATCAATGACAAACTTTTATCATCCCAGAACTGTATTAGTTCTGCGTAACACTCCTCATTTTTGGCTGCGTTGGGTTCTTCATCCGACGGCAGTATTGTCTCTTTCAGTTTCAGCATTCTCAGATGCCCAAGGAATTTGGCCTCCCATAACTCGTAGTCGTTCTCATCTCCGGTAAATGTTAACCTTTGCCATCTTGACTCTCTGCTGGGCCCATAACCTGTTGAATTCATCTTCTGTAATGAGTATAACATTAAGACGATATAGAACGTGTAACTCTTTTGTCTTTTTTATTTTCAACAAAGATCACACGAAGTAGAAGTTACCCACAATGCATTCCTAATACAGAAATAGATAAATGACGTAACAAAAACATAACTCAACAGGGGTGGCTGCAATATTGTACTGTAGAGTGCCCATTTGTAAAAGATAGTGGTTTTACGCCCACAAAACTCTGAGAAAAAAACCCATTAAACCCACATTAATTGGACATCTGGTTTTTAGTTTTAAGTAACAATGCGTGTAAGAAGTAGGCAATGCTCTATTGTTCCGCGGCATTTCGCTTTCCCCACATAAGATCGTTTAGGTTTTTTTACTAAGAATGCATCAACCTATGGACAACATGTTTTTTAAATAAAATGTACTGGAACTTTATTTTAAAGTGATGTTTTTTTGTGCTACAAGATTTCAACGTGAAACTCCAAAACAATGGCCAAGAAAGGCTTCTAATTTTACATGTTTCCCACATAGAATTTGGTTGCATTAAAACTCAGAATAGTTTTCACTAAAAGGGAATCAATTAGTAAACTAGAGAGAAATAAAATGCACTACCTGCTTAAGTTATGGTAGATTTTCACGTTTTAGCCAATGAGGTGGACGGTTTCAACAATATCACAATTAACACCTTTCTGCATTCCTTGCCGTTAGGTTGCCTACTTCTTACTAGGACCATTACTTAAATCGACTTTCAATAAACCTTGAGCTCACTAAGTGAATCTGTTTCGATAACTTGAAACCTTTACTTGATCAAAAAGCAATGTCAACAGGGTGAATGCAATATTGTACTGTACGTAGAGTACTCATTCGACGCCTACAAGCATCTGCAAAAACCATAAAATCCATAGAAATTTAACTAAATACATTTTTTGTGTCCAATGTTTTGACAGATAAATTGTCGGGTTCATTGATAACTGCTATTCAGTCAAAACATTCGGTACTTTGTATTCAAATTTTGTAATATTTTTTTCCTGAAACCAAAGACAGGAAAAGTTTTCGTTTGATAATTCTGGGCAACTTAAATACAAGGGGTTAAAGATATAGCGAGTGAAAAACATGAAAGAAAACGTACATTATTTCCTTTCCCTCTTTTTGGAGATTTCAAAGGTTGTAATATTTAAATGTAACTGACATTTTGCACTTTTCCTTTACAATAAAATAAGTGATTTTATATTAATCTCTCTCTGCTTTATAACAGACAAAGTTATGTGGTTAGATATATTGCCCTCAATTTCTGGAATTTTAACTTAGTAGGTTTTTAACCAATAGATTTAGAAACGGCTCTCTTGCTACGCGCGCTATGAAGCCCAATTTGTAACAACAGGGTTCGTTATAAACGAAAACGAGAAAACAATAATTACACATGGCCGCTTTTACAAAGTTTGTTCGTTATACTATGATTCAATGCGACGGTCTTAGCTCGATTTGTAAATTTGCTTGGAAAGGATTTGAGCTTTCGGATGAATTCATGCTTTCTTTTTTACAGTTAAGTGCTAGAAAAGTTCAAAATATTCTATAGCCATCAAAAGAGTTCACATTTCCATGACTCAGATTTATTACTTAGTAATATAAGTCAAGGAAAGCCCCTACATCTACATTGTATAACCAACCTATTTTAAAAAGAGAAAGAAACTGCATTAAAAACTGCGCCAAATTCGTTTACAAATCGGGCGGCGTCGCGGTGTCAGGTGTGAAAACCTGAGTTGACAGTATGAACAGAAAGTGACTAGAGTTTATGATCATGAGCCGCTTAGTATTGAATACTAAACAATGAATCTTTAGCCACAGCTCACGTTCGATACCAAAAATTTGACATAGCGACTCATCTCTGGCTCTTTGCAAGTCGCCTTAAGAGAATACAAACGAAACATGGCCAAAACTTCAATTTGTAAATTTGCAAGTTACACGTAAATTGTAGATATCGTTTCTTATCTTTGCACCTTGCACCTTCCAGGACTCAGGGTTATATGTATAAGCTTTTCGCTGAAAATTATTTCGAGAAGATCTTTTTTTTTTTCTTAACACTAGTTTACTCACGAGTGAATTATGAATAAGGTTGTTCACTGCTTATCGGCGAACAACATATAAGCTTAATTAAACTTATTTTTCGTAAATAAACAAAAACTGACACATTGACAAGTACAGGGTGAACAGTGGAGAATATACTGCAACGCCATAAAAAAAAGCAATAAATAATATGAATTTGTCGTTGATTAAATTCGGATACTAATTTTTCTTAAGGCTAAAGTACACATTTGACGCTTGGAGATGTTTGAAATTCAGTAGGTTGCATAATTCTTAAAAACGGAAGTTATAACAACCGTACAAGCTAACTAAAATTGAATTTAATTAAAACCAAAGCTCGCAAAATATCTTGCTTGCTTATGAGTATACTGTAGACCAGATAATTTCAAGACTTTAATTTACTTGCACTGCCGGTCGATGTAATACATATGTAACTAATGTTCTAATTTATTGATTACTTTGTAAAATATGTAACCCGCTATATTAGTATTATTATATTTCGAATTTACAACTGGAAACGTTTTATCTTTTTATCGCACGGTGTGTTATATGCAGAACTTCTTACTTTTTTTTATTTCTACCGTTTAAACGTGCACCATTTTTAGAGCACGATTTGATTTAAGGTTTTAGTTGTAGTAAAAAAGAACCATTTCTCAGAATAGGATGCTAAAACGAATTCGACAACAACATGTATAAACAGAACTTAGTATCAATGTCCGTGAAACAACTGAGCGTCCGTTTTTTGCATTTGTAAACTTACCAAGAGTTCATACACTAGTTGTAATCAAAACGGGTTGCGAGCTATTTCGAACAGTACGCAAAGTCACAGTTGGCGGAGCAGCGGAACTTTTTCCAATGCTATTTTGCAAACTAAGCGAAACCGATCTTTGTTTTCTTTGCCTCTCGCTGCCTCTGAATATTTTGATTGCAGCCTTACGAAAGTCGTGCTTGCAAAATACGTAAAGTATTGGGTTCAAAAGAGAGTTCAAAAACCTAGGGTAATAAAACACTGCATATTCAACTGGAATGGGTAGCGTGAAAAAATCGTTCCCAAAGTCGTGCTGAAGGTTAAGCATAAAATAGGGAAGCCAGCAAACGACCCACACGGTGATCATGCCGATGAAGGTAAACGCGGCGCGCCGTTCGCGCGCGTTAGCGCGAAGATTTGTCTCGATCATGGAAGCCGGAATGTTGTTCTTTTCAATCGAGCGCAGCTGTTTCCTTAAAACAATAAATACTCCCGAGTAGCACAAAATCATGGTTATAAGCGGCACTGCAAAAAAGAATATAATGCAAAAAATGTCGTAAATGGTGTTAATTCTTTGGGTTTTCGTCTCGCTGTCTTGGTTGACATCAACATCAGCCAAACCAATCCATGAGAGTTGAATCAAGGCGACAAAGACAGCTGCAGCCCACGCCAATAGTAGCATGTAGACCACTTTTCGCTTTGTAACCAAGGATTGATAACGCATAGCGTGCACAACAGCAACATGACGATCGATGGACACTAACAGGAGGTGCAGAACGGTCGAAATTGAGAAAAACTTTGTGAACACTTGAGTAAAACCGCATAATATTGTAGTTTGAACAGCGCTGCAACCCAAGTATAGTGGTATTCCCGGAACTCCACTAAGCAAGTCTGAAAACGCCAAGCTTCTAAGGATAAAGTTTGTAACCGTTCGAAGAGATCTCACTCTTACAGTGAGATATAACACAAAGAAATTTGACGCTGCGATCAGAATGGCCAATATTATAGGAAACGTGTCAAATTCTGGGCTGAATCCCAACGTGTCTTGACCTTCATTATCATCCATTACATTACTTCGCGTGTTTCCCTGTATATTTTTGGTTGAATTCATCATATGTAAATGATGGCCAAGCCAACGTTGAAAAATTGTTAGTCACAATAAGCCACGAGTTTCCGTTTGAAACAAAATTGAGCGCTGAGTTGAATATTCTAATAGACACTTTCATATAAATTTATGTACCCCATTAAAACGGACTGCACGACGCGAACATCACGAAACATTTCAACAATTTAAATAATATACAATAGAACAGATGTATAATTTCAAGAACTTCAACTGTTTGTTTTTCTCGCCTGTCAATATGTTTTCTTTGTTCGGGTACATATTGTATAGCTTTATCCAATTATTCATAATGTCTTCATTTGTAACGAGCGTCTCGTGCTGTTGGTCGTATTCGTTTTAAAATTTCTATAAATAGAAAAACAGGAAGTCGATTTGAACAAAATACAGTAAGGAGCGAATTTCCCATTATGGCCCTGTCACACTATTGCGTATCGTACTAGCGTATGCCAGCGTATAAAAAATATCACTCATACGCTGCTGGTATACGCTGGCATAGCTAGGGGTACATTAGGCATAGGTTGTATACGTTTCAAGGTGGCATACGCTGGCATACGGCGAGACAGAAAACATTTTTAAGCATGCTTAAAAATTTTGTGCGTATTCGGACGTATGGTTTATACGCTAAGCATACGCTAGGCATACGCTGAATACGCTAGAGTTACGCTGGAGGTACGTTACTGATAGGTCAAGTACGCTGGTCATACGCTGTATTTTCAAGGGCATTTTGTGCGTATGAAAATTAACTTTGTGAATTTTCATACGCAACTCATACGTTGCTCTCATACGCAATAGTGTGACAGGGCCTTTAGGCATTATGGTTAACGCAACCTGACACTTTTTTAACGACAATTTGCACCGCATTTTTAAAGAAATTCATTATTTAAACATAAGAAAAGCGATTGGGTGAAAACTTAAAGAGTTAATGGCGTTTGTTTGGCAGAATTATGTTTTCCTTGAACGTTATCTTCCCGTAATAGTCGCCTGAATAGTATAATGACTTATTCGCTGTTGGCAGACGAGCTCTTTCTATTACGATTTTTATGTCAGTGTAAAGACTGGTCATAAGAATTGTCGGCGAACTTTACTCTCTGAAAATGCAACTGACGGCGGCTTGTCAAGATGGGTATTTATTTTAATTGATAAGGAAAGGAGTGAAAACACTTTTTATCTAAGAATAAAGGACGAAAATAATCGATGAAATTATGACATTAACAAAAGCATGGAATCACAAGAGGTCTCTTATTAACATAATTTAATCAGCAAACCTCATTTGAACCCCTGAGAAACACTTCACTTTACCTATAAGAAAAAAAAATAAAGCAAGCTGTTGAACAAAAAGCTGTTTCCCAACAATGAGATTAAAAACTAAAGGTTTGAAAAAAGTAGGAGAACATAAGTAATATTTGAGTGGTCTCAAATGTGCGCAAGATATCTCTTATGAAGCCCATAACAAAAAGATGTTTCGCAACAATGAGATTTAAATGCATGGTTTGAAAAAAGTACGAAAACAAAAGTTCTATTTGAGAGGCCTCAAATATGGACAAGATGTCTCTTATTAAATCCATAACAAAAACAAACAAAGCAAGCTTTTGAACAAAAAGCTGTTTCCCAACAATGAGATCAGGGATAAAAGGAAAACAAAGTAATATTCGGGAGGCCTCAAATGTTGACAAGATGTCTCTTATAAACAAAACTTAATCAACCTCGCTAATAAGAAACACTCCACTTTACCCATAACAAGAGCAAATAAAACAAGCTTTTGAAAAAAAACTGTTTTCCAGCAATGAGATTAAAAAGGTTTCAAGAAAGTAGGAAAATAAAAGTGATATTTAAGAGGCCTCTAATGTGGACTGGATAATACAGGCGAATAAGATTTAACAGACGGCACTAGGAAATGCTAATCGCGTTCGAAGAACGCAATCCTAATTTCTTGTTGGTTGTTGAAAATTTGTCGTTGAAAATTCTTGGTGCCCGGACTGCCAAATGGCCGCCCATATTGCTTTTTTTCAGGGGCTCACTTCGAAAACGTCGCCATAATCTTTGATTACTGCTAGTCTACATTATTGCCCCAAAAATCTTTTGCCAATCATTACTGTTGTACTATAATTGGAAGTATTCAAAATGGAACTTCCTGGGAAAACATAATGGTTCGATTTTTGAAACGATATTTAAAATGTAAATCAGGTTGGCCAGTTGTTATACTTCGTTTCGAAGGCGTTGAATAATTCGTGAAGATGTTAATTCATATAGTAAATGGGTCTCAGAAAGTCATTTTAGAAGAGACAGCTAAAATTATCTTAAATTCGAAGCAGAAACTTTTGAAAAACATAAGCAACATACATGTATGTATGATAAACATATGACGGGATTGTTAATACGATTAAAAATAGCCTGCGACTTATCTCTCCCCAAAGAGAGATTGCTCGAAGGCTAGATAAAAAAAATAAATAAATAAAACGAATTAAAAATTAATGTTAAGAAGAAATTTAAAAACACGATTATTAAGGAACTGAGTTTGCTATAGACACGATATATTTTCATATCATCTGAAAACATACACACTGGCGTCTCCTATAATATCATGCTTTATCATATGACCCGTACGGCCCTGCGAACCTTTTCTTTGCAAAACCATTGATGAAAGTCCCGTATGAGGGCCGTACGCATTTGCGCGAGCGGAGCCGGAAAAAGGCGTACGGCCCTACTACAAAAGCGGACGGCCTCGCGCGTTAAAATTTCAAGTAATTTTGTATCCAAATTGGTCATATGATAAAATACTTATTGACTAAGTTAGGTCGGGCCGGATGGGAAAATATTTGGCTCTCGGCCATAGCGCACGGACCTCGCTGCGCTCGGTCCGTACGCCATGACCTCGAGCCAAATACTTTCCCATCCGGCCCTCCCACTTAGTCAATAAGTACATAGTCTTCTTAATATCGAAAATACGGCAGTTCAAACTTATTTCCAAATAACGGCAATAACTGACGTTAATTAAGGATAGCGTGGTGTTATATGAAACATGACAGGCTGTGATAGAGCATATCATAATCTCTCCGAGAGGAAATTAAAAACAAAATTGAAACGACGCGCAAGATATGTTATCTGTAACACACCGGCATATGGAACATGTTTCCTAATAAAAACGAGTCAGTTTACCAACTACAGTACCACGTCCTACGTACACAATTTTCAAACTTTTCCAACGTTATTATCAGCGGATGAATCTCGATTTTAACTACATATATATTTTGCCTTAATCCTAGTCATATGGAACTACGGATACACCAGAAAAAAAACAATGGTGCTAATATTACTCAATATTCAGTTATAAGAATATTCCAAACAAACAAAATTGAAAGAAAAAACGTTTGTATTTTGTGAAAGTTAGTTTGTACATTTTGTATGCAGAGTTTTTCAGTTTTTATTTCGGATGATTGAAACCCTTTGGAAAAATAAGTTTTTAATTGTGCACAGATTCCACAAAATAGAAAGGTAAAAATATCAACAAAATTAAACACTTAGGTAGATGATATGTTAGCAATGAGTATTGGAAATAAATAGAATAGAGTTGATAATATTAGAATAAAACAATGTCAGAATAAAACAATGTCAGCGATTGTAAAGCCTGGTTTCCATTATAATCGCGGTATGATCGCTATGATTGCTGCAAAAAACGTTGAGTGATCGTTGCGTTGACCGGTAACCATAGGATCGCTACGATCGTCATGGGAGCTGGAGGGTGGCTTCCATATGATCGCTACGATCGCTGAAAAATTTTTTTAGCCATCGTAGCGATCATAAGGAAACGACTCTCCAACAACAACTTTGCAACAATATCTTTTAGTCTTTCTGCAAAACATGAAAATGTTCAGAAACGAAAGCAACAACAAATTATAATTACGTTTTATGTGCCTTTAGCGATGACTGCTTGACTAAAATGACGGCGTCATCTCAAACTGTTAATTTATTTGTGGTAAATTAAAAAGTGAGCAAAAAGTAATCAATTTTAATAGCGAGATGCGTGCATACGAGAAAAAGGAGGATATCAGTAATCTTATATTGTCAGTCTCTTGTGCGCACTAAAAATCATTATTGATTCATCCATAACAGCTACTGTATATAGTTTTCCAGTTTGTTGAGAATGAAATCGAAAATGGAATTACGTGTCACTGACCTACAACACAATTGTTTTTAATAAATGAATTCCATAAATATGACATTTGTACACCTCAATGGCTCTGAAGGATCAAAACAAATATTTTGATCTCGTATTTATTTACCTACATATGGTACCTTTGCGGCAGCATTTTTTCGTCAGGTATATTAAGGACTGGGTCTGCCATTACTTTATCAAAAAAAGTAAAGGGGTGGTCTATCCTCAAAATTAAAGGACATTCGTTTTATGTGCCTTTCTTTAAATTGACGGCCATTATCTCAAACTGTTAATTTATTTGAGGTAAATTAAAAAGGGAGCAAAAAGTAATTAATATTTGACGTACATACGAAAATGGAGGATATTACTAATCTTATATTGTCAGTCTCTTGTGCGCACCTGAAAAATCATTCTATATTGTTATTAATGAAATCGAAATCTAAAATGAAATTAGGTGACCTACAACACAAGTTTTTTTATTAATTAATGAATTAACATACCATAAATATGACATCTGTATGCTTCAAGGCTCTGAAGGATCAAAACATTATGTTTTGATCATGCCCAAATGGTACCTTCGTGGCAGCAGTTTTCTTTTCTCAGGTATATTAAATGACGGTGTTATTTCAAACTGTGAATTTATTTGTGGTAAATTAAAAAGTGAGCAAAATGTAATTAATTTAACAGTGATTTGACGTACATACGAAAAAGGAGGATATTTGTAATATTATATTGTCAGTCTCTTTTGCGCACTAAAATCATTATTGATCCATTCTATAACAGCTATATATTTTCCAGTTTGTTATGAATGAAATCGAAATCATAAATGAAATTACGCGACCTACAACACAATTGTTTTAATAAATGAATTAACATACCATAAATATGACATCTAGCTGTTTAACTCAATGTTACCGTCACGGCAGCATTTTTCGTTTGTAAATTACAGCATGTATTTTTAAATATTCCAGTGATGACATCTCACGGTTATCGGTTTGTCTCGACAGCGCTCACCATTCGCGAACACGCGAAGCGTACAGCAAGTGTCCGTGACTGCTCGTGTGTATGAACAACAAGTTTTCTTTGACAAGTTTTGCCTTGACAAGTTTTATTTGCCCATGTGAACGAAGAAACAAGTTTTCTTTGACAAGTCATTCGTAGCCAACAGTACAATTGTACAGCGGGCGAAGAAAACACACAAACAAGATCAATACCACATCAGGTCAAGAATCTCTTTGTAATCAGTCTTTTATTGTTTCTATTTGTATAGGATTCTGCCTTGTATTCCACAAACTTTCTCTTGTTCGGAGGTATTCTATTAGAAGCGATGTGGCGGAATCGATCCAACGAACAGTTTTAGCTGCCATGTTGTTATCCGCCATGACTACTACTCCAAACAACAAGACCGCTGAGCGCCCGCGATTTCGCAACGATATTCTTGTCAAGTTTTCCTTGTTGAGCATACAGACAAGCAAGTTTTGCGATTTGTCAAGTTTTTCTATGACAAGTTCTCTTGTTCGAACCTGGCATGCCAGCTTTTGAACTATTGCACTTGACAAGAAAATGTTGACAAGTTTTGAAGTAAAACTTGTTATAGAAGACTTGCTCGTCTATAACGTGCTGTAGTTGTTATCACTAGATCGGCTCTAAACGTTTATTAGTAATTCCGCTGACCAGTGCATAAGGCTCAGACCTCTGGAAAAATTAAAACCGATCTGCGGACTTCAAATCTACTTTTCAAGGCTTCGGAAAACGCCATAGCACGGTAAATAGAGAACTTAAGATCCACGACGAACGAGACGACGACGACGTCTATAGACCGCGGGAGGACTGGACTGAGGACGTCGGTTTCGGTGGGAAAATGAAATCTTAAGATGCGGCCGGCAGGAAGACGACGACGACTTATTTCGACTTGGCTTGTTGAAAACGTCTCGGTCAAGATGACATCGTTTAAGGACATGAGTGAGCTTCTTTTTTTGAGCCGTGGATTAAACTTTATTAACGACGAACAATTTCCAGTTTTGTTTGACCTGTTCGAGCCAAAAAATCCTGATTTTTTTCCCCATGGAGAATATCGAAAGTTCGCGCTGTATTAAATGGCCGAGTCCGAGTGTTTGGCCGAGTTCCCAGCACATTAGTATATTGTATTCGGAATTCCATACAAAGTTTGGATTCCTAAAAATAAACACGATACACAATTAATTGCAAGAGTTGGCAAAAAAATTGTATTTGGCCGTAAGTGAGTCTAAATAATCGCATGTGCAAAAATGTTACAAAATGAAACGTTTCACTGATAAAGATTCGATATATTTTTATGTATTACAGAGGCGAAAATTCCAGAGTACAAGTGATTAAATTCTTTTATTCAAGGCTTGCGGCCAGCTGCTTGCAGTCATGAATAATTTTTTTCGATCTAGCTGTTTCGACCGTAACGGCAAGTTTTAAAGATAAACGTTATGCTGCCAGCACTTACAGTTGTGTTCTCAAGTCGAAACACTAAAAAAATTGAGTACTTATAACTATTATTCAGGTTCTTCATTCCTTTTTACAACCTCATGGGAAAATAAATTTACGACTTACCGGTTCTCCTTTTCCTCTTGTCTTGCCGCCAGTTAGTAAACAACACGAAAACACGCACGTTATATACAGCCAAATTTTTAATCCAATTCGCTTCGTAAAATAGAAAGAGAAGCTTAAATGAAACCACAAAAGACAAAGGATGAAAAAAGATTACAAAAGTGACAAGTCAGTGTACATTTTTACCTTTGAACTTTGTTTAAACAACTCCTTTGCACGACGACGTGAAACTACTGGCTTGGTCGTCGTCGACGAGAGGACGACGACGGAATTCGCTGGAAAATCGCGTGAATCTCACTTCCGGTCGTCGTCATCCATGCTGTCGTCGTGGATCTTAAGCTCCCTAATGTTCTTTTTAAATGTGTGAGGTTTTGCCTCCATTTGTAAAAGCTTAAATAAACCAAATTTTGTTTCGAAAACGATGAATAAAAAACATGTCTTAGCGTGACACAGCTAGATGATGTAATGTTAAAATTTATTTACACATGAATTCTTTGACTTCAAACTATCGAAAATTCAGTAAAACCGATCTGCGGACTTCAAATGGATTCTTCAAGACCGAGGAAAACACTACAGCACGGTAAATGTTGTTTTTTCGCTGCCATTTGTGAAAGTTAAAATAAACCAAATTTTGTTTCAAAAACGATGAATTTAAAAACATGTTTTAGCATAACACAACTAGATGATTAAATATTTTAAATTTGTTTACTCATTTGATTTCAAACTACCGGGCTCAGGGGCATAAGCCATATCTTGTTTCTTAGCGTGACACAAATGCGTATCGTTTAAAATAAGAGAGAACTGGATGACGTAATGTTTTAAATTTGTTTACTCACTTTTTTTTTACTCACTCAATGTACGGGACTTTCATCTGAGCTCACGACAAATTTAACGCATTACGTCATCCAGTTCTCTCTCATTTCACACAATGCATATTTATGTCACGATAAGACATGTTTATTAATTCATCGTTTCGAAACAAAATTATTTGCTTTTTTTGAACAGCATAATTATTATGATTTGTTATAATTTAAATATTATATTGCGTCATCACATGCATCATCACATATGATTCACTGGCATCAATTCCTGACCATTACACAATGACTGATTAATATTGTTACTAAAATAGTTTTTATTGTAACTACAGAGGTCACTTTCATCTATCGTTTCATCCGTGGTTGCTCGCGGGATCAGCTGACTTTCTTGTTTCGAACGTGGCAAAAATAAATGAGAAAGTCGACAAACTCACAAATAGTTAGAATACTGCAGCCAAGAAACAGACCCAGGTTACCACCAATTTCACCTGCAAATACAAGAAGAAGAACAAGAAGAAGAAAAAAAAAAATATATATATACTATATATACTATATATACTATATATACTATATATATATATATATATATATACTATATATACTATATATATATACTATATATACTATATATACTATATATACTATATATACTATATATATATACTATATATACTATATATACTACTTTTCATCCGGCGCTTCCCAATGTTGCTAAAATTTTGCACAGGCTTGAACCAGTTTTGCAGTCCTCTAGACGTTGCCAGGGAGCCATAGGACAGGTCCCCACGGTGGCGTTTCGCAGGCCCAAGTGCCTTAAGGACATTTTGGTCCACTCGGATCTTAAAACGCTAGAACCTGATAGGGGTTGTAGAGGTTGCGGGGATCGACGTTGTAGGGTTTGTGACTTCTTGGTCGAGGGCACCGGTTTTATAAGTAATGTTACTGGGAGAGAATTCGTTATTAATTTTAAGTTAGACTGTAATTCAGATCACGTTGTTTACTTGTTATCATGCGCAAGGTGTGAATTGCAGTACGTAGGATCTACCATCAATAAGTTTAGAACTAGGTTTAATAACCATACATCTAGACTTAATGCACACAGAAGGCTGTCTGCTGATATTAAGTCAAAGGATGATATTATTTATAAGCATTTCAATCAGTTGGATCATAATGGTTTGGATGATGTTAGAATTCAGCTAATTGATAAATGTACGGTGGAACAACATCTTAGGGAACGAGAGGCCCAGTGGGCTTACCGGCTTCGGTCTATTTACCCACAGGGTTTGAATAGTGACGATTTCTTTTGTAGTAGGAACCCTAGAAGGGATGTATTTTAGAATCATTTCCGCATGCTGCAATCGGGATTACTTCACTACTCCTCCCAGGTAGATCGGTCATGCACGGCGTATTCTTCCTAGAAAACTAGAACTTAATACGGATCGACCGGTGGGTGGTAAGGTGAATAACGTTTAACCGACTATAACCGACTGACAAAAATAAAAACCCTGCGAAAATAAAGGCATTAGGGTAAGCTAATAACAAACAAATTCAAACACAACAATTGGCCACAATTTCAGTAACAAAGTGTCTTTTCAGCTCACCATCCAACAGGCTGAAAACGACACTGAAACGCCTTTTGTTACAATTTGGATAACCTCTATCAACCCATGGCTCATGAATCGCATGCAGACCCACTGTTCTATTATTTTACCACTAAGATGCAGTCATTCAGTGAAGGCCGGCTGCGATAAAAAACGAAAACGTATTTCCTGTTGTGCTAATAATAAAAAAAACGTATGGTAGTTATGGTACTATTTTTTGTTCTGTCTACTGTAACAGCTATAAACTTCGTTTTTCATCGTTAACTATTTATTTGTTGTCAAACTTACCCATTAACGCACTGCTATCATACTGTGCCTTTTGCCTAAAATATTCGTAGCTGAAGGTCTTGTAGCCAACTTGAAGATAAACTAAGTTCCTCCTAACAAAACAAATAGGAAGAAACGTAATGTGGTGATAATGAAAGTTTTCGGGGTAAACATTATATGTTGATTGTTGATTTAACACACTATTATTTTATGTTCAACGCTGAAGTAATATACAAGATGGGATATATTTGGCATTTTCACCCATTGAAACGAGTCAGCCATCAGAAAAGGGGTGCAGATGTGGTTAACTGATACATGTAGCTGAGAATTGGCCAAAATTTTAACAGTCAGCGCTGACTGTTAAAATTTTGGCCAATTCTCAGCTACATGTATCAGTTAACCAGCTGAGAAATGTTCGAAAATTTAACTGATAGCAGAGAAATTCATAATAACTGTTAGCTGAGATTGATAAATTTCCCCTCAATATCTTGTGCATATCACTCACAAATAGGTCAGTTTTAGTCTAGTTAACCATAGTTAACTCTGATGGGAACATCGCTATCCGTTACTAAGCATGCGTTACAAGAGTTGCGTGATTAAAACTAAAAGATTACTTTCCCGATAGGCCTGTCGGCTAATTAATAATACGCGCGCAAAATTTCTTTCGCAAGCATTTTTTGAAAGCTTCGTGACAAAAGGTCATGGCTTCGGGTGATGTAAGTGGTATTGTAAAAGTCATATTAAACTTCTTTCGTCACCGCGAAGAATGGCATCGTAGCCGAATCTCGGTGAGCTACGAAATGCACAGATTATTAACAGACATGAAGAAATATCTCACCATTTTTTTAGGAATCAATGAACAGGCTAGAAAATATGGCATTGGGTGTTACGAAACGAAACTTTACCGCTTGACGAAATCGAGTTCTGGAAAAACGGAAAATTTCGCAATTTTAACGCAGATTCAATGGAATTTTTTTTTTTTTGCGGAGGGGGATTCGCTATTGGATTATTTTCTCAGATTCGTTACAACTTGGTTACATTTTATGGTGAAATATAGTTTGTTTATTTCTGGGTCAATGTACATGTAGTCTATAATGCAAGGCCTTTGTCAGCACTGAGAATAGTTGGTATATAACGTGCTTTTGACATTTAGGATAGCAAAATGCTTCGGAGCTCTTTGGAAACGATCTGTACCTTTTATAAGGTGGTCGGAATGTATTTAGTATTGTTTGACGATTCTCGGAAGATGTGGAAAACATTCATACGTTCTTCGAAAAGCTTCTGGAGGTCTTTGACATTAATTAATTTATGCTCTGACGTCTTAGAAAATTACAACAATGTAAAATTAGTAAAATAAAAAAAATCAACTTAGTTCTGTCAAAATTAACTGATACTGAAAAATGACTAAAGTATTAACTGATAGTTGAGAAATGGCCGAAAATTTAACTGATAACTGAGATTCCAGTTCCCCCATCCAGAGCAGAGCAAACAAAAGTGAGTAAAGCGAGTAAATTTCTTATAAAGGAAGATTTTGTAACACATTTTAGAATAAAAACAAGAGGCTCCAAGCAGCCTATACTCGTGCGCATGCATAAGAAAGTTTTATGATATAGAGCGTTTTCACTTGACGCCATATTGGTGTTCCCGTACAAAAGAATTTTAATTAACTTCCTTTGTTAGGAACACCAACATGGCCGCCATGGCCTTTGTCACTTGAGCCCCACGGGACTGAGTGAAAACGCTCTATATTTTAAACATGATAAGAAGATGTCCGACATGGAGAAGAGTTACTCCTTTCATCCAGTCATCGTTCCTGCAAACCACGTTGTTTACTATTGAATGTTTTGTAAATGAAGGCTGTACCACAATGAAGCCAGTGATTCTTCTGAGTGTCATATATACCTAACGTGAACATTAGTGAGGTAAGTAAGGTCATAGGAGACGCTGTCGTGACACTTCGGTAACAGCATATCGTCATTATTAAATGATAATTATTTCAAGATAGGTCGCGATTTAAGGATGAATGTGTGACGGTATGCAAATTCCTTTGTTTTCACACCTAAGTTTATTGCAATGTATTTTCACACATTCATCCTTGTATAAAGTGCCACCTATCTTGCAATACAGTAGTTTATCATTTGATAATGACGACATGCTGTCGTCGAAACGTCATGTCTTAATATCTCTCGTTTTTATTCTAAAAAGTAAAGTAACGAATATATTATATGATGGGTAACACATGACAGTAATTAAAAAATGCATGGTGAAGATGGACATGGGCGCGATGTATTTTTTTCGCACCTACGTTACCAAAATGATTCCATCTTATTGTTAAATTACAGATGGATAAACAAGGTCCAAATGTGTTAAGGGAGTGAAGCCTTTTTGAAAGATTTGTTGCGGTTTATGTTGCATTAACGGGCAATGCAGGAAATAGATGAAGCCAGATCACGTGTGTTTGTGACGTCATGAGGGTGCGTCTCTTCTCTGATATTTTTTTTGTGATATCGTTTTTATATTTGAGTTTTTAGTTGTGTCGTGAAACCAAAACCAAAGCAATTACTCTGTCCAATCAGAACAGATACAACAAACCAATTAACCAATCAGAATCGAAGTAAATACATGTAGCAGTCGCAAAGCGCGGGAAAACGCGTGAGAGTAAGTGAAGATTGGTTTTGGTTTTATTTCTGGTTGGTTGATAAAGTGGCGCGAGATGTTTAAGCCAATCACAAAGCGTAGGAATGCAAAACCGGCAGGGGTAATTTGCCGAACGCCGAACGCCGAACGCCGAACGCCGAACGCCGAACGCCGAACATTGTTCTCACCCACAACAGTAAATAAACGCTAACCAATTTGAATCAGTGCTTAACCCTAAACACTGTAGCACTGATTTACAGTATTTAGGGTTAAACACTGATTCAAATTGGTTAGCTTTTATTTACTGTTGTGGGTGAGAACAATGTTCGGCGTTCGGCGTTCGGCGTTCGGCGTTCGGCGTTCGGCGTTCGGCGTTCGGCAAATTACCCCTGCCGATGCAAAACCAAAGCAATCGCGAAATTACTTTCGACACTCAATCTTTCGCTGGTAACGATACAACGTTCAGTTTGACGTTACCGGCCGCGCCATCAAAGGTGATCCTGCCACCTACCTAAAGTAATCTTCTGTTTGGTTAAAACCCTTGCGTTGTAGGATTTTCGTCATCGAAGGGTTGGGAAATACTGCAGTTGAAACTGTAGGCTCGTATCTAATAACTTTACAAGCAAGGGGACAGTCACACGTTTTCGTACCTTCAAACACATCTGTAGCAACATATGAAAAAATAGAAGAAGTCTAAAATGCTCTATTGAAGTGTTGATTTATTCTAAATAGTATAAGGAAGACAGAATCAAGAATATCAAACATTGGCTGTAAATCTCGCAAGAATCCCAGCTGGTGGGTGTGGCGGACCAGTGTTCAAGGAAATCTTTGAATACGGTGTTACAAATCCATTCAACCCCGTAGCCATCCAGCCAGGTAGCCAGCTAACCAGCCACCGAGGTATTGACTTAGGCTTACAGAAATAGTTACATCTCCAGCTTTCCTCAAACCAAACGGCCACATCGCCCCTTGGCGATTAATGGGCCTATATCACCTATTTTTAGTATTCCATTAAACAGCCGAAAAGCATATTCACATCAATGGAAACCCATCCATAACGTCCAAAGTTGTTTACAACTACTCGATTAATGCATTAAAACTACAAAGAAGTGTCTTTGGTTACAAATTGTAACGGAATTGTTACTTCAAAAAGTTGATAATGGTGTTTGCCCCCATTTCGCGAATTCACTTGATAATTTGCTCTTGGGTTTCTAAGAATATTTTTATATTACAAAAGGTACTTTTCTCAAGCAAAAGAGTTTAGCACAATTTCGACCCCCAAACCTAAACATAACCATGACATAGCCCCTTTAAGGTCCACTGAGGTGTGCATTGTTCTTACCATTTACCACATTGTCGGTACAGGAGCGATCATCACGAAAACAGATCCGGACAGCAGCGTTAACTAAAAGGGAAACAATCATGCGTGAAATGTTTGGTGAATGGATCAATCGGACACTGTATCTTTAAATTTTGTCTTAGACTATGCGGATATAATATGCGTTATAGTTGTTAAGTTGGTTATAATCATTTCACATCCGGCAAGCCCGAGAAGAATATTTCTTTTTTATAAAAAAGAAAACCAGCCACGAACCACTATGACTGAAAAAGAGAAAGAAAAAGAAAGAGATTGAAAAACACACAGGTGAAGAAAAAAGGCGCGAAAAAACGTTGCCGTGTGTCGCGCTGTTCCTTGGCAAGGCAGAATGAAACAGTTGAAAGTTCAAACCGCTGAATCTGATAAAGCTAACGAGCAAATTTTTTTCAATATGACTTTTAATAATTGGTTCTGAAATATGGTATATGCTTGATGCTTCCTAAAAAATGTTTCTAGGTAGTTATGCGCGACAACAACCGCCTGACGAGAACTTATTCGTCCTCTTGCGTTTTTTTAACAACTGCATGATGTATTATTCCCTACTATTGAGTGAACAGACAAATGCCACACACCCGGACAGACCTTTTGTTGGCAAATAACTTGACAAACTCCCTGAAAATACCCGAGGAATTGACTAAGCCATAAAAAATAGCATGTGAGTTTGATACTAAACTATAGTGTGATAGTTACCCGTGTCACCAACAGCTCTACACTTGCATGCTGCAAACGTTTTATTTGATAGGCACTCGTAATAACAACCATCCGATGTGTACGTTTGAAAATTTGCCAGCATCTTGGAATCATCACAATCTGTCTCGTACGGCTTCTTCTTGTTTTGAAACTTCAAAATACAAACGAGGAAATTAATATGTAAACAAACAAATAAAAATAATCAGGGATATCAATAACTAACTAACTAAATGCTATAATGAGATCCTGCACAGCGCGTGTAGTAAAAGTTAAATCAATTCACGAAATGAACCAGTAGGAACATTCCACCCATTGTCAACGAAGCGGGAAATATTGTGTACTGTACGTCAAATCCACAATAGTTTGCGCTTACGTTGATTGATATAGAGTAACTCACTGTGTTGCACGAATTGTTTTGAGAAATCAAACAAAAAAAAAACAAAACAAAAAATAGACATACACTATTAGTAGTATTTTGATCTAACAAGGATAGTTGAGCAAGTGAGACACGAGTGCGTGAGAAGAAGCAGAAGAAGCGATGCATGGGGGGGGGGGGGGGGGGGGGGAGGGGGTTAGAATTGAGGAGGTGGTTGGAGTTGCTAATTTTGGGTTTGTCAAGCAAAATGGTGATCAGGTGGTACTGAGTCGCCTGCAGTTCAAATTTAAAACAACGGTTAATTAGCACTCTAAGGTTTTTACAATATAAAACTTACCACTTTTCTCGTTACACTGATTTGAGCGTGTGACCCTGGAGCTACCAGCACACCATTCCAGGGATTGATGAACTCTCCCTGATTGTGAACAAGAACTTTTACCCCCTCAGAAAGTAAACCAAACATGTGGTCATTCGCGCGTATGTCTAGCATCAAAAACAGGCCTGCTGAGACATCACCATAAGACACGTTCAACACCTTTTCACCAGGCATTGAGTTGAATGAGTAACAAATACCAAATTCTGTCACAGATAGCTTAAAATCCTTGTAGGAGCACCCTTTGTCTGAAGATCCAAATTGGCATGTATTTGGTACTATCATTCTGCTTATATCGGGACCGTAAGCTTTAAAGAATTCCCTTTCGTTAAAAGATCCCTTGTTCTTGTTGATAACTTCCAGGAGCTCATTCTTGTAGTCTGCAGTGCAGTTGTCTACAACTACCTCGACATCAAGGATATCGTTATTGGAGCAACAACAGAGGAGTGCTTCTCCACAAGGTCGTCCTCCCCTGACGGCCGCTGTTACCTTGCACGCGTCTATGTTGAGTCCCAGCTTGTTAAACTTCGGATCATCGTCTGTCATGGATGCCTTTCTTTTTGACAAAGTTGTTATGGGACAAATGGTGACAGCTGGGAAGGGCATTCCGTCATCCGGGTACTGAATCTTCATGATTGTAGCAATGGGATAGTCAAAGTATTTTATAATGCTGTTACATAAAGAATATATGACGTAGCTAGAGCAGGTCAGCAACAGGCAGAGCCATAACAAACGAGCCCAAAATGATCTTCGAACAAAAACAAATCGCAAACCATGGAGAGTTGAGTATTCAGAAAAGTCTCTCCAGGTTTGCTTTCTGGGATGGGAACTTGGTTCCTGTTCAACATCAGAGCCGACGAAAAACGTTTCTGTAGGAGAGTCAATGGCTTTTTCTGAGGAAAGTAAAACAAAGTTTTAGTTATAATTTGGTCATGCCAGTAGCCGGATACTAGAAGCCAGTCTTGCCCAGTTCATTTAGTGTCAGGCTTGCCCAATCCAGAACCTATGAGGAGGCTGGGCTCAAATTCAGCTCGCTGAGGGATGGTAGGTTCGTTTGGGGATGTGGTTATTAACAAATGGGAGAAAACTTCAGCATTGCAGGTAACGTTGTTTTAACTTGGCACACCCATCTCATAGTTTTTTTACAACTCCTCATCCTTTGTAACGCGGGTGACATTCTAGCTCATCTTTGTTTCAAAACCTGTTGTTGCAACCTAGAACATAGCAACTCTATTGCCTTAGCATTAGTTAGGTCTCCATGTCTTCTTTCTATTCCTCCGCCTCCACCCCAACGCGTTGCCCAAACTATCCCGAAGCTAGTGGCCAAACTCCCCATCGTTTCTGGAGTGGGAATTTAATCCTGCTCGACCTTTGGCCAAATTCTTCACGAACGGGCTCGTGATAATCCTCTGGTACGCAGGGCATAAAGAGCGGTAAGGAAGATGGGCAAACGTTGCAATGAAGATTTGCTGGTCAGACATATTCTGCCTTTCCTTCGTGTTTTCTTGAACTACATTAATCAAAGGCTCCCATGAGCCACCTCGTGAATACGAAACGTTCCGAACGACCCGCTGCGTCCAATTCCCCACTCTCCCCTCCCTCCAATGCCGTCCCCATGGGTAAGATATTACGGGCTCAATGTTAACAGCTGATCGATCGAGGGAGCGAACGATCGAGTGCAATTTGGTCCCACTGCTACAACTCGTTCATTACGGTTTGCGTATTCACGAGTTTTATAAACGCTCAAAGAAATGCGCGCGCTATGTTTGGTTAAACCGAGTTCATTATATCTCGATAAAGCACGCGCGTAACATAAGGTTCATTATAACCGTTTTTATTTTATAAAAGAAATAAAAAGACTTGTTCCTCGTGCATTGTTGAGTTATATAAGCACTTGGGAATTTTTAAGAACACTCTAAAAAAAAAATTTTTAAGAACACTCTCACCTTTGGCTCGTGCTTCTCTGCACTTCTCTCGTGTTCTTAAAAATTCCCGCGTGCTTATATAACTCAATAATGCACTCGGCGCGTTTTTGTTTTATTTCTTTAAAAAATGAGTCCAAAATATAATGAAAGATATAATAAACCACTCAAGGATACTGTATATGAAATACATATTCCGGGAACAACCTTTTCAACAGGTCAACTGAAACATGTTATGTCTCAACAAAATCGACAGGCCGAGTAAAATTACAAGCCTAAGGGTAAAAATGCATTGTTATCCGTCATTGACAAGGTTTATTATATCTATAATCGTATCAATAACAAAATTGAGTGAAATTTGTGATCCTCGCAGTGTCGACCCTCAACTTAAGCAGTTAAAAAGACAACCTGAAAAAAATTCAGGCCTAAACGGCATTCGAACCCATGACCTTGCGATACCGGTGCAATGCTATATCCACTGAGCTATCAAGCCACATGGATAGATGGTCAATAGTCCAATTTCGATATATTAAAATTCAACTTGAAACAAAAGACATCACTACGAGGCTTAGGGGAATGATAGCAGGGATTTGTATGGTTTATTCCCCTAAGTCTCGTAGTGATGTCTTTTGTTTCAAGTTGAATTTTAATATATCGAAATTGGGCTATTGTGAGTTCGTAACATACCCTATGATAGTGAATATATGAAAATCATATCTTTGAACTGCGGATAAACATGAGTGAAATTTGTGATTCCGCAGTGTCGGCTCTCAACTTAAGCAGTCGAAAAAGCTTAAGTTTGTCGAAGTCAACTCAAACATCCAGTTAGGCAACGAACTGTTAGTGTCCGTGGGGTCTACGTAGTAGGTTCATTTATCCATCATACAACACTGAAAAGTTGCACAATTTGTCAGTACAAAACCTGTTCAATGAATGAATACAATTATTTTGCCTTTAGTGCAACTGAAAGTTGAACACGTATATCTCGTTTAAATATGTTGTTCATTTTCGCAGGATATTTTCAGCTTCATTCATTTCATTTCATGAAATTATTTAAGCGTGAATGATTTGAGGACGTTCACGGTTCTGTGTGAAAGTACAACTTAAACTTGTTAACCGATAACGTGTATTGTAAGGAAGCCTGATTTAATGTTACCGTATTGTTGTTCCAAATTTTTATCTAAACTATCTATAATTGTTGGTAAAACATCGAAGCGCTAGCTCACTTGAAAGAAAAACGTGCTTTACGCAAGCTTGTCTTTAATTCATTTCATAAATATAACCATTGAGCTATAAAAGCTTTTATTAACATTAAAGGTTTGTTTCTATTTACACAACATATCTAATACATCACAAACATTATAAATTTGGGTGAAAGCCTAGAAAGTCTACAGTCCCTCAAATGCCCTGTGTTTAGGCCACAAGATTTTTTTTTTTGACAGTTCAAAGCTGTTTAAACTTGCTGGAAACTACTCTCAGAAGGCGCGAAATGCTATTTCAGAGGCCCTATATTTCAAAAAATACCGGGGGAGCATGCTCCCGGACCCCCTAGAAATGCGCGCTTTTGCCGCTTGTGATGCCCCCCCCCCCCCCCCAATAATGTCTGACTGTGTTACGAAATGACTCCTAAATCATAACACAAAGTGATCTGCTTTTCATTTGCAATCAGCGTACCTGCAACATACACTGTATACTGCGTTATGATAAATGTGATAAATACATGTTTTTATCCACAAACAGTTTCAATATAGAACTTTTAAACATATAAATATTTGTGATAAGTAGAATTTGGTATCTTTGTAATATTTTATAAAATTATTTGTGCCCACAGTAAAATTTAATAGAGGAGGGGTCTTGTCCCCTTGAACAATAAGTATACATAACAGTGAAAACACTCATTTGTATATAGCTAGTTAGGGTTAAAACTATAACTGTTACCCCCCAAAAAAAACACAGCAACACTGCTACTTTAAAAAAAAAATTAACACCACAAAGTCTGTTTTTCATTGGCAGCCAGTGGTATTTTAAGTGCAAAATCCCATCTTTTGAAAAAGATTTCTGTATGATTGTGATAAAAATAGAATTTCAAGTGTTGCCTACTAGATATTTTAATATAAAAGCTTCTTGACACCAACGTTTGTAAAACATTCAATATGAATTGCTGTTTATATTAAAAAAGTGTAAATGACAAACAAAGCAATATTTGTCTAAAAAAAAAAATCGTGCAGAGGGTTTCACCCGAAAAAAAAAATCCTGCACAAGCAATGACCGAAAGAAAAATTTGTGCAACCTGAAAATCCCCCCCCCCGGACCGTCCCTTAGGAGCGACTGAAAAGCAATGAAAGCGTTTGATGAAAGCGTTTGAAATTAAAGGGGCTATGTCGCGAGGATGGCGGGTGAGTACTGGGTACTAACAACTTGAAAAACGTCCGGTGGCTTTTTTTCAAGTTGGCGGCCATTACTGACGAATTCACTGCAATCCGTTCCATCCCGTCGTATTGCGTGGAAGGATAGATCTCAAGTCTACAAATTAGTTAGAGTATTTAATTGGCTAGAGTTTTGTTAATTTTTTTCTGCGATTTGTTAGTCGTACCTTCAAAAAGATCCATGTCTTCCAGTGGTGGTAGAAGTTGGGGAGGAATTTAAAAGCGAAACCGATCGTGTGTTTGTTTACCTCGCGTGGTTCGACACGAGTGCAAGCGCGATAAAACTTGCCGCGATCCGGGAGGGAACAATAGAAATTTGTTATGTGTGACGTCAGGTGACGTCACATGACAGGAACTCATTGCGCAGACTCACCTTGCGCATAGCCCCTTTTCTTTTATGACATTTATTATTTGATGGAGCAATTATATAATACTATTCCCAAGGTCTTCGAACAAGGAAAGATCACATTTTTATTCACATATCTCATTTTCAGATTCATTGATATTTCTCATCTGTTATTTTTCTTATTTCCACTATCCCTATCTTTCTAAGCCGGGACCAGTTCTTGCTGTCCACCCAAGCGAGGTGTCCGCCTTATAGAGAGTTAGAAAAATAAGTGAAATTCGTCTGGAATTAGCCACCCACTTATTTGAGAGAATTGACTGTATAATTACCTATACTTAGTTACTGAACCGTGTTTTAAATAAACGCTGCCGATGACAAGCAAGTTGTCACTTTCAAAACATCGACCTTTGAAATGAAGAAACGATTCTGACTTGCAGTGATGAGCGCAAGTGATGCATTTGCCAATAAAGCCTCCGGATTTGCATTCTTAAGCTTGACGTTGTGATTTTAAGCACGTGTTATCAGGTTGCAAATGTTGCATACCTAGCTTTTACTGAACTATTACTGAAAATTTAATTTGTGCAACAGTGTTCTGAAGGAAGAAAGCATTTTGGTGTTGCTACTGTTGTTGTATATTTTTGAATACTGATATTTTTCGAGACAATGTTCATTGTTTTTTGTCAGTGAGTCAGTGAGTCAGCTGAATAGGCCATAAATGCTTCGATGATAATAATAAAATTACGAAAACTAAATTAATAGAAATGACATTGAGTGTTAAAATTCATCGCAGCAGTTGAGATTTCACGATGCTCCAGTTTGAAATGTAAAGTTATTTTAGGAGAAATTCCGGTTTCGATCAACCAGACGAACACAAAACACAGAATTTTACCTTACACATGTCAGTAATGTGCTTTCAATCAGTGATTATCAGCCGTGTTTTTATTCGAGAATCAATCTATTTCACTTCATTTCATTTCAATTAATGACTTACAAGCTATTTGAAGTAACTCTCGCGTGTGTTTTAATTTTAAAAACACAATATACTCACCGCAAGCAGGATTTGCATTTACAAACGGGTCTCCGCGATCGCTAGAAGATGAAGTATTTTGAAAGCTTTTTAGCTTGATTTGGTTCTCCGTTGTATCACCAACGACTGCCTCCATGTAGCTAAGTTTTCTTTCTGCTCGGTTTTTCCCATTCATAACCTAAGGAAAGCCCGGGAGGGAAGCTCAGTGTTTGAAACCTTGCCAACTACTTTAGCTATATCGGTTCAATCGAACTCGCGTGACGCTGTTTATTTATGCTTCCGGTGAATTGAATTAGCAATTGTGGTGACTGGCGCTTGACGCCATGTATGCATATGTGAAATGTGCTCAAGCGCATCAGCATGCGCGTCACGGTATTTTAGCTAAATTTTTTTTTCTATGAGTAATTAAAACACTTTTTGTTTTGTTTTCGGTTCGAGTTTAATTGAAAACAAGAACTCTGCGAGTGTTAAAGTCTGGCTTTAGGGTCACTAAAAACGATATTTTTTATCCTTGTGTTACTTTTGTAATAATGAGGTATATACTTCATGGTAACACACCATATAGGGATCCTATTATATAGGGATCCTGAAAACTCATTTTAAAATGGTTAGCTTTCATTTACTGTTATGGGTAGTGATATCCATAACAGTAAAAAAAGGCTAACCATTTTAAAATGAGTTTTTAGCCCTAAATAAGTGCCGGATTCTTTGATGTGCATAAATTAAAACCCACCATGAAGTATATCCCAATAATGAAAGTAAAATCTGCAAAGGACCGCAAACGATAATGCTGCTGACGGTATACGTAGGATATATACTTTTGTTATACTGGTATTTCCTCTATGTGCGGAATGCATGTTAAGTTTCCCTTTAAGTACACTTCAAAATCCTTCTATTTTAGTCTCAATTATCTCACCACAATTTACCTTTCTGTTCGCTTTATCCTCGGAGTCACACATCAGATGTAAGTTTTCGATTGATTCATTCTTATTATTGTATTTTTCTCATGTTCATAAGTATATTTTTTACCTCATTGAACCAAACTTGTAACTTTTATCCCATGAGCTTGAAGTTGCTTTGTCAACTGATATGACGTCACTAACATTTAGCCGCATTCTACAAACCACTTGAAAACCACTTGAAACACACTTCTCTTACGGAGAAACACAGCCCAATTTATAAGTCGGGCAGGCTTGGCTTTCAGCCAAAATATTATTATTATTATTATTATTACAAGTGAAACCGTAAATAATATATTATAATTAATTTAACATAATATTCCATAGCCTATAGTCCAAAAAAGAACTTCAAAAACGTTGAAGAAAAATCTGCGCCATTCAAGTAAATCCTGTAAATAAACATGTGTACACCACATGGCCTGCTTTTCAAAGGTGCTAATTGTGGTGTTGGGTTCATACTAAATATATAGAATTTGAGGGGGCAGAAAAAAAAATGCGCTGACCCTTAATAGTAAATAGAGGTTATTCAGCTTAAAGTTGTGTAATACGGCTGAGTATTTACTGACGAGTAAAAATGCCCAGCCGTATTACACAACGTTTCACTGAATAAATGTTTATTTTACGACAGAAATATTCTCCTAAAGGCTACGTTTTTGAAGCTGTTTTTCCTAGTGCACGGTCAGAAGAGTGTAATAACGTGTCATATTTGCACTCGTTTTGATGCATATTTGCACTCTAGAATGCTACAATGTATGTCGAATAATAATGTATCATACATTGTACATTTGTACATTCTAAATACAATTGTATTCAGTTTTCTTACTTTTCTTCATTAAGAACCATCTTCCTAAGAACTCATGGATCAAAACGTTTTGGCTGAATGAAATTGGCAATGCAATTACTGTCGATATGCAATGAAAGAGACAATTTCTTGCAAGTTATGTTCTGAGCATGTGTAGTCCATATAATAGACAATGATAATATAATAGGTAAAAGACAATGGGTTTCTTTTCCTTATTAGTATTCTTTGTATAAAGAATACTAATGTTGGTAGTAATTATTCAGGATTCTTAGTACAACAAATACTGTACTACTGTTTTACAATATCTATGTATATGGAATCTTCTCCAACAAAATTAGCAACCAACAGTTTAGCAAGTAAGCCGTTATTTGAATGACACCAGCGCCCACGTGTAAATTGGTAGGAAAGCGAGTGGTTCAGAGATGCAAGCTGCTCATTTCTACTCATTCACTGCCACTGAATAAAAATTGTTAGACATTTTAACCACTGTACCTGTCAACTTTGGTGTAGCATTTTTCATGGATTATTTTTTTCCTCAGAACTTTAAAATACCAAAACTTTCGACAGTTGCCGGGAAGCCATGCTCACCTCATCGAAGCCAGTGTGGCACATGCGCTGTATGCTAATCAGTCTACTTGTTTTTCTTGTATGCTAATATCCTCTTTGCACAAAAAGCACATTTGTTTGATCTCCGTAGGGACATGCTTTTGGCGGTTCGTGTTTGAAGCCGTTCAAAACACTCACAGCACGTGTTTTATCAAGTCTAAAAATTCTCGCGCTTCGCGCTCGAATTTTTAAACTTGATAAAACACTGCTGTTCGTGTTTTAAACATTACATAAACATGCATGTAATATAAACCCACAACCAATTATTCTTATTTACATGGAAACTAATATATTAACAATTTTAAATTAACATACATGTACCTTAGAAAGATCACACATTTGCAATGAGTTTACAATGTGGTAGACTTTTATGTCCATAACCCATGACAGTACATGTAAAGTATGTGATGTTTCCTGGGAGAAACAATTTGATTAATATAGGAAGTGAGCATCTTGAATTGATTGATGAATTTTTCAGACATAAAAAAGGATTAACTGCTGGTATACATGTACCTACTGTAGTTCAGGGCTGTCACTAAGGGCTGGGTGCCAGGGATTTCCCCTGGCTACTATGAGCATGACCCCATACTTTCATAGGAAAATAGAGGGAAAATAGAACCAAAAGAACTCCCCAGCTGTTTGATTGCCTGCCTACTAATTGCATTTACCCAACAACTTGAATCTTAGTGACAGCTCTGCTAGCTGAATATTGTAATTATTATTAATAGTAACATTAAGCAAGGCACTGGGGCTTGTAAAAACAGTCTGCAATTTGATTGCCTTTCTACAGGTAAACAAAGAACTAATTGTTTGAGTACATGTATATACTTAAGCACTTTACATTTAAGCATTTCATTTTTTCCAAGGAGTGGAGTAGACAAGTTCCTTACTGCAGAACACAAGGGTGAGAAAAAAAAAGCATCTTTAGATTCCAAATTGTACATGTACATGTAACTGACAATGACAGAAGAGCAAGGCTGATGAAACATGTCTTGCAGAATTGAAACTGTGGTTCTCTTATTACAAAGTACCAGTTACAATTTTAGATCTTTCTTCATGTAGCATCCTTGTATTGGTTTAAATTAATTTTGAGTCAAATTTGGTTAATCCTGTATGGAGATCCAAGATTGTGAACTCTTGGCTGATTTGATACCATCACAATCATATGACCTATCTTAAAGTATATATTAAATCTTTATTACTCATGGCATAGCCGAGGAAGAAGTTATAATTGATTTTTGTCTCACTGATCCGATTAATTGACAAATTATTGAGGCCTTGTGATCTCGTGGCCTCGTGTATTAACTTGAGAAGCAGAAAGAAGAATAACTAGCCTGCGGACAGGCTTCCAGTCAGACGGCGGGGTCATGCGAAGAAGGGAAGCCTGCACGCATCCTTCAAAATCGCAGCTGCCGCCCACAAGAACCCGCGGATTGCTTTAGCTTGTCAACTGTCAAATTTTAACCAATCAGCACGCCCCGGAAGTCAAAATTCAAAATCAAGGTAAACAAATGATGATACACATGAAATCTAGGCGCCCGGTCGCTCGCGAGCGCCATGTCTGACAGATAAACTCCCAAAATTACCATACTTTCAGCCTCTGCAATTCAATACCTTAAAGCGGATAAAATCATTATAAATAAGAGTACGTTGTTTTGTTACAGTTAGCCGAAAACCATCTCCGAGTTATTTATAGTTCTTGTCACTTCGCTTCGCCGTGTTTGTTTACGCACACAATTTCAGCGGTCGGTCGTAGTTAAAAAAAAATCCTTCAGAAGGTGTAAAACAAATAAAACCGTCTGCTAAAATAATTCAAAAGCCGTTAGCAACGAAAAATAATTCATGAACGTTTCATTAGTCACGAACGAATTGGTCATTCAGCTGGTCGTTCAGCTGGCATTTCTGGGACTCCAGGACATGCACTGCACGTTAACTCTGATCGCAAACCCGCCATAGAATTCAGAACTCCTTGTGAAGATAAAACAAAAATCCGCTGCCTCCCAAGGCAAACTACCAAGAAGCTTATTGAATGGCGATTCAACTCATTCAAGACATGTTTATTATATATATTTAAACTTTACGCAAGACAATGCGGGGCATTCATGGATGGATAGGACTGTTTGATATTGTGTTCACCGCTTATTGCCACATGGGATTTTTGTTCCAGCAAGTTTTGTGTTTTATATAACTTTGCATTTCAGTCAGCGATGGCGGTTTCCAGTGTCAGCTACTGAATGTAGTTTTACTTTTTAGACACAATTTCATGTTTCTCTAGAAAAGCACTTAAAACATTTGGGAAACAAATACTGCAATGGGTTAAAGACACCACAAGTTCAAGCTGTGTACAGCTTCTTGTTTAATTATACCAAGTTTCATTGTCACAGCTTTCATACTATTGATATTACATGGGAAGACAGAGGGAATCCCCTAATGCACAGTCCAATGAAAGGGCTCTAAGAGCCATGCATCTCATGAATACGAAACAGCGTAAGGATAATTTTAGTTGTTCTTGATGTTTTGTAATTTAGCAGCGTCACTGTGATTATTAACACATCTTAGGATGACAGAAATATCCATTGTGTGAAACGAGACAGCTGGATGAGCCGAGTAAGCAAGCAATGACAGCAATACAGTGACATTTCCCCTAAATGCTCCAAATCCATTTGAAATCCACAAATTGGTTATAATTTTCCATTTAATACTAAGTTGGAAGTCCAAGAATTGAAGAACAAACAGATTTTAAAATATTTTAAACATTTTTGCATGACATAAATATGCACCAAATCATACAAACTCACATGTAACATAAGTTATATAACATCCGCTCACATGTACACTCTGCTATATTAAACTCACGTGCCTTACATTCATTTGTGTCTCTTTAGAAATCTAATTATTTCTACCAGCTGCTTCTAAAAATATTGTAGAAAGAACTCTGAGTTATAACACATGCTGCAAGATTGGGCATTATTAAATAAATAAATAAATTGAAGAACAGATTATGGGCATTTGTCAGGCATTTTATAACTTTTCCTTCCCAAGGGTGGGGCATTTACCAAAACAGGTCAGCCTGGGGGTGGGGCATTGTCAAAACAACCTTATCTTTCAGATTTTAAAAGTTGACTCATACAATCCTTAGTTTTTTATTTTAAATTTCCTGATTGCCCTCAAAAATACAAAAACTGAGTTGATAAACATTGTTTGGGTCCCACACTTTTCAAGAGAACCGGAGCAACAAGCAACAGAGTGAACGCAGTCATATTGGAATTGACGGAGCCATTGGGGGGTGGGGGGGGGGGGGGGAATGAGCGGGCTTGGAATTGACAGAGCCATTACCTTTATCCAACCTGTTCCTTCTTTGAAATGTAAACTACAACATGTACATGTGACTGTAGTTTTTGGAAGTCTGATTACCTTAGGAGAACAAAATAAACAAAACTTCAAAATAGCAATACAACTGTACAGATCTTGTAGTTGATAACAAATTTAATTCTAGAGCATGATGCAAGATGCAGACCCTCAGGTTTTTGTTTTACTTCCACCTCTAATTTCCACTGTCAAAGATCTACTGTACATCTTCGTGCTTGAAATACAGTGAAACAGGTGAAACGAAAGGCAACGAAACATCTTTCTAGCTACACGTCATATTTAAAACCTCTTATAAGTTCAAATGTGGACAAAACATGTCAAGAGCAACCTTAAAACCTTACCGTATAGCATATGTATTAACTTTGAAAATTACCGCGAAAGCTACACTGTACATGTACTATCAAGCTGATATCAGGGTGTAACATGTCAATAATTTCAATAAAGAAATAAAAAACGCGCCGAGTGCATTATTGAGTTATATAAGCACGCGGGGATTTTTAAGAACACGAGAGAAGTGCAGAAAAGCACGTGCCGAAGGCGAGTGCTTTTCGCACTTCTCGAGTGTTCTTATAAATTCCCAAGTGCTTATATAACTCAACAATGCACGAGGAACAAGTTTTTTTATTTCTTTTATAAAATGAAAACGATTTTAATGAATCTTACGTCACGCGCGTGCTTTATCGAGTTGTAATGAACTCGGTTTGACCAATCATAGCGCGCGCATTTCCTTGAGCATTTTATAATAGTCTATAAAAATCGATCGTCGTAGATTGAATTCAATACTAATCAATCGACAAATATCGGAATTTGATAAAAGCCAATCACACGATTTCTTGTGATTATCGATTTTTTTTACAGTTTGATTTTGATCGATTTCGATCAACAAGTATCGAAATATAAAAAATGAAGTTGGCAAACGCGGATAAACAAAGGAGGATCAGCTATGTCAAGACTTTATTTTACCGATTTTACACTGTAATTGGAAGCTCAAATAAACACAAGCTGAAATCAGAAACTACTCTTTTCTTCCAGTAAAAGTGATTCATTTTCATGTCATGTATCATTTTATGTCTCATCAGTGATTTATGCATCCCATTTTTATGCTATTTCTTGATCGCCACCTTCTGTCATGCTGTCTCACGCTGCTTCTGTCCTGTTCTCATTAAATTGATTAAACTCCAGCGCTTATCAATTTTAACAGAATTAAACGGCTTTTGGGGGTCCATCAAGCACTGAACGAACCACTGTTTATCTTGGTTTATCATTTCTCAAGGTAATTATTCGATTCTACAGTACATTGAATAACAAACCACTTGGTTGCTCAGTTTTTTTTATGTAAGTTTACCACAACAGAGCGGTTTACACTTCAACCTGAAAAGTCGTTCGAGCTATTAAGTCTTATTAGTTTGGTTAATTTCGTAGCCATGAAAATCTTGTGATTATCGACTTTTATTAATTAAACCTGTCGATTGACAATTATCGACAAATATCGAGTACTATCGACTTAAACTGTATCGACTACGTTTTCGATGATCGATTTTGATCGACATGTTACGCCCCTTACATGTACGCCCTGTGATATTATTTTTTTTTAGCGCTCAGAGTCGCAGACTTTTGCCGATCTGTTTGTAAACAAAATCGCTTTAATAATAATTGTAAACTAGTCAGACGTGCACAATATCAAATAGAAACTAATAATCAATCGCCCCAAACAGTCTAAAATAACCCTGAACCCTGTCTAGTTGGACATTAGGTTGAAAGTTAAACTTACGTCTTACTACATGTACAGTAATTTAAAACTCAAGTCACCTACCTCAGTTGTCCTTTATCAATCCTCGCGACCGGCGCGAACTAAAGCTGACTTGTTTGCGCTATATCGTAAGTTAGCCACGAAAAGAACAGTTTGCAAAGCAATTTCGCCAGCCTTTTTTTCACTAAACAGGACTCTGAATCGACGAAATAAAATAAATTTTCTGTGCTGACGCTACGAGCTGGAAAAATGGCGGATGCTGGACGGTTGGTGTGAAAACTCGAACCAGTCCTCCCGCTGACCATGTCGTGCAAACCGGAGCAGGGGAGGGGAGGGAAGTGGACCGAAGGGGGAGGGGAGGGGAGGGGAGGGAGGGGAGGGTGGGGGAATAAAAAAAAAGCTAACCCCTGATCGGTATGAAAGAAAAATGCTACAGAAAAACTGACAACGCCATTGGTAAGAGGTAAGATAAAAACCACTTATGCAGATTTGTTTATAGTTTTAAACTGAAAAGTCACTGAACAGGATCAGGAAAGGATGGATTTTCAACGTGTAAAACTTTTTTCGTCACCTTCATTTTTACACAATTTTACTGGAGGAGTAATAATGGCCTTTTTTATACACAAAAATAGCATAAATTTTAACTGGGTGGAAAAACGGGGATTTATTTAAGTTAATAAAAGCAGAACTGCAACCGGAACCGAGCCAAAAATCAGTCAACTTCCGTGCGTTCTGGTCACGTGATCCAAGACGTCATACTAATGACGTTGATAAATAATTTAATTTTATTCTTATATCTACCAACATACCAAATTTTTTAACTCTGCATTTCACCCTTTCAAAGATACATGTATACAAAGATACTAGTCGCCAGACCCCTATTTGCTCATGTGTATAGCCCCCTTAATTTTGAAAATCCAGAAGTATCCCGGGCATGACGAAATGTTGTAAGCGAATGCCTTCCTTGCCACGTTGACTATATTTGCATTTATCAAACCATGTTTCTAAAAAACGTTTAAAGGCACTTGGGGGCATAGTCACGTGACTGATGACGTCACCGCACTCAGTCAATTTAAATAGGTATTTTATGGTAGGTGTAAATAGCATGTGGTGTAGTATCCTCATATACTCAAAATTGACAGAGTTATTTGGCATCAAAAATTTTTCTGGTGCAAAGGGTGATGGGAAGGTTCTTATTATAATTATAATATATTATTTTAATTATTATATTATTCAAATGTGTCCGAAAGGATAGAATGTAAGAAGAAAATTCATTTTCAAACATTGCCCTTCTCTGTATGTTCGCTGTCGCTTATTAATATTTCATATTATTATTACACACGTTCCTTTTGAATAAGCAACGCGGTGTTTTAACACATGTTTAGTTTAATTTGCGATTTTGGTTTAATTTAAAACAATCCAAATGCAGCAGAAAATTTAGGGATCTTATGTAATGTTAGAGAATAAAAATTTGAGCAAAAAAACTCATTTTGTAAAAATGCCCTTCTCTTACCGCCCGCCGCCGTTGAAGTTATTCTATTGCATGGGATTCGACGATTAAAGTTTTTGTATAAGTACAACATTAACATTCTCTCCGAGAAGTATTAACAGAAAGACACTGAGGTTTCAATGCGGAGTACAATTTGTCATTGTGGAGTACAATTGTGCGTACGTTGAAGTTATTTCGCCGCAGTTGAAGTTATTCTATTGTATGGGATTCGACGATTAAAGTTTTTGTATAAGTACAGCATTCTCTCCGAGAAGTATTATCAGAAAGACACTGAGGTTTCAATGTGGAGTACAATTGTGACGTTGGGGCATTTCACTGAGTCACATTTTGAATTAATTCTGAAGGGACACTGTTCCGCCGAAATCGATAACAACCTTTTTCCATGTTATATCGCCAAATACCGCCAAATATACGACTTTATTCAATAAAAAGTTTCTATAGAGCAAAACAGAAGCAGTAGTTTGGAGGTAAAGTGCTGGATTACAAGGATGGAAGTGGATTACAGTTCATGAAATTTGATTTCGTGACAGGCGGTCAAGAAATCAAAACTGCCATTCGTTTACATGTAACTGTTAGCCTTTGTTTTGTCTCTTTAGTTAATATTTATTTTCTTTCATCACTTAGCGATTTTTTTTTTCTTTTTCAATGTATCTTTCGTGTCTGCGAATTTCCTGTGGTACTGTTTGTTATGCTGAGCAACTGAAGTTGGTTCTAACTTTTGAGTATGTAAATGAAATTCTTAAGTGCGACCATTTAAATGGAAGTAACTTAGAAGTAATTTCCTGTGGTACTGTCTGTTATGTTATGCAAGTTGGTTCTAACTTTTGAGTCTGTAAGTGACCATTTAAATGGAAGCTAATGCATGAGCAGTAATTTCCTGTGGTGCTGTTTGTTATGCTGTACAAGTTGGTTCTAACTTTTGAGTATGTGGATGAAATCCTATAGTGTGACCAATTGCATTCAATTGAAAGCTACTGAGCAGTACTTTCCTGTGGTACTGTTTATTATGCTGTACAAGGTGGTTCTAACTTTTTGAGTCTGTGGATGAAATCCTATAGACGTGTGACCATTCAAATAAAAGCTACTGAGAAGTACTCAGCCTGTGGTACTGTTTATTATGCTGTACAAGTTGGTTCTAACTTTTTGAGTCTGTGGATGAAATCCTAAAGTGTGACCATTCAAATGAAAGCTATTGAGCAGTACTTTCCTGTGGTGCTGTTTGTTATGCTGTACAAGTTGGTTTTAACTTTTGAGTCTGTAAATGAAAATAAAATTCTAAAGTATACGTATGGCCATTCAAGTGACAGGTATAACTATCCAGTGGTGCTGTAATGTATTTTTTTTATGCTCTACAGGGTAATTATAACTTTTGAGTCTCTAGGTAAATTAAATTTTTAACCGGTGGCCCTTGTTTTTATTTGGGCAGTAATGCGCAACATTTGGTGCATAATACATTCTACAGTATTTACATTCATAACATAATTTATTGACTCTTTTATTTGAACTCAGTTTGTATTTTAATTTGGTTTGAATTCGATTAAAGTTTTAAACAGAACCACAGGGGAAGTTTGTTTTAAAGGACATTTGGGTGCAGGCACTATTAATAGAAGCTGACTGCAAAATATTGGGTCATTTTCGGCTTGTCAAACCCATATAATTTTTTTGATGTCTGAAAAAAATTCAAAAATTTGCATACTTCTACCTTATTTTAAGTAGTGTTCGTCTCTGACATTTTTAAGACCGTTCATGATCAGTAACAGTCATTGGTCTGGCAGATGTTCTCTACACGCTGAGTTGCAAGAGAAATCTAACATCCTGTACCATCGTTAGCGAATAATAATAATACTGTTGTTTGACAAAACAATAGCAAGTTTTCTTTTGGAAGCCAACCAGAGCCAACACTGCTTTTTAATTACTTTTTGTCAGTAGAAATTCACTTAATTTTTTATGAGCTTGAAAGTGTACGTGGCAGATTAGTCATATTTCTGTCGAAAATACATCCCATCCTGATTATTGATTCCTTCGATTTCTGCTTCGTGAGGAAAGTTTAATTCACGGAAACGAAAGAAGAGCCACCCCAATCCTTAGATTCCTAGCGAGATAACCAACAAAACTATAGGCCTCTGGCTGACAAGGTAATTTTGAGACTCCAGTACATTTAAAACTCATTTCCAGTTCGCTTTATTTGTGATAGATCAGATAGTTGTTCTTTGAACTTCATAGAAAACAATCAACAAACCTAAGAGAAAATTTTGGCAAAGTTTTAGAAGTGTTGGTGCCGATAAACATTTTATAACTACGAAAGAGGGAACGAGAGAGAACGAGAGGTCCAAAGAGGATGAGAGTTTGAACTGTCAACTGGCAACTCAGCTTTTCAGTGTCCGCAAGCAGCTAAATTAAATCTACCGTTCAAAGTCTTGCTATGCTGATTAAAGATCTTTCACTAGAAAAGAGAAAAATTGCGGGAATGACCAAAATCAAGTTTTTTAAATTGATTTTTTTAAACTTGAAAACGACCTTGTATCTGCGCGCGCTCTTACATTGTAGATGTACGGGTTAAGTTTATAAACGTCCTCATTTAAGGTTAAGTTCATCACTTGAATGCATTTAAGCTTAAAATGAAGTGTAACTAATTAACATTATACATTCAATAGACCTACTACTATAAAATTTAACTAAGAAAATTTGTCCCCGGCTATTCATCTTCAGTCAGTTTAAACTAACAGCCACTGAGGCCGTACAGAGTTACGAGTGCGATTTTTTTAAAATCTAGATATTTTTCCACCAAAACGAAGCTCTCGATTTTTGTTTGGCAATTCTGACATGGCTGGTTCATAATCTGGTTGTGCCATTTAGGGGATATGATATGTTATTGGCATTCAGTTTTAGGGTTTTAGACTAAAACTAACTGGTTTTGAATTGAAGTTTGGCAAGATGTATTTTCTGGTAAAATCGATATTACATGTACCATGACGAAGATAAACAATAAACTTCGAAATCAGTAAAAGTGAAATTTTGCGCGTTTAAGATTTCACATTGAAAATCCCACATAGACATCTTAAAATATGGTATATGGCATATATATTTTGCAAGAATAAAAACATTCTGTATGTTTGATTTCAAATAAATCACAATAACATTTCAAACCTTACTATTTGAATACTGGTAATGAATTGATCGAGAGATTAACACTGGTTTTGTGAAATTACTTAAAGGTAGTGTCAAAACGTAGCTTGGTGTTATGTTTGTACACCTTCAAAATTTTGTTTACTTTCTCTTTTTGCGATCTTGAGAACTACCATTTTTCCTAAATCAATGTGCACTACATTCCTCCGTGATTGAAACATTGTAATGTACGCTCGTTGATGCAAATTTTTTTGCATCTGTTTTCTTTTGCGTTCAAAACGCCTGCTGTAAAAACGTTTTTTAGAACGAAAAAGGGCATTTATTGCTCAAAATAATCCTAAAAAGAGACTTAAGGGAATCTGGAAAGTAGTAAGGAGAGTAATAAGGTACAACCATGCTCGAATTTAGATAACAATTGATGCACTGCAGATCAAAACGAAATGTATAAGTCACGGAGGAATGCAGTGCGCATTGATTTGAAATCATTATTAAGCATAACTTAAAAAAGGTGAATTTGTAACGCCATTTTTTCGGCCGGTTCGTACGTCGTCTTCGTCTATAAAATTTAAAGGCGTTCCAGTGAATCATTGTCAATAAAACGTTTACCCGTTCTTTCGGTGCTTTCACTGTAACTTTTCTACATGTAGCGTGCATTTCTGTTGTTTTGTTTAGGTTATTCGAACTTACATCATGTAGTTTGGTACTATGCATGGACTGTGAATAAAAAACTGGCACGAAACAGCTTTGAAGATTTACAAACATAACATCAAGCTACTTTTTGACACTATTATTACTGCGCCTTTCAGTCACATGCGGAATTTGATAGCGGAGCTCTGCGGGCCGAAGGCCCACGCGAAGCCCCATACTCATAGAACTAAACCTATGCCCGTCATTTTTCATGGTCATGGCTAGCAGAATGTTTCGTGGGCGCGTGTGTGCCCGCCCGTGTTGGCAAAACATGCTTGTTTTTTATTACGGATTTCACAACCAAATGAGCGGAGATTTAAAGAATTTCCAAGCAAGCGAGGGACTTAAAGGTAAAACAGATTACATTTTTCGACGGGAATTTATGTTGATATCAATCTGTGATTGACTTTTTCTTTGTGCTCTCGTTAATTTTGGAGAATTGAATTTCTTGAATTTCATCGAAGACAGCTTGGCCTCGATGCGCTATAAATGGTACGCGTTTTGCTTTTAAACATAAACTTATTGAGATTTGAATAAAATTTTTCGAAAGAATATTGTGTTGTGCAATTTTATGTGTTCGTTCATTCATTACATAGGTTGAAAAGCGATTTTATGTAAACAAAACAAGACTTGGATTTTATACTAACTGTTCTAACTTCACTCTCGTCGCGTTGTGCAAATAATTATGTTTGTGTATTTTTTGCAATTTTGATTTCAAAATCAGTTTCTCGGGCAATTTTTGATACGTAACAGGTGTATTTTATTCGGAAATTAGTCATACTAGTTATTCTAGACCAAGAAAAAGTTGATTTTGTGAACTTTTGTACGGTCTAAATGTACTGTGCTGACGGTACTGATGGTCGCGTAATTCTGTTTTTGAGAATAGCCGGGTCGTCAATCTTAATTCTTGATTGACGACCGGAAACATATTTGCATAAGGCGACGCGAGTATAAAATCTAAGTCTTGTTTTGTTTACATAAAATTGCTTTTCAATCTATGTAATGAATGAACAAACACATAAAAATGGACAACACAATCTTCTTTCGAAAAATTTTATTCAAATCTCCATTAGTTTATGTTTAAAAGCAAAACGCAAAACGCGCATCGAGGCCGAGCCGTGTCTTCGATGAAATTCAAGAAATAAATACAACTGAATTTAAGCTACACGTTTAAAAACAATTCTCCAAAACTAACGAGAACACAAACAAAAAGTCAATCACAGATTGATATCAAGATAAATTCCCATCGAAAAATGTAATTTGTTTTACCTTTAAGTCCCACCTGCGACTACTGTGCTTGGAAATTCTTTAAATCTCCGCTTTGGTGCTGAAATAAACGAACCCATCTCTCGCATTGCTAAAAACGTATTTAGTTCCTCGAAGCAAGATTTTATCCCTGAAAGCTCTTCTTTTTCCACTTAAGCGGCGTCTGAGTATCCCTTAATTAGTATCCCTGTCTTGAGTAGCAAACCACGAAAAAATGCAGGAAAATAACGACTTTAATTTAAACCGTTTTCTCCGTTCAGTAAACACAGCAAAACATCAAAGTGTTTTCCCAGCTAACGTGACATTCGGCCGTGTAACCGCGCGAAAAAAAAAACCTCGCTTTGGTTTCAACATGACGTCGTACGCGCATCTTTGCGACGTCATACGCGCCCGCGAGCTAGTCCTGCGCGACGGAGCTTCGCGACGGCGGAGGGTGGCGGGCACACGCGCGCCCGCGAAACATTCCGCTAGCCATGACTATGAAAAATGACGGGCTAGGTTCTATGAGTATGGGGCTGCGCAGCCGGGCCTTCGGCCCGGCGAGTGCTCCGCTATTAATTCTGATTGACGGCAGGGAATAACGCAACCGTTGATGGAGATTTTAATTCCTAATTCCGCATGCTATTGAAAGGCGCAGTAAGTATTTTCACAAAACCAGTGTTAATCTCCAATCAATTTATTACCAGTACACAAATAGTGAGGTTTGAAATGTTATTGCGATTTATTTGAAATCAAACATACAGAATTTTTTATTCTTGCAAAAGATATATGCCATATACCATATTTTAAGATGTCTATGTGGGATTTTCAATGCAAAATCTTAAACGCGCCAAATTTCACTTTTACTGATTTCGAAGTTTCTTGTTTATCGTCGTCATGGTAATATCGAATTTACCAGAATATATACTTAGCCAAACTTCAATTCAAAACCAGTTAGTGGTGAAAATTTCACGTTGATCAGACTTGGAGAAGACCGCTTAAAAGCCGATTGAAAAATGTAGGTATGGTCTCCAGAAAAATGTATCGAAACACCTTAAATGTCGCGTAGTTCTATATAACTTTTGATCGAGTTTGTCATTAAAATTCTATGGTGTGACCATTCCAATGAAACCTCTTCAGCAGTACTTTTGCATGGTACCATTTGTTTTTCATAAATTTTAATTTTGATTTTTCGCACTTTTAGAAGTTAAAGGGTTAAACCGATTAGCCTAATTTTTTGAATACGCAGTTCATTCCATTCTCGCCAACCGAGTAGAGTATCTCATAACAAATTTAAACTAAACAATTATATTTGGGTCTCCATTGAAGCAATCAAGTAATTTATAAAATCGTGGAAAGCCTCCTTAGATCAGACTACATTGAGAAGTTCATTTTAAACCATATTACTCATACTGCCATGTAGTAGTCGCTTTTTTATGGAATCTTGGTCTAAAAAATTGTTTTATGTCAGAGCTCTAATTAAGGGAGATTTAAATGACAACTTCTTGTTTTTACTTGCAGAGGTTTTAGCGATGTCCCGGTAGCCATGCCAATAACGCAAGTAAAACCGGTGGACTTCTCATCAGGTTCGTTCCAGGAAGATAGGGAGCAAGATAAAACACCTGATTCTTCCAGATGGAAAACGTTTGCCACAAACACAACTCTTCACGGGCTGAGAAACGTCGTAGAAAACAAGCGCGGTATTATATACAGGGTCATCTGGTCGATATGCCTCTGCATATCAACTGGGTACTACGCCTTTCTTGTATATAATTGCATCTGTAAATATTTATCGTTGCCAACACAAGTCGTTATTTCGCAAGAAATGCCAAAAACTGGTGTCATGGATTTCCCCGCTGTCACAATATGCAATTTAAACAAACTCATGAAATCGAAGATAGACATGGCTGAAGATGATTGGCGATTTAGAAAAATGGGATTGAACATAACCGGCTGCAATGAAACGCGTGTAGCTCGAGGAAAACTAACTTGTGGTCAAGCAATTTTGTGTGCTTACTCATATCTTGGGTTATATCTGGTGGACGGCTGCAACAAAATTACTCGTGAGAATATAATCAAAGCCTTGTACAATACCTTGGTCAACGAAGAAGAATTCTACACAAAGTATGGCCATGACTTGAATAGTTTAATGTCTCCTCGACACTGCAGTTTCACGAAACAAATACATTGTTCCGACAAGGACTTTACTCCAAGAATTACAAAAGACGGCATTTGTTTCACATTCAACTCCGGCTATAACAACTCCAAGCTGTTTGGTTCAAAATTTGAAGGTACTGATATTGGGCTCAACGTTATTCTTGATGTTCAAACGAACGAATCAACTCTCAGTGAGTTTTCGAGCGGATTGATGGTAATAGTACACGACCAAAAAGTGTTTGTTAACCGACAAAATGGCTTTAAAATCATGCCTGGAACTCATGCTTCGGTTGCACTCAAGTTAATAAAGGTAAGTTGTCTTGATTATTTTATAACTCTAAAACTGCCCAACTGATCAAAAATTAAAAAAAAATCACTGAACAAAATGTCAAGAAAGAAATGGCACCGTAAAGACAGTGAAGTAGCGCTCTATTAGTACACTTTAGGTCATGGTCTCACCCCGTCTGATTATCGTCTGGTTATCGTCTCAGACCGCTCCAAAGTTACAACTATACCTTATACAGTATAATAAACATGCAGCTTCAGAAAAAAGTACAGTACCGCTCAAATGTAAGTTACCACCGTCTCGCGAGATGCCTCTCGGAAGTACCTTACAATCGCTTCCAGTTCTGGTGTATTCGAAACTGTTGGGTATGTACATACTGTATGAAGGCTTGTTTTGCGTATCGTGTCGTAAGTTGATCGGCGCGGGAAACGTACGTACGATTTTCCTTCATGAACAATGCATATTTTTTTAATTCTAAAGCGTCTCTTAACAAAGTTTTATCCAAAATGGCCAAATTTTTGTAATTATAAAGCGAGACTTGACCCGCATTACGTTTTTTTTGCGATTATTACAAAATGAAATTTCGCGATCGATATTTAAATCAGCGGTGGCGCGGACGTGTTTACATGTTGTTTTGGACTGAGAGAAACGAGACGAGAGGTTCTAATTTACCTTTGGGCGGTACTATATAGTTTATTCTGTGGCCGATTATAGACCCCATCTTAGTCACTTTTGTGGAAATGAAAACTTCGCGATCCCAACTTAGCCACTTTCTGTTTTCAATACCCCAAATCCCTACTAAAATAACCCCCCCGAAAACAAATTGTCACAATTTTCTTACTCCCAAAAATCCCGAAAATGTGCGACCCCATTCTCGTAACTCTGTTGAAAATACTACCCCATAATAGTCAATCCAGTCTTGAAAATACGACCCCAAAACCAGCGGCGCATACCCATTAGCCTACTAAAAGGTAAACACCCCCCCCCCCCCCCCCCAACCCCCGGGCGGTTTTTTTGTATTTTTTTGCAGCAGTGATATATACTACCTTCTCAGCTTCTCGTCATATATATTGAATATTCTGTTACATGGTCGTTTGTGGAAATATAAGGCCTATATTGAAATTATCCTGATTAATCAAATATTTACACTAGTTTAACAGTTAAATAAGGTAAAGTCGCACACGAGCCACAGGTGGCCCACTCGGCCGGAGCTCAACCAGGTTTCCGTAGCATGAAGTAACTAGGAGTGTTGCTACTCACCCCGGGATGGGATGATAGTTCATCGCAGGGTTACACCCAGCATTTTGTCGCTGGTACCATTTATACACCTGGGTGGAGAGAGACAGTGTTGAGTAAAGTTTCTTTTCTAAGGAAACAACACAGTGACAATGTACCCATTTATTCACCTGGGTGGAGAGAGACAGTGTGGAGTAAAGTTTCTTTTCTAAGAAAACAACACAGTGACAATGTACCCATTTATACACCTGGGTGGAGAGAGACAGTGTGGAGTAAAGTTTCTTTTCTAAGGAAACAACACAGTGACAATGTACCCATTTATTCACCTGGGTGGAGAGAGACAGTGTGGAGTAAAGTTTCTTTTCTAAGGAAACAACACAGTGACAATGTACCCATTTATACACCTGGGTGGAGAGAGACAATGTGGAGTAAAGGTTCTTTTCTAAGGAAACAACACAGTGACAATGTACTCATTTATTCACCTGGGTGGAGAGAGACAGTGTGGAGTAAAGTTTCTTTTCTAAGGAAACAACACAGTGACAATGTACCCATTTATACACCTGGGTGGAGAGAGACAATGTGGAGTAAAGTTTCTTTTCTAAGGAAACAACACAGTGACAATGTACCCATTTATACACCTGGGTGGAGAGAGACAATGTGGAGCAAAGTTTCTTGTCTAAGTAAACAACACAGTGACAATGTACCCATTTATACACCTGGGTGAAGAGAGACAATGTGGAGCAAAGTTTCTTGTCTAAGTAAACAACACAGTGACAATGTACCCATTTATACACCTGGGTGGAGAGGAACAATTTGGAGTAAAGTTTATTGTCTAAGGAAACAACACGATGGCCGAGACCAGGCTCGAACTACCGACCTGCAGATCTGAAGTCCACCGCGCTAACCACTACACCACCGCACAGGCTAACCACTACACCACCGTGACCCCAGTAACAATCCGTCTAATTCTACATGGGTCTACTTTTAAAGTGAAGGTGCCCCAGTTGAATACATTTTATTAAAACATTAAGTCCATCATTATCTAATGTCACATGTTATTTCTTATTACTTTCAGAACATTCGTCTTCCTCCTCCGTACCGAACAAACTGCCGACAGACATATCTGTCAGGAATTGATTCTTACACTAAAGATGCCTGCATGTATCAATGTTTGGGAAATGCGACTTTTGAGCATTGTGGTTGCCGTCGCGGTGGTTTCCCAGGTCAGAAATGTGTTGATGATCATCGTACATACATGTTTAAATATGCATGTTTGGATTATCAGTTCGCACGATGCGTAAAGATTAACTCTTTTATTCCGGGTTGTGTCATCAATCTCGTTCTGCAGGCCGCTTTTTTTGGTCAGCATCAAGGAACAGAGGCTTTCAGCTTGGTAAATGATGTCAACGCTGACATCAACGATGTTAAAAACGTGCGTGTGCTGTATCAGACAGGACAGACTTTAAAAGTTAATCGCGACCTTTCCGCTATTGATCATGAAATACCGATAAGAAAAGCATGCAGTGCAAAACGTTTTAGGGCGGTACAAGAAAGCGTTTTTTTTTTCATTTACAGGTATTGAGCGAAAGATATTTCGTGCTTTTAAGTAATAAGCGTACGCGTGTAGAATCACACTTAGATTTTCTGAAATATTGATGAAAAAATTAACAAGTGTTGATAAATTAAAATAATCAAAGCTTTGAATAACACCTTAACCAAAGAAGAAAATATGGGTTTGGTATGTCTGGTTACGTGTCTCTGCATTTATACCTCGCGCGGTGTTTAGTATGTATGTTTCTTGAATTAACAGCGTGCTAATTTTCATCTTTAGGGCCAAAGTCGGCGCGAATGTGCTCTTTCGTGCATGATATAGAATGTATTAAAAGATCTAAAGGTAAGAACAATTAACAAATCTATCGATGTAAACTTGAAAAAGATCGCCGAAGGAGTGTTGAAAGCTATATGGGTATGTGCCGTTGGGAAGGGTATGGTTTTCAAGCGGTTTAATCTGGGAGAGGGTATAGAACAGCTGAAGAAATCAGTGAGTGTCGATCTAAAATAGGGCATCATTTAATTTATCAGTGGTGTGAAGATAGAGTTTCTGGCAAATAGCGACTCTAGGATAGGGTAGAGGTTTTTGGTGTCTAATCTAGTCTAGTCTAGAATGCAACTGGACGTGGTCTGGTATAGGGTAAGGGTATCCGAGTCCAAACGGCACACCACCACGCCCCCCCCCCCCCCCCTCCCTCGGGGGGGTGTGATAATGCGTTTTTAGTACATAGTATGTGTTGTTCAGATTCAAAATATCCTCAGTTGTAGCTAATAAAGAAAAGGCGGAAATTAACTAGGGGCCACGCCCTAATTACGAGAGTCTGGTACCTTTTAGAGGTTCTTTTCACAATTTACTACGCGCATCCCCGTCCCTTTTGTATGCCGGAGAATCAATAGTTTATCTTGTTTTATGCATCATAGTATATATATCTGACATGTTGTTTGCTACGAAAGTTTTTTACAGGAAACATTGAAAATGGCTTTTGTTTTTTACACTTCTCAACTGTTTGACCGCTTTGTGGATTTCCGTCTTTTTCTACCTTTTAGCAAAAGTGAACTGGACGTTGTGCAACTGTTTTGCAGCATGCTCAGAACTTGAGTATGAAACACATGTTTCGTATTCCGATTTCCCGGATCACGTGGCAATTACATTTATGCAGAATGTGCTTGGAATAAAGGCGAATTCCAGCTATATGAAGTAAGTCATTTTGGCATAAATGATGGAGGCCAAAAGTTGGGAGAAATCATTTATTGTTTCTTGCGCTGCTTTTATTTCTTAATTACTTCATCAGGCTTATTTCATTATTTGATGTTTCGCCTTCAGTTTGCTACACGTTCCTTTATGATTTCCCAGGCTACTATTATCACGTTTTAATTCAGAATAGTTTTACTCCACACTTTGTTATCAGCGTCACCAACGTTTTTCATTAAGTAAAGAGTATTCAGAGAATTAAACGAAGTTAAAATGAGTCTAACTCCCGGGGGGGGGGGGGGGGGGGAGATGGGGGAGGGGGTACTCCCTATAATGGGCTATACGGGGATGCTCCGCCCGAAAGGAGCACCTGTTTGAGGTTGGAGGTATATGAAAGGGTCTGGATTTTACGAGTTGGAGTGTGTGAAAGGGTAGGGATTTCACAAAGAATAGGAAAGGGTGGCGAAAATACGCCGTTGAAGCATAAAAAATGTAAGGAAAACAGCCATTTAAGTATTATAAAAAGGGCCTTTCAAAATATATCAAACAGACGCACGTAAAGGCTATATGAAAGGGGTACCATTTTCCGTGAAAGGTATGTGAAAGGGGTACCATTTTCAATGAAAGGTATATGAAAGGGGTACCTTTTCTGTCAAAAACGGTAAATGAAAGGGTAAGGGTTTGGACCTCGGGGCAGAGCATCCCCGTACAAACCCCCCCCCTCCGGGTCTAACTTAGACCGCGGTTTAAGACAGTCAATGGACCTCCACATCTGTTTTTTAGTGGTTCACTACATGCCTTCTGGAAACTGTTTACAGTAAACAACGTTTAAATATTAGGGTTGGCCTCCACCACGGTCAAACGTCCGAGGCGTTTTTCGTTTAATTTAGTGGGATTTTATTTAATATTAAAGAGAAATATGTGCAAGGATGTATAAAAAAATAAGTTGACGTTACTATCTTTTCATTTTTCTCAAAATGATGAGCTTTTTCCGTCGAAAACTAACCAAAACTCTTTGTGCCTGATCAAAATTAGGTTGGCAAATGGCGCCGACAATTCTGCAGTTCACAGTTTTTAAACGCTTAGAACTTTTTTGGTAAACTTTCAAAACGTTTGGTAAATTGACAATGTATTGGCAATATATTAAACTTTAAACAGTGAAAATGACAACCTTAACTTTTAAGTACTTTGCTTAACTTTTGCAAATTTCTCTCGTTTGACCGCGGTTAAGGGTTGGCCAGTTTGAAATTGGGTTAGACCGTGGTTTTCTTAAACACTGTCTAGTGTCTTTTTTGCTTATTGTGTCCTACTTCATAAACTTTACAGACAGAACTACGTCTTCCTTCAAGTTGGATTTCAGCATTTGTCTTACGAAAAGCGCGAAGTTGTACCGAGTTATGGATTCGAGAGCGTCTTCGGTAAGTCCATTACAGTATAATCGTATCGCGATACTTTGTACCCTCAAGAACTCGAAATTCTTGCTAACACAATTCCAATATAGTTTCTCCTGCTGTACATGTATTTCATTGCAGATTTCTTCCCCTCATGGTTTCAGTTATCTGAATTATATTGTAGATCATAGTGAGGACAATGCTTGTCTTATTATTTATCCCTGTATCCCGCAGGCCGGTTTAACACTACATTTCGCAATACTTACTTCATTAGATAAATCTGCACTCAGGTTTTTCTCGTCTAGTAAGGGAAAACACAGGCTGCCAAGAAAACACCATTTTACTTAGCACAGACTGTCTCGATATAATTACCAAAGGTCTTCATGTGCCAAATAGAGATAATCGTACAGCTTTCTACAGTTACGTTATATGAAATAAATATTAATATATTCTTTGACAGTTCAGTTGAATGGATTTCAAAAAGCGCTCAAGTCTTATTCATTAGAGGAGCAAAGACAAATTCATTGAATGCAAGTCAGACTTCAGAAGGTATTCATTCGTTTAATGCTACAGCTCTGTTTCGTATGGTCGAAAGATGACCACACTCATCAGGCAATTTTAACGAATTTTTAACGAATTTTTCGTTAAAATTGCCTGATGAGTGTGGTCATCTTTTGACCATACGAAACAGAGCTGTAGCATTAAACGAATGAATACCTTCTGAAGTCTTATCTGTATTCAATGAATTTATATATATATATATATATATATATATATATATATATATATATACCAAGACATTAGAAGAGCAAGAGACTGAAGAGAAAGTTATTGGATTTCTAAATTCAAGCCTACTTATATTAATAGCCTAGTTGAATTCACGTCATTTATTGTTCAGTTTAGTTTAGCTTTATAAGGGCCTGTTTACATGGAGGGAGGGTAACCCTCCTAGCAGGGTTACCCTTTTAGAAGGGTCAAACGATAGCCATCCTTTACATGTGTAGGGTTATCCCTAGGGCTATCTCTGCCAACAAAGCCGCTAAAACCTGAAGCCATCGACAGATTAGCCTCGAAGTCGACGCCGTTGAATTCGCACTTCGTATTGTCCTCTTTGGTATATTGAGAAGCAGTTCAACGGCTTCGGGCGTCCATGCACATTTTTTCGCCTTTTTCTACGAAAAGTCTGGACGATTGGCCGCTTTTCTTTTCCTGTTTGATTTATTGCGTGACTGATCATGATCAAGTACGGCTCCGTCTGTCGAACCTTCGTTTGTTCAAGACTTTCGCCTATTAATTGGACATCAACATGAAAATGTTCTATTTCAGCCGCTAAACTGTTGCTGTATCGTCCCGGTTTGGATTCGCCGCTCTTGCAAGCATAGTTATCCGAAATAATTCTCCAGGTTTATAACCGCGCGAAGCCATGTCTATAGTTAGCGGTGATGTGACAGTAATCTGATCGCCCTAAACTTGACCCTCCTAGGAGGGTAACCCTACCTCGAGCTTTTACATGGCTTAAATAAACAAAAGGTTGACCCTTCTAGAAGGGTAACCCTTGCAAGCAGATAGGGTTACCCTCCTCCTAGGGTAACCCTACCTCGCATGTAAACGAAACCGGGAAAAACAATAGAGGAGGGTAACCCTCCTAGAAGGGTAACCCTTCTAGGAGGGTTACCCTCCCTCCATGTAAACAGGCCCTAACTTCATATCTGATTATTACGTCAGCATGTCACGTGTGTTCTTTCCGTTGAGCTTTTTAAATTTCGAATGTTGTAACAGTTAATATATACCTCAGATGCTCCTGATGAAGACCGTTATGGTCGAAACGTGGAGCGAATAAACCAGCAAAGCTGCATTGGAGTTGGACTCTTGACCTTCGCTTTTACGTTATTTCAAGTGTCGCTAGTGGGAACCAGCCCTTTTACTATGTTTCAGGTGAAATTGATGAAATTGCCTTATCTGTTAAAACCCCTTTTATATGGTATTGCCTTATCTGCAAAGACCCCTTTTACACGGTATTGCCTCATTCGTAAAGTCCCCGTTTATACTGTGTTTCAGGTGAAATAGGCGGCAACATGGGCTTGTTTCTTGGCTGCAGCCTACTCACCATCTGTGAGTTTTTCGACTTTATATTGGAAGCTGCAATGTCCCGGATGAGGAAGCGCTCTACAGAACCAGAACGAACGTCAACACAGTAACATTTGCTCTGGACATCGTCTTACAAATAAGAAATTCTTCTGGGACTTTAACTTATTGAATCAAACTATCATATTGTGCTTATTATGTTGGTGGTTTACTTTTTTTTATACCGTCAAACCTCTCAGTAATGCGAACGTTAAGGGACAGAGCTGAGTCTTTGTATTAGACAGGTTTCAGTTTACAGATAGGTTCAGCGTAGAGCTGAGTAATACTGTGGTAATGATACAATGAGAGATTGTTTCCCAGCTGTATCGTAATCCTATTACATGCACTTTTGACGCACTTGGCTTTTATATATTTCGATTCTTCCTACACCAAACATCGAGTGCCATTTTAATATTTTTATAAGCGATTAATGCGGTGTTCACACTAGAATGAAACATGTTTCACAAGGAAATTTGTTCACACCAGGTGGCACATTGCGCGAATCATGATCGAAACACGTTTATTCTGAGCATGATTGAAACTACTTCACGAGGTTAAGTTTCGATCTAAGCCAGACGAAACACGTTAGCGCAAATGTCGTCTCCTTATTGAACGCTGCAATGCCCTTCGTTCCCGAAGGGCTTGAGAAGTGAAATTAAATGATAATTCATGCAACAGTGAGTTTAATTCGTTTCATGTGCAATTATAAAGATATGATGCGAGCTTTATTATAATAGGCTTGTTTTGTAAAATAACATAAATTATGGGGACTGGAGGCGTGAAACGTGTTTTGAAATTAGCAATTAATGTGAACAATATGAAGCGTGTTTCGTTGAAACATGTTTACTCTAAACATGTTTCAGTGCTGATGTGAACACATCATAAGTCATTTGTATCGACCACGTTTAACTTAAACAAAATGTTTGTTGTCCTCATTTATCTACAGTCCACTCTCTCCTCCTCAGCTCTTTTCTACTGACTTTGCCTGTTATAGTCCTTGGAATATCCTTGACAAATTCAACCTGTGATGACACAAACATAAATGTACACAGCCTGAGCGGTTCTCCTCATAATGAATGCTAACAAAAGCAATAACACCTTGTTAATCAAACTCTGAACAATCAGAAAATGTTCCCGGTGCCAATTCAAGTACGGGATAACGTAGAAGCAGTAGAAGGCTTTACATTCTAACATGAATAATTTTATTTCTGAAAACGCTTGTTACTTTCAATGAAACTTTCCGCTTTTGCCATGACACAATAGATATTGGATTTCCATTGTCGCATAAAATTAATTTTTAGGTGCGTAAATTAAACGCACGTAAACAATTTCCACTGTCGCGTAACTTTTGCGTGCGTTTTACGAGCGTAAATAAATTAAGAGACGATGTATGAACAACTTGCGTAAACGTAAAAAGTTGAACCGTGCTCAACTTTTTACGTTTACGCAAGCCGTTCATACATCGTCTCTTTAGGTGGATTTCCACTGTCGCGTAAATTTTTACGTGCATAAAACGGGCGTAAATAAAACGTACGTAAATAATTTCCACTGTCGCGTTATTTTTACGTGCGTAAACAAAATAAGGGACGATGCATGAATGGCTTGCGTAAACGTAAAACGTTGAGCACGCTTCAACATTTTACGTTTACGCAAGCCGTTCTAACATCGTCTCTTATTTTATTTACGCACGTAAAACGCACGTAAAAATTTGGCGACTGTGGAAATCCACCTTTACTAAGATTTACAAGAACTTTAAAAAAGAATTTCAAAATTTTAATTTGCACTGGTGTTACACTTTTTGTACTGTTGTTGCACTTGAACTTCATTTCTCTTAGCCAATCAGAACTAACTTTTTTTTTGTTTCATGTATAAGTAAACTATTAGTAATAGTAGGCCGGTTCACACTAGGGCCAAAGTGCACTTGAAGTGCACTTTGGCCCTAGTAGGCCGGTTCACACTAGGGCCAAAGTGCACTTGAAGTGCACTTGATAATCAAGTAGACTTGAAGTCTACTTAGAAAAGACGAGACAATAGATTTTCAGGCATGACTACGCACAGCGTGCGTAATTAGATGCAAATTACTTGCGATCGCAAGTTGGTATGCAGTTGATTAGCCGTGATAAACAAAGTTGAAGCACTAAAGTACGACAGCATAAAACGCTAAGTCGATAGTAAAATATTTTTTCTTATCATGTCAAGTTTTATTTCAACTTAATTCAGCAAAACATCGTCTCAGAGCCTGGTGTAACGCTATGCTCACTTTTTTTAATTTTTGGGAACTTTTTTGTGCTCGTCATAAAAATATGTTTTTGTATCTTATGAGTATTGAATGCGCGCATGGCTGTAGTGTTTTTGATTGGCTAAACCTGAGAATTAGACTACAACCTTTTTTTTTCAATACAACAGCTAAAGTGAACCTTGAGATCCTGCTTGAGAGTCTTTTAGAAGTCGTCCGTGACTGCGAATCGTTGCGAATCGTAAACCAAAACGCGGAGAGCTCGTTCCCTTTGCAATTCAAAGTTGCACGCACACGTGCTTTTAGCTGCACGGCTGCACTGCTGCACGGCTGCACGGCTGCACGGCTGCACGGCTGCACGGCTGCACGGCTGCACGGCTGCACGGCTGCACGGCTGCACGGCTGCACGGCTGCACGGCTGCACGGCTGCACGGCTGCACGGCTGCACGGCTGCACGGCTGCACGGCTGCACGGCTGCACGGCTTTATTGTCATTGGTCAAGTGCGCTCCCAAGTAAGGGGTAGACCTTACTTTGAAGTGCACTTGGATTCTTTTGTTTTACGCATATCACCAGGGCAACAAAGAATCCAATAAGTGCGGTCATTAAAACGTTCACACTCCAAGTATTCCGCATAAACCAACAGCACGTGCCATTCAAAAAGACGTTTTTGATAAAAAAGAAGGGAAATATGGAACTTTTCGGAAACGAACTACTGGAAATTATTTAACTTTCTAATTACATTCAGCTGATATTAATTTTTATCTCTTTGATACATTTTACAATGAGATTTAAACGTGTAAATAAATCAGATGAGTGCTTCTATTGAAACGTAAGTCTGACTTAGAAAACGCTCTCAGAAAGGAGTTCACACTACAAGTACGTACCAAGTGCACTTCAAGCGCTCTTAAGAGCCCTAGTGAGAACCGGCCTATTATGAACGTTGTCTCTAAGATCTTACCAAGTGCGGTGTCATCCAATCCGCAGTATTGTGGGTCACGTGGTCTTGTAGCTCTTTGATCATTTGATCATTCTCTTGGTCTTTGAAGTCAGAAGACAACACAACAAAGGCTTTCGGTACCTAAACATTTAAACAAAGTATAACCTTGTTACCTTGCACTCCTTCAGTATTTGAAGCACCTTTTTGGGCTACCTACAAATTATATTTCGTTTTCCTATCGTCTTACCGTATCAACTTTTTAAAAACGTAAAAAAAGTAAATTTTATTGTATATAATTAGATATCACTCTCCTGAACGTCTTGAAACACCGCCTATCATGTGAGCGCCCGCGAAAATCCCTTCCTGGGAGAAGACGAGACGCTTTAATTTCAACTTCCGTTAGTCCCATAGCCTCGCCAATTTGTGTCATTGTATACTCTTCTACGTTTTCTTGTTTGATAGAATATTCTAACGTTCCGAAATCTCACTCAGAGCTTAGTTGTCGGTTTTAGAAGTTTTTGTTTTGGATGCCGTGCCCCACTCGGTCAGGAGCCCATCAATGAATGCCATCCGTCATCATCCCCGAGATATGGGATACTTCATTTCTGACGCCATATGATCGCAAGGGTCGCAAGAATCGCAGCGATCGTCGATCGTAACGATCGCTGCGATCGTTGCGATCGTTGCGATTATATGGAAACCGGGCTTAAGCATGTTCTTTCATCAACTGGTATTGATGCCTCTTTATTTTCGTATTTCCCTGTTAATTTTGTATTCTTAATGAATGAACTCCTTATCGTAGCTTTGTAATACTTATTTTATGTGCTGGATTTCTTTTTATCCTAAGGTAATTTTCGAGTTGATACTCTTTTTATCTCCTTGTGTATAAATTTTCCTCTAGATCTTTCTGACGTGCAACTTGGAGCTTTCACCTACTTTTGTATATATTTATTTCTCAACTGCTTCTTAATGATTGAACGAGCTTTCCTTATTTGTTGCTGGGTTTCTGTTTTCATTGTGGAATGCATTCATATCATATCGACTGTGCCTTTTTGAGTAGTGACTATAAAGTAGCTTACTGAATGGCTCGCCCGGACCTGTTAAGTAAAAATCGCCTCGGAATACAGAACTTGTTTTCTCTGGATTGTCCTGTTGATAAAATGTAAAAGGGCTAGGTTTTATTATAACTGACTAAGCAATTTGACGAATTTAATCTGCTCAGTTGAAAAATATTAAAAACACTGATGGGAGTTACTAACCACATAACGTGTAAACGTTCCGACTGGTCTATCAGGCTCTACTCGGATGGCAATTTCACCCTGTACTCCAGGAGGCACCTCTTTGCCCTGTTCGTCGATAATCTAAAATGAAGATTGGTTCAATTCGATAACGATGCTATTCTTTTCCTTTTCAGTTTATTCTCTTCAACCAAACTTATAGGTTATTACAAGGAAGTTAATAACTGTTCATTTTAGAGCGGTTTTTAATTGATTGTCGAAAGTAATTTTGCAATTGCTTTGGTATTGTATCACAACGCATTGTAATTTGCTAAAAAAATCTCGCGCCACTTTCTCAACCAATCAGAAGCAGTAAACCAATTGTAACCGCTTGCTCGCACTGTTTGCGGTGCCGGTTTGTATGCGATTGGGGCATCCACTGTCATACTCATCAAATTTGAGGAATGTAGCTGTGTAAGAAAGCATGGATCAATTGTTCACGTTTTTCATGCATTTGTCTATAAACCCAATTGCCATTCTTGTGGAATTTAAACCGCTTTTTTGGCCTAAATTTCACTGGTCATAATCATGAAAAAAAAAGACAATATATCAGTCGGGTCAGTGTCAATTTAAGATCGACTATGTAATACAGTTTATCCACTTAAAACCATTTAAGTATTTAGTTTATTTTATACATACTGAGATTTTCTGATAGAATTTCGCGCGTGAAAACCCCGTTCGGGAATTTTCGCAGCCAATCAGAATGGCGAAACGACGTTCTCACACGTGAGAAAAGCGTTTCGTCCAATCACAAAGCACCTGTCAAAACATATCAGTATTTTCAAAGGCGCTTGTACTGTCGCTGGCGCTAGCCTTTTCATTCACAAAAATATTTGCTTGAACTTTTAATTCTTTATTCAAAACTCAAGAGATGACAGAAAGTTCCGGATTTATGTCCTTGGACAAACCAATTGAAGAATACATTCAAGACCAGGAAAACAAAAACACTCGAGAGAAAACGCAAAGAGATGTTAATCTACTAACCGTAAGCTTATTCTTAAAAGAGAAGAGCGAAACGGAACCAACAACAACAACAACAAGAAATTCAACCAGAAGAACTCAACAAGTACGTATGCGAATTTATTTGAAGTGTTAAAACAAAAGACGGCGAAAACTACGAGCCTTCAAGCCTTCGAGGATTGATTTCGAGTTTCAACCGGCATTTAAAGAAAGTAAATACCAGTATGAGCATTATTGAAGACAAAGCGTTTGAACAATCAAGAAAATGCCTGGAAGCTCGAAGCAAACAACTGAAAAAAGAAGGCAAAGGAAACAGATCATATGCAGCCGAAGCTTTAAACGACGAGGAGGTGAACATTCTTTATGATTTCCGATCGATTCTGTACAATTTTTAATTATTATTGTATTCTCACTACTTGATTGTTTGAGACTCTGCCGGTCAAAGTAATTTAATTCAGAGCTGTTTATTTTCGAGACAAAAATAAATAAAACATACCTTGGCATAAAATCTCAGTTTGTATAAAATAAACAAATTACAGCATGGGCAGTGCTTTGTACGGCATTTACGCACTCGTTGGTTTGTACCAGAAATCTCACTTGTTCGCTGCGCTCACTCGTTCGATTTCTGATACATCACCAACTCGTGCGTAAACGCCGTACGCGCGCACTGCCCATGAAGTAATCTATATATACATTTAAATTTCATCGTAAGTGACCACTCTCGGAAAAGGTAAGGTGGTTACCACAGAGCAGTTAGTAATTAGAGTATTAGTAATTTCGCGTTTGCTTTCTTTTTAACTGGCTGAAAATTTCACGAGGAATTTGACCTTTTTTGGTCATACTTTTACTTGCTTACAAAAGAAAGAAATCGACCAATTCTTGAAAGAGGAACTAATCATGGTCTGTTCTCGTCCATTTTGGAAACGAAAATGTGAGAGCATAAAACAAGTTAGGCTAACATTTTTTATGTTGCAATTTATTCCGACTATGATTAGAGGCACACATCGACAGTTTTGGTGCATCAGGTGGGTAATTTGTCCACAACTGGACCATAATTTTTCGCAGGTTTCTATTAATCCCCGTAACCAGGAGCCCATAATCCCGGAGCGTGCAACTTCCATACTGCGCCTGTGAAACGGCGTTTTTACAAGTTGGTTTATTTTTAGATAAGCCTTTCCCGCGAATGGTTTCGGAAAGCCAATCACAAGCAATTGCATAATTAATAACTATTCATATACTCACATAGCGACTGGAAATCAGACATTCACCACACAGGAAAGTGAACATGTGAATAGTTATTAATTATGCAATTGCTTTTGATTGGTTTTCCGAAACCAATTCGCGGGAAAGGCTTATCTAAAAATAAACCTACTTGTGAAAACGCCGTTGCACGAATTTATGGTAGTTGCACGCTCCGGGTAATGGGCTCCTGCCGTAACTACTACTCAAACAGCTGTTATTTTTTCAGGTTTCCACAAATTGATGCAAATATTTTTTTCCTTTTTTTGGCTTTTCAAATGAAATAGTCCTTTCCAAATGGTTTTTATTTACAGTCACCGTGATTCCAAGGAAAGGTGTCCCTACTGAGCCAAGGCGCACTTCAGCTGCTCTAGATACCCTGGATAGTCTTTGCTGCAACAGAAAATAAACAACTACTAACTAACTGCCATTATGAAATAAGCCAATTTAAAAGTACCTAAAAACAATTATCATATAGTCTATGGAAGCGTAGAAAACTATGTTGGCGTCATTTACCATATCTTTATGGAAGCGTAGCTTGAAACCTATTTTGACGTCATCATCCAATTATCGATCATCAATGACATGAGGTAAACATCAATTGTTATTTTCTTGACAATACCATGCCAAGAATATAAGAATAAGAAGCAAATTCCATTCCTTCGTTTTGCAAAAGAGATTCTTACTTTGCTTATCAATGATAAGATTATATATTTACTAAATTTAGACAAAGACAATACTTTTAATATTGTTATAAAGGCAAGTATATTGTCCATTTAATGTTGCAGAAAATTAAATAGTAAATTGATTAGTTATTTAGCTTTAATCTTGTTGTTATAAGTATCCAGTAATTCAATTTTATTGTACAAGTTAATGTTTATCTTTTGGCAAGGCACAATAAAAACAAAATATTGCCATTACTATTTCCGTTAAGTCATTCTTCGATTCATTCATTCATTCATTCATTCATTCATTCATTCATTCATTCATTCATTCATTCATTCATTCATTCATTCATTCATTCATTCGCTCGCATTCATTCGCTCATTCATTCAACTAGTCATTCCATCATTCATTCGATCATTTATTCATTCATTGAGCAATGAATCCATTCATTCAAGTATTGCTTCGTTCATTGGTTTGACCATTTTATATCTACGTACATATCATCTCAGTCTGGCCATACGTAACTTTGATGTCCAATCCGGTTGCCTCTTTCCACAACGCCATTACCTTCGGGTTTATCAATTCCCCTCCTGAAGCACAGTGATTTAACTTGAGAAAGCGATAGCGTTTGAGGTCTTCCAGCACCAATAGGGGGTAAATACGCGGAATAACCCAGATGCTGGTTATGGGGTAGCACTGTAAAGTATTTAATAATGCCTTAGGATTCCTCTTAAAGTGAACAAAGATTCCAGCTCCTACTGACCACGCAGCGAACATGTGATTCATGATCACCATCCAACCAGTGGAAGAACAGCACCACACGAGGTCATCTGGAACAAACTCGAATTCATCCCTGTAAACGGTAATAAGTTGAAGAATAAGACGTTGGGTGCAATCTTAGAAAATCTTTTGCATTCCGGAATTATTGCAATGTTATGGTTATCATTCCTATCCTGTTCATTATATTTCCAGAAGAGACCCATAAAACGCAACCAACATATCTGTTTCTCTGACTTCTTTTCCATATACATCTGTCCCTTCCCCCTTCCTCTTCCAATAATAACGGCCGTCCTTCGATCGCCCTCTTTGTTGGAAAATATACGCTATAAGACGCTCAGGTTGAGTCAGATGAAGCACGAATCACTGACCTTAAAGAGAAAGGGCACGGCGAAAGGGGAAAACGTTCGGGATATGGAAATAAGTGGCCGTGCATTCTAAAATCGCTCCAAAAGTTATGTTTTTAAAGGAATGCTGCTGCAGTAGTGTCCTACTTTCAGTTCCCCATATAATGCTATATTTCCTCACTTGTTGGAAAGAGATTACAACACGGTGAAGAAATAAATGAATAAATTAACAATGGCTATGATTAAAGTCACGGGTAATCGATTTTTGAACGACTATTATTTGAGTCATTTGCATAAAATATTTTGTTATGTGAAATCATACTAATGAAACAAGCCGGGCTATTATTTAAGAGAAACAGCCCGTGTAAAGCTGATCATTTCATTCGCTTGAGCTTGAAGTGGCGACATTCAAAAACGAAGTTTTGATAATTACTTCGAACATTTTAAGTGTTTAAACGTACTATAAGTACACAGGCACTTTGCCGTGAAACATTCAACTCTTACACAATACGGTGCGTGGGAAGTTCACAATCAGGTAATGAACTCACTTTACCGTAAACAGCTCCAATCAAGTCTCGCTCTATTGGCTAACAATAAAGAAACCCGCTTGGCGGTCGAAATGAATACAAATGAACACTCGAGAAATTTCGGGACATTAAGGTGGCTCGACTGGGTTTTTTGGCAACATAACACCCCAACTTTGAACGGCTGATACTTCACTGTCTGAGCTCGGCCAGGCAAGCTGCTTCACACATAAACTAGAGATGAAATAAGCTTTCCAAAAAAGTAGATTTGATTGACATCAGTGTTACCATAACAACGATCTGATGACGTCATGGTTTTTGCATATTAGTAATTTTCTCAACATCTAGACCTAAACTTTTAAAATGACTGTATGCCTCTTATAGTCTAGATGTATGTCTTCAAGACTGCAAAGTTTGAAAAAATTCTATGAGAGCGTTTTCGAATAAAATTGAGTTGAATATTTCCATCAAAAATTTAAAAATTCGCATTACTTTCTGTTATTTCGTCGATGCCAGCGTTTTCCTGACATATTGAAACAATATTTTCACCATATATTATTCGTGTGCCATAAAACTACATTCCTTGAAGGTTTCATCCTGTTTGCTTCACTAGATTTCAATTGATGTGATCGGAAGCAATGTCATAAATATGCTCATTCTACTCACAGAAGTAACACTTTTGTTAGGGAAGCGTTTATTTAAAAACTAGTCGATGAAAATTTTTTAAAATCTTTTGATCTAAAGTTGTACATGTAATGCACTATGTCCCTTAGGATATTGTTGGATATTCTGGAGCGGAGAGTTTGGTGTTGGCCGACATTGCTCGCTCGTTAAGCCACGAACTGAATAAAAGTGCCAACATTACTAAATTATTTTCGGGGGAAACTGGTGAATCGCAGAGAGCGCACGCGACAAACCTACACAAGGTCGCCGACAGGACACACTCCCTCAACGAAGCGTGCGCCGACGGCTGACTGCGCCAGAGAAACGACAACAACTGCAAAATCGCGACGTTCTCTCGCTCTTGCAAGGTTTGATGACGACCAAAATTCGCTTGGAGTGGCCCCCATTAACGACGCGAAAAAAATCCCACACACTCGGCGAAAAAAATGCGGTGAGACAAGGGAACAAGGTTATTCAAGCAATCTTTCTGTTCTTTGATCGCATCGCGAAGAGATACGATATTCGGGAAGTCTTTGAGTACGTTGTTTACAACGATTTCGATCTCAGCGTGACTCGATGACAGCTGTCTTTCCTCCGCCATATCGCCTTTCTCATCAGCGCTCGAGTGTTAACAGAAAGTGTCATTATTGACCAATCAGAGGGTATACCGGAATCCGGTATACCGGAACCACGTTTTGTTAAGTTTGTTTACAGGCGTTCCCTCGCCTCCTCTCCCTAGTCTCCCCGCATTTTTTTCGCTCGCTTTTCTTCGCGCCTTCTCCAACCATTCGCACTTTCCCCACTATCTGAACGCCTGGAACAGGCTAATCTGTCAAATAACCTCTCCCTTTTCTACTAGTCGAGCCATTTTTTTCAAGCCGGACGTCATTTCCTGCAGTCTCACCGCTGACCCATATGGGGTTTCCCCTGGTATTCACCCACTGTGTCGCATTTGCGCAATCGCCGGTATTATTGATGGAGGTATCAAAGTCGTCATCTTTTTCCCATGACCAGTATATCGCCTGAAGGGAAAAACAAAAACAAAAAGGCGAAATACGCGTGTGAAAAAACTCATATAAGTCAGCAGAGAGAGGACAGTTTTGACTTAGTATGACCCGGAGGGTTTTGAGATACCCCGGTTTCAAAACTCTCGACTCCCTGTGACTACAGGCAGAAGGTATAATAGGGAAAAAGAAAATTTACACCACTCGCGGATCAAAGGGAGGGCATGGGGGGTTGATTTTAAGGAAATATATAAGCATTTTAAATATTTACTTCACCCTTTCGCCATATACAGCTGTTTCGAGAAAGGTTGTCGGAAAAAAGCGCAAAAGTGCACTCGACAATCCCGAAAAATAATATGGGATATGATCAATGAATTTTAATAAGTCAAACAAATACATGAAACCCACGATGCCTCGTCCGTACAGGGACGATCTTAGATGGTGGGCCATTGGGATAAATGAGTTTTTAGGATATAGCGTGGATGACTACCCACAGCCTTTCTGGATTGTCGCGTGCACTTTTACGCTTTTTTCCGACAACCTTTCTCGAAACAGCTGTATTTACTGGTCCCCCCTTTAAGCTTCGCTAATTTGGATCCGCCCCTTTACACCCCAGTAAGTCAACAAACAACCTATTCTAATGCTCCGTGTTTATTGCACTTATACAATCGTGAAGGAAAAATATTTCTCGTGTGACAACACCGATCCTTACATCTACTCAATAAATTATGGGGTCTTTATCTACTTATTGTCTCTAGCACGACCTCGGGAGGTCCACTTTCCCTCTCGCTCTCGCTCTTTTACCACATCGTCCCAATCTTATTCCGAAATTACAGACATTACATCGCGTGGCATAGCTTGCAAAAGTGGCGCGAGTTCTTGTATACTTATCAGAATTTTCCAAATGCCGTTGGAATGATCGATGGAACCATTCACAGAATAAATCGACCCTCTGGTGCTGAACGTGGTAAATATTTGAGTTTATATCCCAAACAGCTAGCAACGGGAACATTTGTTTGAAAACAAGACTTCCATGAGTAGTGAAATCGGGCTCATTTTTAAGCGTACATAAGAAAATAAAGAATTCGAAGTAAAGCTAGTGCTGTAACCCACTCCACAATCGAAGATTCCCTGTGACACTGTAGAAGATCGCAGGTTGCTGCGTAAGTGTCTTTTCATACATAATCGAGTGGGCTGAATGTCACTTTCAAAATAAAGTGCCTCCTAATCCGGTGTTAACTCGAGGGTAAACGCATTTTCACTAAAGAGTGCGGAAAATGATCGGAAAGCCCTATTGTTTTCTTTTGTTTAATTTGAACTATCACACACTGGCTGCGGCGGCACCTGGTGAGTTAACTGGGTTATTTTTTTAGTAACCCGGTTAAAACAACTCGGTGAAAAGGTGTTTGTAATGTAATAACCGAGTTTATTTTTTGAGCGACCGCACTTAATAAGGTTGAACTTTGAACGTGAGAGATCGTGTTATCATTTGCTGGCGAGAGCTGCACAAAACAATACGATTAATGAGCGAAAACAATGCCTCTGCACGTGCATTTTACATATTATAATTCCTTGCAAAACAACATCGTCAAATGATCAAATTATACTGGTTTTGTGGAGAACATAAACACACGACGGTTTTCCTTTCTCTATTTGAAATTGAAAGTCGTGCCTACGAAGGTCTACGAATTCAACAGGAAGTCAAATATTACCGCGTAAGCGAAGATGATTGACAGATCGGGAAAGTTAACCTGCACTAAACCGAGGTGGTTTGAATAAACCTAACCCGGTTAAACAAATCCATTGTTCTTTAATTAATTTCAAGGGGAACGCTAACACGGTTAAAATTCGGTGAACGCCAAAAATACGCGGCCGCATCAGGAATTTTGTTAAACCAGTTAATTTTAATTAGTTAATTGCAAATAACCAGGTTAACTACTCTAGTGCGGCCGCAGCCACTAATTGTTAGATAGTGTTTCACGGAATAAGTAAAACCACTCTAATACTACCCTTACATGATCGATAAATTGTGATAATAAATTCTACAAATAAAACTATGTAAAGTGAAGAAATGATCCTCGCAGCTGTGTTTGCGATTTAAACAATTGCAGAGAAACCTGAAAAAATGTCAGGGCTTTAACCCGATTTATTCATTCATATACCTTCATATACGTCAAATAAAACTATAGTAAAACATCTATAGTAGTTAACTTAAAAGTTCCTTCAGTGTAACTTAGTATTAAATGAAAACTCTAAAAACTGTCCTTAAAAGTCTTACCCTCAAAATATTGTTTAAGCGTGTATTATAGCTGGAGAATCCGAATTTGAATTCTTTAATTGAAAACAGGTTTGAAGTCAATAGAACCAGTCTCTGATAGTTTGAATGAACTGTTTGGATTCTTAATTGTGGTATATGTAGAAAGTTTTGGTGATGGAATCTCATTATGGTTGCTGTATCTTTCCGACAATCTAGCTTTCCTTTAAACACGAATTAAGTTCCGGTATAAAAGGAGCCTGGGGCCCGTTTCTCGAAATTTCCGGTAACTTTTCTGGCCCGAAGCCAAATATTGAAATCAAAATCTAAAGAATAAAAGCGCAGGTCCTAGCGAACAAACCAGTCCATTTTGTTTTGCTAACTGATAGTTTTATCGTATTATCTGCAAAATTTTTGAAACCTCAATCCTCAATGAAAATAAAACAACTTTCCGGGCCCGGTAATTACCGGGTTAACAAGTGACAAAAAACATGCGTTATTGCTAAGACCATTGCTAACACAATTTGGAAAAACTTTTTGAAAGTTGTATCAGAAGTCTTTATTTGCACCTTAGTTAGGGGGGCGTACGTGATATGCACGCGTAGTCAACGCAGTTCCCGCCTTAAAAACATTGCACCCCATGGAAACTTCTAATAGAGCGTACATGCTCCCTCCCCTCCTGCGGCAACTAGCGCGCATATTTCGTTCGCCCCCCTTATAAAGGTGCGAATTCTTAGAATAAATTCCACACGTGCTCATTTCGTATTCATAAACAAAACTCTGAAAACTGCTTGTCAATTTCGCCTAATCTCAGATGCGGAGCAGCTTATAATCCCAACGACTATTTCTCCAATTGGAAGCCTTCTAAGCAAAAAACAATCGATGCAAAAGTATTGCAGTACCTTGAAATTCATGTGTAAGGAGTTTGACACCAAACTGCAAGATAATTTGCGAAAAATGATGGAAAACGCAGCATTGGAGATTTGAGCAGGTTTTGGAGCATTTTATGATATTTACAGAACTAGTGAATACTTTTTAACGGTTCGCACGATTTGCAATCGGCTTATCATTCAGATTTAGCAAGCATTGGGAAGGCTTCTCACAGAAAATTGGCTTCGTAGATTGTTTAGTCAAAGAGCATGAAGTATTTAAAAATTTAAGAGAATTCTGGGGTTAAATTTTGATGGCGTTATTATTTCTTTCGCATTTCTGCTCCAACGATTTTGCTGAAACTTGGCAAGGATATGTATTAAGTCAATGTAAGCTGATTCCAGAAATTTAACACAAATATAACAGCAAAATTTTTCACAGGGTGTGATTTTGTTCAAAACGTGGGGTTCATTCAAGCCCGATTATTACTAAATATAATTTTTCCCATTAAAATCGAATTCTATTATATTATTGTTAAATAATAGCTGTCAGTTTTCGCAAAGTTTTAGAAGCATCGCTTTAGAGCCGGAAAAGTTATGAGACAAAGTTTGTCATAGACGAGCGCGCCCGAAATAACAACGGAGCCACCTTAATCACAGTGAAATAAGATCCGAAAGCATTAGGTAATTTAGATATACCCTAAAAACCATTCGGCGAGCTGGTAAATAGCCGTTAATCTGAAATTAGTCTGCTGCTGCCTTTCATGATCAACAGTGAAGAAAAAACTATTCTATTTTAAAATATCTTTAACTCGTGCCATTTCACCCAAGGTGCTTCCTTTGCTATTTACTAGTACATCAAATCTGTCAAACTCCTCAACTTCCCCACTTTTTAAAACTAAAATCTTGTCACAGTCTCTAATCGTGTTTAAACGATGTGCTATAGTGATGACTGTAGAGTCCCTCAGTTTCTCACGAACTACATTCCAGATTATTTGTTCTGTGTCTGGATCCACGTGTGCAGTGGGCTCGTCTAAGATGACGATCTTGTTCTGCTGCAACAGCACACGCGCCAAACAGATTAACTGTCGTTCTCCTACAATGACATTTGCACCATGCTCCAACAACTCATAATCCAACTGTCCCTCCAGACTTTTTACAAATTCTTTCAGTTGCACAACCTCTAAAGCTTGCCACAAGTCTGTGCATTGAAACTGCTCCGTAGGATCAAGGTTTTTTCCTAGCGATCCGCTGAAAAGGACAGGACTTTGGCCAAGAACGGATATTGATCTTCGGGATTCACGGAGGTTTAGCTCCTTCATTCATACTTTATCGATTATTATACTTCCATCTGCATCTGGCATGCGCATAAGAGCTGCCACAAATGAAGACTTCCCTGCACCCGTGCGGCCTGCAACGCCGACCTTTGTTCCCCCTTTGATATTTAGGTTGATTTTCTTTAGTGCTTGCGGTCCCCCCGGATAGTACGTCAGTGATACGTTTTGAAATGTGATATTTCCTTCATGTGGTCAGTGTTCAGGGGGAAGTTGCTCCACTTTGTATCCAGGTTCTGCGTCAAGTTTGATGTACATCATAACTCGTTCAACGGAGGTCATGTAGTTCTCGACCTGTGACGTTTTTCTGACAGCGTGTTGAGTCTGGTTCACAGTATTGATGACGTAAACAAGGGCAAGTCCGACAAAAGCTAATCGGCAGAATGAATAAGTCTTTAATTTCTAAACTTACTAGGTAACAATATACATGTACTACACGACTAGACAAGATTTAAACCCTCGAAAGGTAAAGTTGTCACTTACTATAATCAAATTATGAGCAGCTAGGCATTTATTGATAATATGAAATTATTTGACTAAAACTGAATGTAAAACGTACGAATCAGTCAAATAAGATACAAGTATAAATTAAACCTGTTACTCGATCAAAAGAAATTAATATTCAGCCGTGGTACAAGGGACCATCATGATCAAGTTTTATATTTTTTTTGTAAACATTTTAACTTTTCCTTCCCATAATTTTTAATATTTTTAAATTGCTCTCTTCTATTGTGTTCTCTACAACATAAGCTGGTCGTTTGTCAATGATAACGTCATAAGATGCAAAATGACGTAATTAACGTGCAAAGCCCACCCTTTTGCGACCGATGTTTATTAAGGCATTCGGCAGCCTTCCCTTTTTCTGGGATCAACTTGCACTGATTGATGGTCAAATAGAAACCACTAATATGCAATGTAAATGTAATATAAATGACAATTAGCTTTTTAGTTCTCACAAATAGTAATATATGAGCGACTTCTTATTAGTGAAAGTTATATTTCTTTCTTTTTAGATTTACTATTAGGTGCAAAGGGTCAACTAAACGACAGTTATCTTAAGGTATACTTACCAGCATCTTGAGACACCACACCTGAAGCGAGAGCCACTGCACCAGTTAACAGGGAAGAAAGAAGATCCAAGCGTACACCAAGCCATCGTCCACTGGCCATCACCATTATGAATGACTGTGTATGGATATCTTGATATCTACAAAGGATTAGACGGGCGAGAGATTACGAGAACAGGGCCCGGTTGTTCGATAGCCGGTTAAATCCTAACCTCGGGTTAAATCGCACTAACCTGAAGTTAAGTTTTAACCGCAGGTTAATTCTGTTGTTCAAAAACAGGTTAAGGCTGACCTCGGGTTTTTAAAACAGTGGGTTAAATTTAACCCTCCTAGCTAGGTGGGCTAAAAAACTAACCTCGGGTTAAACCTGACAAATATTCTATAATTTACGGCAGCGAAACGTTTTCAAAAACAACAATAAATTCATGGAAGATAAATAACGTCCTCGCTATAGTTGAGCAACCTCCTTTTTGTATGACAGGTTGTGAAAAAGCGTTATAATGGCGAAATTAGCTCCAGCGAACGCTGAACTCGTCACTAATCAAAAACGATGTGGTGGAAAAATGACAAGCGAGCGGTGTAGTCGTTAAATTGAAACTCCGTCGGTTCTCCCTGGCTTACAGGGGCGGATCCAGGATGTTTCTTAGGAGGGGGTGTACCTCTAAGGAATGACGTAACTGAAGGGTGACGTAAACAAATTTTAAAAGCGAACAACGCAGACTAGGTCATCTCAGGGGGGGGGGGGGGGGGGGTGCGCACCCCCTGCGGCCCCCCCCCCCCCCCCGCCCTAGATCCGCCCCTGGCTTAGTTTCTATCTTTAACGAGATCAATAAGGTTCTTAAAAATCCACGAAGAGTTTGTTTTTTACTTTTCAAACAATAAAGCAACGGTAGCAATTACTTTGGACTCTTCGGATCATCATAAAGTTTACCTTTACTTATTTCGGCTCCCTCCGTCTCCCCTAAAATTACAACCAAATCGAACCAAACTTTAAGAAAAACTAAACCGCCATAAAATCTAAGAAAAGGTCGGCAAGCTGTTTAGTATTCAGTATGAAGTTTTGAGTTTATCGGAAAATATTTTTTCAGAGGCCATTTTTGAGAAATTACTCCATGAAAAGCGGAAAAATAACAACTCGAAATGGCGCCGGATGCTCCGCAACTATTAATTTTTCGCCCCATGTACCAACGTGCGAAACTGAAAGTAATTTTATTGTAAACACATTTTCGCAAAAATTTATATTGGCTTTATTCTCCATTTTACGCCATTGCACTGATCCCATCGTGTCAGCACTGCACAAAAGAATTGTGTCCTTTTATTCCAATTTTCTATGAAATAACGAAGTAAAAATATTAAGTTTGAGAAATAAACAGACAAGCGGCTTATTTTTTACTCCAATTCAATAACCTTCAAGATGTCAGTCTAGAGGTTTTTTTTTTCACACAGAGAATAGAAAGATGCACAAAACGTTCAGCTTCTTGTAGCCGTGAATACAAATCCGTAAATGTGAGCTTTTTTTCCTTCTTGCCTGTGATGCTTGACCTTGAAATCCTCGAAAAATTCTTCTCAGGAGAGCTACTATTCGGCTACAAATAGAGTTAACTTTAAATTCTACAATATTTCACTATTTTATACTCGAAACATTTTGAATGGATCGGGCGAAGCGGCTTCAAACTTTTTCAAAACAACTTCCAAAGAGTATTATGGGATACTAACCGTGGGTTAGCCGCGGTTAATCCGAGGTTAACAAACCGGTCCTCTAACCGAGCTTTGAACAATGCCATTTCTACCTCGGGTTAACAAACCCGCGGTTAAGAAATTTAACCTCCGGTTAGGCCTAACCGGAGGTTAGTTTAATCCTGCTTTCGAACAACCGGGCCCAGAGCTTTAACCTCGCAATATTGTCAAAATTCGGCTCCTGTTTCCTCAGCTATTTTTTAATTGTCTCAAACATCGATTAGTGTTGCTATTTTGTGATATGGAAAAATTATTTTACTAAAAATACTAATAAACCCTTAGTTAGGTCCCATGTTAGTGGAGCCACGGTAGTCTAGTGGTTAGCGCGTCGGACTTTCAACCTGAAGGTCGGTGGTTCGAAGCCTGGTCTCTGCCGTCGTGTTGTTTCCTTAGACAAGAAACTTTACTCCACACTGTCTCTCTCCACCCAGGTGTATAAATGGGTACCGGCGACAAAATGCTGGGGGTAACCCTGCGATGGACTAGCATCCCATCCAGGGGGGAGTAGCAATATTCCTAGTCGCTTCATGCTACAGAAACCGGGTTAAGCTCCGGCCGTGTGGGCCATCGGCTCGTGTGCGACTTTACTTTTTTTTACTTAGGTCCCATGTTAATGTTAGAGTTAATACGTGGATACATTTTATATTGTACATGATTAATCTTGCCTTGCTCCTTTAATATTGTTATCTTCACGCTCCTAATGGAAACCAGCCTCTTTGAGTTTGTTGTCAGTGGGACTAGAGTAATTTTAAATAATATATAGATAGATAGATAGATAGATAGGCTGAGCCTAACAGCGTCGCTCTCTGAAAAGAAAGCCGATAATAAACTTAACTAAGGTGAAAGGTCGGAAGCACAAGAATTGAGATTGACGACCGGGTTATTTTTCAATTTTAGCAATTCTCAGAAACCTGAGTATTACGCGACCGTCTGCTCAGTACATTTTAATAGACCGTACAAAAGTTCACAAAAAAATAAATAAATAACATTTCCGAATAAAATACACCTGTTGCGTATCAAAAATTTCCCGAGAAACTGATTTGGAAATCAAAATTGCCAAAAGCACACAAACATATTTACATATTAAAAGACGACATAAGAGAAGTTAGAACTATAAAATCCAAGTCTTGTGTTTTGTTTATATAAAATCGCTTTTCAACCTATGTAATGAATAAAAAAAAAAAACACATAAAAATGGACAACACAATCTTCTTTCGAAAAATTTTATTCAAATTTTATGTTAAAAAAAAACGCGAACCATTTATAGCGCATCGAGACCGAGCTGTCTTCGATGAAAGAAATCAAAAGGACTGAATTTGAGCACGTTTTATAAACAAGTCTCCAAAACTAGCGTCAATCACAGATTGATATCAACATAAATGCCCATCGAAAAATGTCACTTGTTTTACCTTTAAGAAATTCTTTACATCTCCGCTTCTTCAGTTCTGAAACCCGAGGTGACAAACATCTCCCCGCATTGCTCCCGCATTGATTAAAACGTATATAGTTCCTCGAAGCAAGATTTTATCCCTGAAAGCTCTTCTTTTTCCACTATAGCGGCTTCTGAGTATCCCTTAATTAGTATCCCTGTCGAGTAGCAAACCGCGAAAAAATACAGGAAAATAACGACTTTAATTTAAACGGTTTTCTCCGCTTAGTAAACACAGCATGCAAAACATCAAAGTGTTTACCGAGCTGACGTGACATTCGGCCGTGTATCCGCGCGAAAAACAAAGCCTCGCTTTTGTTTCAAAATTGCTAAGATCCCGGATGTTGTGTAGCGTCATACCCGCATGTTTTGCGATGTCCTACGCGCCCGCGAGCTAGTCTTGCCCAACGCGTATGGCGGGCGGGCGGCGGGCGGGCACACGGCCGACGCGCCCGCAAAACATTCCGCTAGCCATGACCATGAAAATGACGGGCATAGGTTCTATGAGTATGGGGCTCCGCAGCTGGCCTTCGGCCCGCTAAAGCTCCGCTACTAAACTAAACTTCAAGGGATATATGGACGCCACATTGTATCAGTGGTTGTTATAGTTAAAAAAAAAACGTGCTTCAGTTGAGGCTTAAACTGTAAAGACATCAAACTTCGTGTATTGCACCTTGTATTTGAAGGTCGGACATCTTTTACTAAACAGACATGCAATTATCCTGATAACCACTAGGTAGACTGCGAGCTGTCAGTTACCTTTTTACAGCTCACTTTTGGATTTTTGGCGTGGTGACCGACTATCAACAGGGAAAATGCTCGTGGTCTGGGCATAAGGTGTCAAAAGCACTTTCTTTTCGTGTTGTTTTCTATCAACCAATAGGAACTTACAGTAACTTACTTTTGTCCCTTCCTTTGGTGCAAAAATTTACGGTAACTTTCTCGTATATTTTTTTTTTTTGAAAAGTCCGTAAAAAACCAACAGTTGCTTTTGCGTTGAGATTGGAGGTAAATATTTCATAAATAGTCACAGTTAACTTTAACATAAACGGTAAGGTGACACATTTTCAGTACTGACTCGGTAGAATGTCATACGCGTTTCCTTGTATCTACCGTCAAAAATGAAATAAGAGCAAATACAAGCAAAATGTGAATGACCAACACTGATGACTTCTGGGAAGGGAAAATCTTTCAGACATACGGACCCCAGGTCTGCCTGCCCTTGGAGCCAATGGCAAATTCCCAAACATAACTTAATTTTGTTTAGCAGCCGACTCCTCAGGTATGTGAAAAGATATACCATGACCACGAGCCAAAAACTGTAATTAATGTACTTTTTATTATCATGTGAAGTTGTACATACCTACAAAAACGGTCGATGAAATCTGATTGCCTTCCTCTTGTCCGAATTGTGTCCAGTCCATTCAAGGTCTCCGAAATGTGAGAGAATACGGGGCTACGACAGACCGACTCCAACCGTTTGAGCTGTCTTGATGTCTTTAAGTAATACCTCACGATGTATACGACGAACACAAGCAATGGAAGAACACCAAACAGAAGCCAAGGATTTGTGACAGTTGGAACAAGTATGGCTGTAAACAACACCAAGATAATCTGTATGGACTTCAGAAAGGTGTTTGGCAATACTTCGTCTAAACAGCCTATGTCTTTAGAAAACCGATTCACAATTCTTCCTACTGGATTGGAATCAAAGAATAACAACGGCGCTTGCAGAACAGTCACAACCATGTTATCATGAAGACGCTCAGAACATTTCAGTGAAACCAAAAGAAAAGAAAATGCCCGAAGCATAGCAAATATGAAAGAACCGCCAACCATGCAATCATAGATAATTAGGTTTATCTTATCTCGCTGTTCTTCTGGATGTTTGATAAGAATTGACAGCCACACATCACAGGAAACGATCGCCGCTAACAAAGAAAGATAAAAGAAATATTTGTAATGACAATAAAAATCATCAAATTAATTTTAGTCTTACCCATCTAATCATCGATAGTGATAGATAAAGGTGAAATTTCAGGAACTATCCAAGGATTATTTCTTTAATCTTTAATTGAAAACTGTTCACTGAGGAAAGATTTGATATAAGGTTAGTTGGGATCAATGTGTTCATTTGCCTAAGGACAGACACGAAATGACATCTTGGGGCGCGATCCATTCAAAAACATTCCTTGAGAAGTTTTTTTTTTATGAATAGCTTTTAATATAGGAGATTAAGATTAAGAGGAGCACTTAAACGTTTTTACGAAGTAAAAGAGGTGGCGACAGTATGGGCAAAACCTACTGAATCCGGCAAAGCTACGTTGAAGGCTGTCTACACTAGATATTTCGTTTTCATGTTTTCTCCAAACGAAAAAAATAATTTCCCCAACCAATCTTCAGGGAAATAAAAGGCAAGTTTTGATTTAAATTTATCAATCAAATTTTGATGGTTTACTTTTGTTTTGAACATGTCTTAACAAATTACGGCTAAACGCAGATAACTTCAAGACTGATTTTTAGCTTTAACGACTTGTTCTGTCTTTAATTTTCCTCCTCGCACCAACTCCAATCACGCTTAAGGGGCTCGACTCAGTTTTTTTGGCCGTGGCGTATATGTTTTGAAATCAAAATTTCAATTGCTTTCATACTTCATACTTAAGTTTCGGAAATGTGATCAAAGTTTTATGTCTCACTGGTTTTCAAGCGACAGCGGTTAACTACAGCGGCGAGCTGTTTAAAATAATATTTATGGGCATTTTGGAAATATTTTTCTTTATTACTATTTTGCCTACCATGCCCTAAAATGATTTTTGATTTACTCGACAACCGTCTTATAAAGTTTCTTGAAGTCTACAGCTAGTGATACGTGAGTACTACAAAATTTCGAAGTTTTATTATAAAGTGTCTGACTATAGATCTCGAGAAAAACAACATTTTTAAAACAACGGGCAATTATATAAGCTGGTGTTGCTGCTGTCGCTTGGAAACCAGTGAAACAGAAAACTTTGATCAGATTTCATAAACTTGGTGAAGTATGAAAGAATTGAAGCATGCCTTCCCTGCGGAATTTTGATTTCAAAACATACACACGACGGCAAAAAATACTGAGTTGAACCTCCTTAAAGTTCCTCAGAATTTAAAAAGACAATTGTTTTCTTTAGTAAAAGCCGTATTTGTTATTTGTTTTAAAAATCTCTCCATAATAGTACAATGTAATTAATATAACTGATATCATATAGCCTGTTATTATTGTTTGCTAAATTTTCTTTAGTTTTGTGAAATCCACGATAGACGTTCGATGTGTGTGCTTTACGTTGATCTTATTATGGCGAATGGTAAATTCGAGACTTGTGATACGGCATGGCACGCATTATTGTATTTAATGAGAGTCCAATGAGAGACTTGTTGGCCTATAAAATGCGACACCGAGACCAAGACCGAGACTCCGTGATGAACTTGTGAAAAAACCGAGACTTTGAAATGTACAGAACCGCTCAAATATCGAGACTGTCAGATCTGTCAAATTTGGCTAAAATTCTTGCGAGACCCATATTTTTTTATTCTCGATCCCTTCATTTAAATGCAGAGAGTTTTATGAATTGCAAACATGAAAAGTGGAAACTGCCGAGGGATGGGGGTTGGGGGGTAAAGCATTGCGCTTTAGAATGGGTTTTCAAAGTAATATAAGGTACTTAGCGGCAAAAATATATGTGGCCACGCTGTGAATGCGCGTTGCATGTTACAACTCCTTTAAAGTGCATATGAAGTAATTTTTTATTTTGTCTTTTTTTGGAGGCTATTATGCCTTTATTTCGAAATGATAAAAGAAATTTGTCAGAGAAAAATTTAAGGCCTCTTTTTTGCCGTCCAAAGTAGCACAATTTGCAGAAATCAGTGTCCCGGAGACTGGGAACGAGGTTTCGAAATCCATTGTGTTGATGACGTAGAAAATACTTGAGATTCGTTTCTTCAAAAGAATGCCGCCATGATACTCGTGAGTTGAAGTATTTTCTACGTCACAGCCTTGTAATACAATAGCTTTGGCCGCGCGCTCGATAGAGACACTTTCTGGCGGAAAATGCAAAACTTTCAAGCCGAATAATTTCACAATGGGAAGGATCTTTTCGATGAAACCCACAAATTTAGATAAAGAAAGTAAAGCACTATCAAAACATGGAAATATTTTTTTTACTTCATATGCACTTTAAGTTTCAGTTGCAAGAGTAACAATTGCAACTCTGTTTTTTATCTTGTACATCTACTGTAAACGTCTGTTGAAAAAAAAGAGCTGCAGAATCAGAAACATTTTCTGTGGCTTACCTTGAGTGATAAGGCACAAAAAGAATACTGCAAAAATCACTAGGGTAGGTAATCCGCTTCTGAAGTACTTCCAGTAAATCTTAGATGACACTGTTCCAATTGCGCGATCTTCTTCTGATATTTCCAGACTCTTAGGCTCACTGGCTGAGTGGACGATTCCTACTCTGCTGTCAGCATCTTCACGTTTCTCTCCAGTTTCCCACACGAAACTGTCATCTGACTTCTTCTCGTTCAGTTCCGGGTCAATAGTCGTATTGATAAAACCTTTCTCTTTCATCTCAGTGAAATTTCCTTTTCCCATCACACGACCTTTATATAATACAACGACGCTATCGGCTTCTTTCAAGATCTGTTTTTGATGGGAAGTTACCACTCGGGTTTTCCGACCTAGCAAGCCTTCGATGCACTGTTGGAATATTTGATGGCCAACTTTGAAGTCTACAGCACTGAGAGGGTCATCCAACAAGTAAAGGTCTGCATCGGCATAGACTGCGCGTGCTAAGCTTACTCTCGCCCGCTGACCTCCACTTAGAACCTCACCGCGTTCTCCAACAACCGTTTGGTCACACCCGGGAAATTGCTTTATATCTTCTGTAAGGGCACATGCTTTAATAATTCTGGTGTACTTTCGTTCATCGTACGGTTCACCAAACAAAATATTTTCTCTTATGGTCCCAGAAAAGACCCAAACTGTAGCTGCGGCACATAAACGAGCGTTCCAATATGGCTTATAGTACCGGTTGTATCTGAGACCTGTCCAGCGATTGCTGAAAGGAGAGTGGACTTTCCACTGCCTACTGGTCCGGTAATGACTATCAAACTCCCTGACTCAGCAGTGATTTCGATATCTTGTAGAATGAATTCGTCTTCTCTCTTGATTTGTTTTTTATTTAAACTTGAAACACATAAAGTTGTTTCTTTTTGTAGATCTTTTACGTTATCAAGTAAGGAAACTTCTTGTATTACTTTGGATTGTCTAGTATATAATTTCGAAACGCTACTGAGAGTCTTATTTCTTTTGTCACGATAGGCTGATGGAAGATTTTCTAAACACAAAAACTCTTCCAATCTATGGAGCGAAACATAAGCGTCGTATGTTTGTAGCATACTATAGCTTAAGACCGTGCAAAAGCATCTTCCTAGTAGACTGACAAAAGAGAGGAGCATGAAAACATTAACAGGTGTGAGTGGCTGACCAGTAAGTACAAGAGTGATGACAGAGATCAGGGCCGCTACTGGGGCTGATAAAAACTCTAAGGCGGCAATACTTGACAGAACGGCACTCTTCATACGAATGATGTCGATTTCTTGTCTGTAAAGTAAAAAAGAAATCAAACCTCATGACAAGTTGATGGAGGAGGGTAGTATTAGATGTAACAAGGGCAAATATTACACTCATATTCTACTTGAACCTATCCAGACTGAGTTACGTCGGTCTTCTGGAATTGGAGGGGTGATGAAGCGTATTCCCCACCCCCCTTGTAGAACGTTCAAATTATTAACAACAAAGAAACATTTTTGTGGTCGTTTCAACTTGCTTCAGCTTTGAACGTATATCATCCCAAAATATGCTAAAAACATAGGCACATACAATTTGAGACCACAAGTGCCGTTTTCTGGACACTGACTAGTCACATTACAGTAAAATTGGCGATGATTTCTTTAATTCCGTGGTTTACAACATAAAAACTACAATTCCCTTCCATTTTAAGGCTGATATTTCACTCGATCGACTGTAAACGTTTATTTACAATTCCGCTGACCACAACATAAGGCTTCAACCCAATCTGCGGACTTCAAATGGATTTTTCAAGACTCTTTAAAACGCTACAGCACCGTAAATGTTGTTCTTAAATGTGTGAAGTTTCGCTTCCATTTGTAAAAGTTTAAAGAAACCAAATTTTGTTTCGAAAACGATGAATTAAGAAACATCTTAGCGTGACACAACGAGATGACGTAATGTTTTAAATTTGTTTACTCAGCAATTCTTTGACTTGAAACTAAAGAAAATTAAAACCTATCTGTGCACTTCAAATGGATATTTTAAGGCTAAGGAAAACGTTGCAGCACGGCAAATGTTGTTTCTTGCAGGGTAGCCTGTGAGCAAGCTGTCGTGCTCGAGGCATAAACCAAATCTTGTTTCGAAAACGGTGAATAAAAAACATGTCTTAGCATGACACTACGCCATGTTTGAAATGAGAGAGAACTGGATTGTAACCCCAAGTGGAAAGTCCCGTGCATTGCGTGAGTAAAGAAACTTAAAACATTACGTCATCCAGTTCCCTGTCATTTCACACAATGCATATCTATGTCACGCTCGGACTTGTCTGTTTAGTTCATCGTTTTCGAAACCAAAAAAATTAGCTGTATTTGAACTTTTGCTAATGACACCTGATCCGCAATTCACTAAGTTTAAAATAGTGTTCGTATTCACGATTTGGCTCACAAGAGCCTTTGATCTATATTTTGCTGTTGCTGTAGGTCTTTCACTAGGCTTCCGTTGTGTTGGAAAAAAAAGTTCACATAAACGCTGAGGAAAGTGGATTGAAATAGTTATTAAAAATCCAAGGCGCCTTAGGATAAGCCAACTCGTAAATACGAAACGCTCTATAAATATAAGGTTCTTAACCCAAAATTAATGAAGTATTGAGGTATAAACTTATGGACGTTCGCGACAATCGTAGTTTATGCGCATCCTTACTGCGCACGCAATTCATGTCGCAACGCCATGCTACGTCAAGCATTAGCGCGCGCGTAAGAGAAGAAATCTAAGCACATAAAGGGCTGGCAGCCGTTGCGTTAACTTTGTTTAGATTTAACTCGCTTGGATGGTTGGTGACCCCCTTTTTTGATAGATAATTTTCTTTGTCAATTCTCGACAGATTGTGAAAAAATTAACAAAAATTCAATGTAGGAAGTTTCAACTTTTTCCATTTTTCTCCCCTCGCGACATCGAATCCTGCCAACTTGCGACTGTCAGAGTTTGCAAATGCTGTCGTTTAAAGATTAGATTTCCTTTAAGGGACGTCACCAGTTGAATGAATTTGCTTAACAGACTTACTCGCATAAAATTTGGGAAAGAAAGTAGCATTTTAGAGATTCATTTGCAATACTAAATATGTATACGCGCAAGGTTTAAGTGCGTATATTACAATATAAACATTCAGGTTATGGAGATGTTCAGTAGAAATTTGTTCGCGTGTCTACATTTTGACATCAATTCGCTCCTCCATAATCTGAATGTTTAATTGTAATATACGCACTTAACCTTTCGCCTATTCGTATTTAGTTACACAAACGATGTATTGTTCTATATCGCGTTGAATTTCTATGTTTGTATTTTTTTGAATGTTTGGCAGTTGCCTGATGATCGTGTTGCTTGCAACACGTGAAACTCCGAATAGCAGATAAAATGTTTTTACAATCTTAACTACTTCGTACACTTTTATATTGCTCCGGTTTATCCAGTTGAGCACTCTCAATAGCCGGTGAAGACGTCACCGCTTTTCCTGATTATATATATATATATAGGTAGGTAGGTGTCCAATTACAGCTATCCAATTATAAGAAGAATGTAATTGGATAGCTGTAATTGGACACCCACGTGACCGCGCGCCAATTACGTAAGAAATAGGCACGTCGATGACCAATCACAATCGAGAATTTTGTTACTGATACGGTAAAGCCACAAACAGTACACTCAGAGAACCAAAACCAAATTGCAGTGAAAACGAAGATACCATCATGACCGCAAGTCCAGTTTAAAAGGATGATCAAAAATCTGCTGATATCACCAAGAAACAACTAAAACGCCTTACCAGCAAAATTGGTATATGATTACAACTCAAGCCGAAAACTCGGGAGTATCCTTAAAGTCAAGGAACTAAACCTTAGATCATAAATGCAATGCGTGCTCCATATTTTTCAATGTGGTCTATGTAATATGGACTATGTTGGTTACCGACACCTAAATCAACACATTGCTGAACACTCACAGCTCACGGAATTCAGCCGTAGGAAAACACATGTACGAGGAGCATGGAATGCTGAAACCAAATTTATCTAAGAACTTTTCTGTACTTAAAAAGTGCCGAAATATATTTGATTGTCTCATTCACGAGATGCTTCTTATCAAAGATCTCAAACCAACTTTCACCGTGCAATCACTCTATCCGCCCATTCATATAACTTAGAACTCAAACAAAAGAATATTAATTATCTGTTTTCACTCATTTATATTTACCTTTTCCTTTTGTCACTTTCTTCGTGATAATGATGTTAGATACGTGGAAACGTCGTCTCGCAATAATTTTCGTATTTTTACTTAAAATGTTTATTTTAATTATATAATAGATGAAGTTCGTTTCATTGCGAACAGCAAAGACATTCTGCCTTACCTCCGTGTAGTTTTTATTTCTTTTCGGTATTCATCTTCCCATGCATTTATTTTGATGGCGCGGATCCCAGAGACAACCTGATTCACCAAGGAGATGCGGCGGTCGGAAACAGCGGCTGTACGCAGGCGTAGGGCAGCACCAGCATGGGACAATGTGATGAAATATGGCAGAAGTAAGCACAGAAAAATGACTCCCATTAGAGCCTGCCAACCAACAAAAAAGACGACTAACAGTGTTGTCAACACGACCTCGAGAAACGCAAATGGCGCAAGAAAAAAAATCATTACAGCATCTTCTTCCAATCGCTGAACGTAGTTTGATACAAGGTCAATCACGTGACCAGTTGAAAACTCCAATAATGAATCCTTGCTGAGATGAAGCGTCTGAAAAAAAAAATTAAAAAAATGTTTTAGCATTGTTTTGAAAATACTATGACATTATTATCAGTCACGCTTTTATATATATTGAAAGCGTGACTGATAAAAGTTAAGGGCTGGCGTGACAGGAACGAAATAAGAGTATTAGTTGTGCAACGGCCACCATGTGGTGAAGATGACCTCTATATTTAGTTTTTTCCTCTTTCAAAATCCGCAACATGTTCGGTGTGAAAGACTCTGTCCCTACTGACCTTCGCTCACGCGTTGTCTACAAGTTTTCTTGTGCAAGCTGTAATGCTTGTTGCGTTGGTGAAACTAGCCGGCACATCTCGACACGTATCCGCGAGCATTTAACTAATGACAGGTCCTCATCTGCAACAATCCGAAGAATGTCGCAGGTTGTGTTCCGATAAGTGGTTTTCAATTCTACTCATGCCACCACCAAATATCAGATTAAGATAAAAGAAGCCCCACGAATATTTAATTGATTTCAGGTTAATTTTGATTTTCCTTTGTTTGATATTCATTATCATATATTAGCATAGAAAAGAACAATGGAAAATCAAATTTGACCTGTAACATATCCACTGGGAACAACCTGCTTTAAATTAGCAACTTTATAATGTTAATTTAAATCTTTCGGTTTAATTTATTCAAGTGTTGTGATATTTTTTTTAACTTTTGTAATGCCTCTTTGTTTTCTTTGGTAATAAGTAAAATTTTTTTGCTATGTTTCTGTAAACAGTTGCTTTTGTTATTGTTGTGATAACCTCATTATAAACATTTTGTAACTTCTTTGTAGCTCAATGGCAACCGACGGTGATCGAAGATCGATCGAAATATGTCTTGTTAAAAATCAAAATTGAGTGTTTTATCTAATATGCTTCTATCCAGAAATTATGCTCTCTTATTAAAAATTGCTCTATTATTAAATTTGCATCATTAAAAGAAAGAAAAGAATAGAAAAGAAAAGAGCACAAAAATAAAGTATGTTGACATCAGTACACGGTGCATATCGAAAACGTGATCTGCAACCAGATACCATTATCGAAATGGCATGTTTTATAAACTAGTTCGCAGTTACTCAACAATACATGTTACTTTCTGGCTTTTTCCACTTACCTTCAGGTAAACCAGTCCTTTTAGGGCGCTGCTTATTCTGATACCTAACAATTCACATCGGTAGTTAAACTGGTGCATACTAAGGGAACCAATCAAGGCATTGATCCCCAAAGCTAATGCACAACCATAGAGTAGATAATTCTTCTGTGACTCAGCTGACATCAGAGATACCACAATATATCCGATAAGCAGTGGCTGAAGAAGGCGATAAAGTGAAACCAAACCACCGGTTAATACCAGGAACATAAGTTCTTTAAATGAGATCATCTTCAGTACGCTTTTCCAAAGTTTTGCTTTATTTTTACCACTGCGTTTGTATTTTGTTTGTTCTTCGTTCCATTTCGTCTTAAGCTGTTCAATCAAAGAGTAGGTAATGCTTTCTTTTGCAAGAGGTAAAAAATCATTTTCTTCTAGAGGTCGTTCACTTCCCTTCTGGAAGACACTGTTCATCCATTGAAAGAAAAGAAGAGACACAAAACTGACATCATTTGTGTTGGCATCCCGATCATCGCGGATCTTTTTGTATTCATGCTTTACCATGACGCTCGATCTAAAATAAACAACAGAGAGAGAAAAGAAAGTATTCAACCAGCTGATAGATAAAAAAAGTGAAACAAGAATCCGTGAGGTTTATAGCCGAGTATCTACTTTAGGTTTAGCTCTATTTCTGTAACGCCGCGATCGCCTTTTAGGTTTATCGTCACCGACATCTAAGTAATTTACAAATTGGATTCGAGGCCGTTTTCGGAAATCCTTGAACATATTTATTAAATAAAAAAGTAACCAAGTCTTTGATTTGATTTGATTTGATTTGATTTGACCAGATAACCGTGTTTACTGTTGTGATCAAATGATAGGGGCACAGAAGGGGTACAGGAGAGGTACAGTAAGGGTACAGGAGAGGTACAGAAGGGTAACAGGAAGGGTACAGGAAGGGTACAGGCGGGGTACAGGAAGGGTACAGGAAGGGTAAGAGGAGGCGAAGGATAAAACAATAGAATTTAGGAGGAGGAGGAGGAGGAGGAGGAGGAGGAGGGGGAGGAGGAGGAGTAGGCCTCATATCGACCTTACATCGACCCCACATCGGCCTCACATCGACACCACATCGGCTTCACATCGGCCTCACATCGGCAGACAAAAACTATATTACAAAGGTATCCAATTCACTTCTTTCATTTTACTGTAGATTTTCAAAGCGTAAAGATGCTTTAAAAATTTAAGAGGGATTGTCCTGCTTGTTGAAAGCCAGACTTACTCTATTTGAGTGATCATTTGCGTCAAGTGCGTCAGTTACAATCCCACGAAAGAAAGCAGTGGTCGAAGATGGTGACATTTTCAGGTTCTCAAAAAACACTTGGTGTAACCAAAGGGAATTTGCCTCATCCTCAAGTGTTACAAACCAACAAGAAGCGAACATCTGCACCGCGAAAACACCAAACAACCACACAAGATAGTTGTAGACTGCGAACGAATGTACTACTAACCTGCGAATACAGCCGCCTCTCATCGCTCACGGCCGCTAAGGGCGTTCACACGAGAGAGCGTCTGCGATTTACTTTGAGAAATTCCATACTGATGACGTAAATCACCCGTCGCTAATCTCGTATAATTACATAATAATGTGCATGCAGTGAAACCAAATGAAATGAAAGGTGTTGACAGGCCCATCACAAATCCTAATAGCGCCTGGCGTGTTTGTTATGACCTTTGTTCACTCGGTTTGATTTTTACAGTTTAGCTCTGATCAGTATGTCTTTTAAAGATCTACCCCTTTCGTATGAAATAAGGAGAGGTTCTTTATAGATCGGTCTAAGCAAAGGTTGTGATTCATTTGTCCATGAGGATGTAGGCACACAGGGTTGTATTGTGTTACAAAGGAAAACATTTCCTTGCGTGCTTTTATTTCTTAGTGCAATGGTTTATTATTTCTGTTGCCATCTTTGCCGTGAAAATATTGGCGAAAGAAACTGCCATTTTAGTCCCCGACCATTGCGGTGCCAGAGTCCGAAGGTAGTCTTTCCGTTAAAAACAGACTGATGATCATAATTACAGGCTTCTTCTTCCCATGTATCGCCGATAAATGTTCATTCATCCACACGTGCACGAGTGGCGCCGTTTAAAATATCAGTGACTTGCCATATCCGGTCGGTAAATTGACAAAAACAGAAAAACCAAACCTCTTCACCGCAGATAAAACTATAAAGAATCTGAAACTGACTTGCTTGTAACGTCAAAACGTTAAACATAGGATAAATAGATTGAACACAGAGTCGAACATTTTCTAACGACAGACAAGATTAATCCTCGCAACTGGCGATTGAGTCACGACACTGCATAAATTAAAGCATAATTATGTAAAATTATCAAGTTGTCCAATCGGCGCTCCTGTCTTGATGCGGGACAGATTTACGTCATCAGTATGGAGTTTCTCAAAGTAAATCGCAGACGCTCTCTCGCGCGAACGCCCCTAGCGGCCGGGAGCGATGAGAGGCGGCTGTATTCGCAGGCTAATGTACTACCCGGTGAAGAACAATTTAATCAAACAATATTTCTCAGGAGATACTAAAGTATCCCAGACAATAGAACATTTCGACAGTTCCAATTCTCCCAGCCATACAGCAACAACAGATCAGTATGGACGGCCTTCTCTCTCGTACAGACCTTGGGGGATATGACAAAGTCAAACAGTACCATGAGCTGCAAAACAGAAATCTGACGTTTGAACATCAATTGAATGCAGGATCTCAACAGTCTGATAAAATGAAAAAAAGTTTTGCAAGTCATCCGGAAGATAATTTACCTACGATTATACAAGAACCTGCAGCAGTAACAAAACGCGGTGACAACCTCTACACCCTTAAATCCATTAAACGCGTTACCCTCTCCAAATCTAGCGCCCACCATAAATCCAGCCGTCTTGACCCCTCCCCCCACAAGAATGTTGTGGATTATAGTTATGTAAAAAGCGCGGTTTTTTTATATTGCGCAATGTTATTGATTATAAACACAAATATAAACGCGACGGCTGCCTTTTTCGATTTGATGAGTTGCAAAATCAGAGACCACAAAAGAATCTTAGCAGTGCCTCGGGTGGCTGTTGTCATTTACATGCAATTAGTATGTCTGGATGAGTTTGATGGATGCTGCAGTGTGATGCCCCAACTATCTATCTTTAAAATAAGTATTTGTATTTGCTATATCTGAATTAAAAGCATGTCTTACGTAGCGTGACACAAATACGCATTGTTTGAAATAAGAGAGAGAACAAGATGATGGATAAGTTTTGATTTCACGTAAGCCGAGATTCACCCGCGGTACGAAATTAAATCTGATAAATCGATATCTACGTTCATCCATGCAATTCTGGACTATATTTAACCTCGAGCCACTTGTTTAGCTATGTTTCGTAAAATCAGTTTGTTTGAAACCGTTTAGCCACATACATGTATCTCACAGTCACAGGCATGAGCTAAGGGGCCGTCGACATATTCACTTGTTCCCAGCTTAACGTCCACAGGACGTTTAGGGGGGAAGGGGGGTAAGGTCTGACCTAAACGTCCAGTGGACGTTAAGCGGGGAACAAGTGAATATGTCGACGGCCCCTTAACTAATGTGAAATTTTTGCTTGTGTACATGAAAATGCATTATTCACAGTAAGTCGCTTGCTATCACAGGTTCACAAGATGTTGACGTAATGAAAGAAGAGTTTAAAAGTTTGCTCTTCACTCTCCTTGTCCAAGCCGGATTAAAAAAAAACATACTGGTGCCACTTCCTCCATTGCAGCGAGAAGCTGAATTACGGAGGACCAGAGAGGTGAAAATCGTACGTCTGCATATACATGTATAAGGCGCGCAAATGACAGCCGCTTCAGTCCATATATAATTTCACACCACCCACCAAGACCAATGACGGCACAGTCAGATAGCCATGATATCGGGAACTCCATGCCCTATTCTTATCGAACTTATGTTTTTAAAGGAATGTTGCTGCAGTAGTGTTTCCCATATAATGCTATCTTTTCTCACTTGTTGGGAAGAGATTACGACACGGTGAACAAATAAATGAATAAATAAACAATGGCTATGATTAAAGTCACGGGCAATCATTTTTGAACGACTATTATTTGAGTCATTTGTATAAAATATTTCGTTAAATGAAATCATACCAATAACAAAAAAAAATCAATTAATGTCCCAAAATTTCTCGAGTGTTTGGGAATCAATTAAATACATCGAAATAGCATTTTTTTCATTTTCATTTCGACCGCCAAGCGGGTTTCTTTATTGTTAGCCAATAGAGCGAGACTTGATTGGAGCTGTTTACGGTAAAGTGAGTTCATTAGGGAGTTTAAGCAACGACGACGGCAACGCCAAGGAAAACGTCACTTGAAAAAAGGATTCGCGCTATTTTAAACTACTTTGCAGTTGCTCCAATTTGTTTAGTTTGTCTAATGTGACTGGATTATCCAGGAGCTGAATTTGAAGGGATGGCTTTCCGGTTCAAATGGAGAAAGGAAAATTAACCGTCGTGTGTTCACGTTCTCCAAAAAACCTATAATTTGATCATTTGACGTTGTTGTTTTGCAGGGAACGGCAAAGAAATGTACCAAAATGTAAAACGCACGTGCAGAGGTATTGTTTTCGCTCATTAAGCCTATTGTTTTGTGCCGTTCTCGCTGCCGTCGGCGTCGTGGTTGCTTAAGCTCCCTATTACCTGATTGTGAACTTCCCACGCACCGTATTGTGTAAGAGTTGAATGTTTCACGGCAAAATGCCTGTGTACTTATAGTTAACGCTTAAAATGTTCGAAGTAATAATTAATATAACAATTAGAGACTTATATAGCGCACATATCACAATGTCTCAGGAGGCAAACTAGTAACGAAGTAACAGCACCATAGAAAAGTACTGCTCATTCTCAGCTTTGATTTGAATGGTCACCTCTGGATTTCGTCCACTGACTCAAAAGTTAGAACCACCTTAACATCATCACAGGAGCTATTTGCTAGAGCATTTCGCGGAAAATACAGACATTCGTATGATCGGTTAAATAATATCGAAAAAGAAATGTAGTGATCCTTCAGCAGCTAATCCACTGATACCGTATAAATTTGAAGCGGAGAATTCACTGAGCTGGAACCATGGTCCGCCACCGATCTGACTCGCTGACAAATACAAGTATTTGTTGGCGCGCAATCGTCTGAAAAAGATTTCCTCGCAAACTGAGCATGGACGAGGGGGTTGAACTCGATTCGAACGTGAACGAATTTCACCTAGATTCGGCACGGCGCAAATTCGAAGCAACAATAGACTTACCTTTTGGTAGATGTCGCCACTGAAAGTTCAAGTGAATAAAATGATCAGCTTTACACGGGCTGTTTCTCTTAAATAATAGCCAGGTTTGTTTTGTTATCAAAGAGAGTCAATATTGAAATTTCCGGCAATAGGTAAAATTAAAAACACGTCTCAGTTGCACGCAACATACATGATGTTCATAAAAATGAACACGATGGCTTCCTTTTTGGGTTCGGTATCATGACAAAATTAAAGCTAGCATTCCAAACTTAAGACATTTTCTGTTTTGAAGATTATTTGCATTTTCAAGTTATTGTGGTTGAGCCATTCGACATCAACTCGCAAATAGGTATAGGTAGGTAATTTGTTTTAGTTCATCTCGTCCCTGTGACAGTGAGATATATGGCTGAACGGTTTCAAATAAACTGATTTTACGAAACATAACTAAACAACTGGCTTGAGGATAAGTCCACGATTGCACGGATGAACAAAATTGCATTTAAATGACAACAGCGACAACAGCTACCCGAGGCACTGCTAAGATTCTTTTGCGGTCTCGTCAAATCGAAAAAGGCAGCCGTCGTGTTTATATTTGTGTTTCAGGTAACTGTTTGATACTATGTTTCGTGGAATTGAGATTTCTGATACATAAAGTTTACTCATTCCTAAATCAAATCACTGAACCTTGCCCTTCCCATCCAAGATAGCCACTCGTAATTTGTTTTTGTTAGTTGATGCATGTCGAATGGCTAAACCGCAGTTACTCGAAATGGTAAAATGCAGAGTGGAAATAATCTTAAAGACAGAAATTCACTTAAGTTTGGTATGCTAGCTTTAATTTTATCATGAAACCGAGCTCAAAAAGGGATCCATCGTGTTCATTTGTATGAACACGATGTAATTTGCGTACAAATGAGACATTGAAATTGAAATATTGACCCTCGTTGATAATAAAACAAACCGGGCTATTATTTAAGACAAACAGACCGTTGAAAGCTTTTCATTTTATTTGCTTGAGCTTGCAGTGGCGACATCTACCAAAAGGTAAGTCTATTGTACATGTAGCTTGGAATTTGCACCGTGCCGAATCTAGATCGAATTCGTGCACGTTCGAATTGAGTTCAACCCCTCGTCCACGCTTGTGATAAGCCAGCAGATCTGCCTCCTGCATTTCATGATTTGAACTATTTATTTCTGATGTTTGAATGTTCTGCCCCACCGCACCAGCAAACAGTTGCAGAGCAGGGGTAAATAAAGGACCTTTATTTCTTCATTTTATATCATTTTACGCTGATTTTACCCCCATTTTACTCGTTATTCAGTTTGCGAGGAAATCGTCTTCAGACGATTGCGCGCCAACAAATATTTGTCAGCGAGTCAGATCGTGCGGGACCATGGCTCCAGCTCAGTGAATTCTCTGCTTCAAATTTATACGGTATCGGCGGATAAGCTAACTGAAGCATCACTACATTTATTTTCGGTATTTTTAACCGATCATATGAATGTCTTTATTTGACACGTTAAATGCTCTATCAAATAGCTCTCAATTTGGCAAAGCACTAGATTCCCGCGTTGAACTCAACCTGCATTTTTCAAGGGTTCCTAGATTCTATATTGTAATTTATGCCTTTAAATGTTTTCCGATACCGAGTGATAAACGCATAGTCTTTTGTTGTGAAGTATGTAACATAAATGAAGCGGATTGTTTTGCTAGTAGAAGATAAAATATGAGCGGGAGATCTGTATGGGCGTTAACAATGGCGAGCCGAAGGCGAGCCATTGTAAACGCCCATACAGATCGGACGCGAATATTTTATCCTACTTGTGAAATGAAAACAATAAATTGAATGCAAAGTATTGTTTTATTGTTATGCGATTCGGTAATTGGACATACATGCCAAAATGCTGTACTTCCCACAGGACGTACAGCATTTTGGCATGTACCGGCATCGCACCGCTATCGCGAGGTCACGGGTTCGAACCCCGTTGAAGTCCTGAATTTTTTCAGGCTTCTTTTCGCAATTGCTTAAATTGCGTTCACAACTGCGAGGATCATTCTTCATTTGATTTTAAAGCAGAATAAGTTAGCGAGTGGTAAGGTCAATATTCTGCTCAACAGATAACAACAGCTCAGCAAAGAACTGACTACCGAAGTAAAGCAGAATAAGTTAGCGAGTGGTAAGGTTAATATTCTGCTCAACAGATAACAACAGCTCAGCAAAGAACTGACTACCCAAGTAAAGCAGAATAAGTTAGCAAGTGGTGAGGTTAATATTCTGCTCGACAGATAACAACAGCTCAGCAAAGAACTGACCACCCAAGTAAAGCAGAATAAGTTACATGTAGCTAGTGGTGAGATTAATATTCTGCTCGACAGATTACAACAGCTCAGTAAAGAACTGACAACCCAAGTAAAGCAGAATAAGTCAGCGAGTGGTAAGGTTAATATTCTGCTCGACAGATAACAACAGCTCGGTAAAGAATTGACTACCCAGGTTAAGCAGAATAAGTTAGCGAGTGGTAAGATTAATATTCTGCTTGACAGATATAACAACATCTCAGTAAAGAACTGACTACCCAAGTAAAGCAGAATAAGTTAGCGAGTGGTAAGGTTAATATTCTGCTCGACAGATAACAACAGCTCAGTAAAGAACTGACTACCCAAGTAAAGCAGAATAAGTTAGCGAGTTGTAAGGTTGATATTCTGCTTGACAAATATAACAACAGCTCAATAAAGAACTGACTACCCAAGTAAAGCAGAATAAGTTAGCGAGTAGTAAGGTTGATATTCTGCTCGACAGATAACAACAGCTCAGCAAAGAACTGACTACCCAAGTAAAGCAGAATAAGTTAGCGAGTGGTGAGGTTAATATTCTGCTCGACAGATAACAACAGCTCAGCAAAGAACTGACTACCCAAGTAAAGCAGAATAAGTTAGCGAGTGGTGAGGTTAATATTCTGCTCGACAGATAACAACAGGTCAGCAAAGAACTGACCACCCAAGTAAAGCGGAATAAGTTAGCGAGTGGTAAGGTTAAAATTCTGCTCAACAGATAACAACAGCTCAGCAAAGAACTGACTACCTAAGTAAAGCATAATAAGTTAGCGAGTGGTAAGATTAATATTCTGCTCGACAGATAACAACTCAATAAAGAACTGACTACCCAAGTAAAGCAGAATAAGTTAGCGAGTGGTAAGGTTAATATTCTGCTCGACAGATAACAACAGCTCGGCAAAGAACTGACTACCCAAGTAGAGCAGAATAAGTTAGCGAGTGGTAAAGTTAATATTCTGCTCGACAGATAACAACAGCTCAGTAAAGAACTGACTACCCAAGTAAAGCAGAATAAGTTAGCGAGTGGTAAGGTTAATATTCTGCTTGACAGATAACAACAGCTCAGTAAAGAACTGACTACCCAAGTAAAGCAGAATAAGTTAGCGAGTGGTAAGGTTAATATTCTGCTCGACAGATAACAACAGCTCAGTAAAGAACTGACTACCCAAGTAAAGCAGAATAAGTTAGCGAGTGGTAAGGTTAAAATTCTAGGCCTACTCTGGGACCTAAAATCGCCCAAAATTGCCTTAAATCGCCCTAAATCGCCTTAAATCGCCTTAAATCGCCCTAAATCGCTCTAAATCTCCCAAAGTCAGATAACCTTTAAAAGGCATTTGCATATACAAATTGCCGTAAGAGGGTACACTTGACAAATAAAATAATAATTAATTAGCTATATAGCCATAAGTCCTTTAATTTTGTTGTAAAGGTCAAAACACACAAGGGGACTTATCCACGGTGCATACGAGGGAACAAAACAAATCCGCTACAGTCCCTCCAATCAAACCAGTGTTTGCAGGGCTTGTTGAATAAATCACTGTGACAAGTCATTTTGTGTGTTCTGGACTTACAATATTGCTTAGTACTGGAGACACTGCAAACAAAATTCTGGTCTCCACAAATTTTATTCTTAGCAATTTTATGTCATAGTTTTTTACAAAATAAGTGTTATAAAAGGCTGTAAAAAAGATAAATTCTAAACCTATTAAATAAATCACCACTACAAGGTATTGTCAATTTCGCTGACATTATTGTGCAAGGAACAGTAATATGTTGCATCTGAGTTTTTGCAACTTGGAATAATTAATATACACCAGTTTTAAGAAATGTTGCCCTTAAAAATTTTTGAATAAGGTGTATTAGTAAAATGAAACATGGAATACTGAACTATCCAAAAATACAGGGTGTTTCCACATGAGAGTTTACTATTGAATTTTTATATTGCAACTAGACTTATGGTCTGCTATTGTGCTTCATGCTAATCATTACTATTATTATTCCTTTTTACATTTTACTATTTAAAACAGGGCAACGCTTCTGTAAACAAGTGTGTTGAAATAATAATTAAACTGTACTCACCCAATCATAGAAATGGGAACGAAGTCTTACACTCTGCATCTCTTATAAATAAACAGAAACCCATAAGTTATGGGTTTCTGCTTATAATTATTTCCAAGCAAATAAATTCCACGTGACGAAAGGTTCAATAAAAATATTATTGTTTTGTGCTATGTGAGCAAGATTCTTTGCTTGGGACAACTGTTTATAGAAATACGTGTAGCACTGTAGGTGAGCTTTCCACGTGGCGTTCGCTCGATCTTTCGATGCCTTTCATTTTCTCTTTCAACCGTCATGTCTGTAAGCTTCTGTATTCCAGGTTGTGTGCAAAGGAAAGGCTGTAACTATCTCACCGCAATTATTCCTCAACAAAACTTTTCTTTTGATCGACCATGGAGAAATTCACCTGTTCCATTTACTGTAATTTTCGAGGCAAACATGGCTGCCACATACTGTGAACGTTGTGATCACGTGACTCGAAGTACACGTCACACGCGTGTGCGGCTCTTTCCTCGCGTACAACAAGAATTTGTCTCATATCAAATCAGTAAATATTATTTTTTCGAACTACATGTATTACTTCAGATAACAATTTCCATTTAGAAATAAATGATAACAGTTCTTTTAGTTTTTTAGCAAGAGGCTGAAAACTAGTAACAAGAGAAAAAGTTATTCTGTAAAACTGAAGAAGACACCCTTCAGCATCAAATTTCTGCTTGTAATATCAATGTATCATAAGGAATTGAGGAAATTATCACCAAACTTCTCACGACGGAAGGGAGATTCGCGTTCTGTAGCATGCCGTTGACTAGATTTTGTTCGTCTATAAAACCTCTCCGTATTGCTGTCGGAGGATTCGCTTTCTGAAGCATGCCGTCGACGGGATTTTATTCCTCTAACCCTCTCTGTATTACTTTCGGAGGATTCGCTTTCTGATACATGCCTTCGATGGGATTTTGTTTTTTGGTTATCCTTCTCTGTATCACTGGACGCTCTTGTCTTTCGAATTCCTGCCTTTCCACCCGCGCTTTTGTCAGATAATTTTTTTGACGCTACATGTACAGTCACGGACGTCTCATTGTCGCTCGACTCGCCGCTGCTGGAGTTAGAAGAGTCGCTCACTTCGCTTGAGTTAGAATTTGACATGACATTACATGTTATCTTTAGAACGTAAAAACTTCTAAGCGTGGTCTGCAATTGAAAGTAAAACTAGCATCTCCCGCAGGTCAGTTTCACATTGTCAGTTCACGTGCAAGACTTCCTGGGTTTTCCTGTCCTGTGACTAATTGTCCTGACATAATTGGTTAATATATATTTTTTAAGAATTTGAGACGTGAAATATTAGAATTTATTTGTTTTCAATACAAAGCCCTTTGTGCCGTTGAATAACGCCTAACTGTCCGCGGAGGTGTGATAACTCCTGGAAAATGTCAAATTTGCGCAGCAGAGTGAGCAGGGAAATGGCTTCTTTTACGACCTGCGACTTTCTTAGTGGTTTGAAATTCTTTTTCATAACAAAGAAACTAGTCAGACGCCAACATGAAATTCTCATGGATAAAATTAATAAGTTTGGAGGAACGTTTAGCGATCACGTCGACGAAAACACCACTCACGTGCTATTTCCTCGTGGTGTTGACTACAAGAGTGGTCTGGATTCATTGAAACTAGATGCACTGCCAGATTCAGTCTCCACTGTCGGGATTGACTGGTTGCCAGATTGCATTGCAGCAAGAAAACTTGTCCCAACAGCTCAATTCGAGGTAAGTCTATAATTTTTATATATTTTTCGTTTGCCAGCTTGGATAAATTCCCGCGGGAAGCGGGAAACACGTTCATGCGAAAAGTGTGGGGACTGGCAACGAGCTTCGTTATAAGGAATGATGGGTAATAACAAAATGGCGGACGCGTGTTTTCAAATATGCTGTATGGATTTGTTTTCGCGAATAATTGATTTTAGGCAAGTTCTGCGACGAGGAAAACAGCTTATTTGTATAGCACATTGCCATAAACTTAACTGAGTTAACTAACTTTATTGCAGGTTAGACACACAGTACTAGTAGCGAAAAGTGATCAGAAAAGTGCACAAGAAGACCAAGAAGAGAGGGATTCTGCAGAGCCGTCGAATTCAAAAGATGCTCATTTGCAAAGGCGATCGATACGATTCAATGTGAGTGGTACATCGAAGTTCCCTGCGGCAAAAGATGTAGTTGGTTTGAAGCAGAAGGAGGTGTCAGTGAGGAGGACTTTGACATACGGTACAAAGTATGGTTGTGGTATCTTTTGTATGTTGAAGTCTGGAGAAGAACAAATTGGCTGGGTACCGGAGAAAGACGAGAAGTTGTTTGAAGAATTTGAAACAGTTTGTAAAAAACCAAACTTTCGGGCTGTAATCGAAACAGCGAATTGCAAATTATTAGGAGACAAGTTCTCTAAAATAAACATTGTGATTACTTGTAAATTTTAAACTGAGATAACTTAAGAGCTTACTGATCCCATATTAATTTTTGTTCAATGATTTATTATTGACGCATTGTTAGAGAGGTACATACATTGGCCAGAAGGAAATACTCCATCTTATAATAATCACCAGAACATTGTGTATTGTCTGGATATTTTTATGCAATTGTTGATTGTTTATGTTTATATGTTATCTGACTATTCCACTATTAATAGTAATTCTTCCCTGTTGGTTATAATTTTAAAAAATATCATAAAGTACATGTATGTTATTTGACTGATTTGTAGTGCCTCAATACTTTTTATTTTGTGAGGTTTTGATTTGCTCATTGCTTGCTAAGTGGCATTAAAATTACACTAGAAATATTTTTTCTGTACACATTAAGTCATGCGGATAATTGTTACCATGTGTTTCAAAAGTTAAAATTCAATTTTCATGAATCTCAACAAATCACAAAATTTACGAAAGTAAAACCTCGCAAAGATAAAGTATTAGGGTAGATCTCCTTAGTAAATCAGTCCAGTTAAGTAGTGGTAAACAGATGTGACCAGTGGCAATCATAGGGAGGTGGAGAAAATAAAAGCAGGGAGAGGGGCAGTATGAAAATATTGGACTGAAAAAATTTCTGGCCCACCCTAGATCTGCCACAGGTAACAATAAGCTAGAGAGTAGAGAACCAAGGACTTGGAATAAAATAGTTCATGGTTTTATATTGTTACTGTTTGAGTATTCCTGGTAAGGGTGGTGATGTTATTGGGAATACTCCTAAAATTTTCTGTTAAAATTGCCTTAAATCGCCTTAAATCGCCTTAAATCGCCTTAAATCGCCTTAAATCGCTCTAAATCGCACAAAATTGCCATTACTTTTTTCCAAATTTTACTTAAATCGCCTTAAATCGCCTTAAATCACCCCAAATCGCCTTATGTCGCCCAAAATTACGGCGATTTTAGGTCCCAGAGTAGGCCTAATTCTGCTCAACAGATAACAACAGCTCAGTAAAGAACTGACTACCCAAGTAAAGCATAATAAGTTAGCGAGTGGTGAGGTTAATATTCTGCTCGACAGATAACAACAGCTCAGTAAAGAACTGACTACCAAAGTAAAGCAGAATAAGTTAGCGAGTGGTAAGATTAATATTCTGCTCAACAGATAACAACTCAATAAAGAACTGACTACCCAAGTAAAGCAGAATAAGTTAGCGAGTGGTAAAGTTAATATTCTGCTCGACAGATAACAACAGGTCAGCAAAGAACTGACTACCCAAGTAAAGCAGAATAAGTTAGCGAGTGGTAAGGTTAATATTCTGCTCGACAGATAACAACAGCTCAGTAAAGAACTGACTACCCAAGTAAATCGGAATAAGTTAGCGAGTAGTAAGGTTAATATTCTGCTTGACAAATATAACAACAGCTCATTAAAGAACTGACTACCCAAGTAAAGCAGAATAAGTTAGCGAGTGGTAAGGTTAATATTCTGCTCGACAGATAACAACTCAATAAAGAACTGACTACCCAAGTAAAGCAGAATAAGTTAGCGAGTGGTAAGGTTAATATTCTGCTCGACAGATAACAACTCAATAAAGAACTGACTACCCAAGTAAAGCAGAATAAGTTAGCGAGTGGTAAGGTTAATATTCTGCTCGACAGATAACAACAGCTCAGTAAAGAACTGACCACCCAAGTAAAGCGGAATAAGTTAGCGAGTGGTAAGATTAATATTCTGCTCGACAGATAACAACAGCTCAGTAAAGAACTGACTACCCAAGTAAAGCATAATAAGTTAGCGAGTGGTAAGGTTAATATTCTGCTCGACAGATAACAACAGGTCAGCAAAGAACTGACTACCCAAGTAAAGCAGAATAAGTTAGCGAGTGGTAAGGTTAATATTCTGCTCGATAGATAACAACAGCTCGGCAAAGAACTGACTACCCAAGTAGAGCAGAATAAGTTAGCGAGTGGTAAAGTTAATATTCTGCTCGACAGATAACAACAGCTCAGTAAAGAACTGACTACCCAAGTAAAGCAGAATAAGTTAGCGAGTGGTAAGGTTAAAATTCTGCTCAACAGATAACAACAGCTCAGTAAAGAACTAACTACCCAAGTAAACATAATAAGTTAGCGAGTGGTGAGGTTAGTATTCTGCTCGACAGATAACAACAGCTCAGTAAAGAACTGACTATCAAAGTAAAGCAGAATAAGTTAGCGTGTGGTAAGGTTAATATTCTGCTCAACAGATAACAACTCAATAAAGAACTGACTACCCAAGTAAAGCAGAATAAGTTAGCGAGTGGTAAAGTTAATATTCTGCTCGACAGATAACAACAGCTCAGTAAAGAACTGACTACCCAAGTAAAGCAGAATAAGTTAGCTAGTGGTGAGGTTTATATTCTGCTCGACAGATAACAACAGCTCAGTAAAGAACTGAATACCAAAGTAAAGCAGAATAAGTTAGCGAGTGGTAAGGTGAATATTCTGCTCAACAGATAACAACAGCTCAGTAAAGAACTGACTACCCAAGTAAAGCAGAATAAGTTAGCGAGTGGTGAGGTTAATATTCTGCTCAACAGATAACAACAGCTCAGTAAAGAACTGACTACCCAAGTAAAGCAGAATAAGTTAGCGAGTGGTGAGGTTAATATTCTACTCTACAGATAACAACAGCTCAGTGAAGAACTGACTACCCAAGTAAAGCAGATTGAATAAGTTACAGCAGTTAGCGCGAGCTGAGATTGATATCCCGCAAATGTAATAGTTTCCTAATAACAGCATAGTTACAATTCAATTATAAATTTTGTATGCGCCAGTATTGAAGAGACAGGAACGTCACAACGAAGGAACACTAACAGCTTTAATAACAACCAAACGTTCGTACAACAAGATGGCCGCACAGAATAACACGAGAGGAGAAAACATGCGTGCGCATACATTAGTAACACAATGCCGCAGGCACTGCCTGCTGGCGTAACCTCTTCTTCCATGTAAAATAATGCGAGCTAACAATGTCTCTGTCCGAAGGACTGAAAGTACGTTATAAAAATGAGAATCTAACACCAAACCGCAGAGGTGCCACATACAGGCTAAAATCTAACATAGTCATTGAGGTATGAAGGAGGTCTACGCTGTCTTTGGGGTCTTGGGCCAGGAGGTACTGGAGATGAACCGGGAGAGGACCACATGGGTTGATCTGGGGTTGTGAGGCCGGTGCTAGACTCCTCTTCTACAACGGGTGGAGAAGGTATGCGAATGGGGGCATCAGGTGTAGAGTCGTCACTGGAGAAGGAAGTGAATTGGTCCTCGTCAGATGGCACGGTGATAAGCTCAGACGGCGCCGGAGGGGGTAGCCCTGGGTGTACTGGGGCTGGAGGCACAGCGGGGGTTACGGCAGAAGGCTCGTTGTACTTGCCTCGAGTGGCGGGAAGACCATGGTGGTTGGACACTATAACGGAGGGAGGCACGGAGTAGCACTCAGACAACTTGACTTTGTAGGAAGTAGCTCTGAGTTGTGAGCCACTAAACTTCTTCACGAAACACCAAGGGGGGTCGACGGAAACGACAATATAGCGATCACGAGCACGGGACTTGTCCTTGTCTGAGACAAGGTAGACAATGTCTCCGACTAGGAGAGGATGCGTGGTTGGGACGAGACCACGAGGGTTCTTGGACTTCTCACTAAAGGCATGGTTAATGGCACGATGATTGTGTTTATCGAGTATGAGTTGGTAATCAGACAGGGGCAACTGTTCATGAGTGAATTGGTTGCGCTGAGTCCACAACTCGCGCGATGATAGGCCAGGGAGACGAAGACGAGAGTTCAGGCGTGCAGTGGCAAGAGAGAGACCAACTTCGCTTACTGGTTTTCCACCAGGTTCTTGGCGAATGAGTTCTTCTTCAAGCTCGCGGACAGCCTTCTCGGCAACGGGGTTCTTGTTCTTATTCTTAACACGACCGACCTCGATTGTGACGTTGAGGTGTTTGAGTGAGTCGTTGTTACACATGGACTTAAAGCCAGGAGCGGGATCTACACGTATAATCGCTCTTGGGCCATCGAGTGGGTGTAGACCAATGATTAATTGTGTGAGGGCATCACGGAGGGTATCATGCTTCTCGTCGCGTATCAAGCAAGATGCAGTAAAGGATGTGGTGCATTCTCGAAGCACAAGGATCAACTGACGATTACGCTTGATGACGTCCGCGGCGAAGGAGACGCCCACGACTTCAGGGGGGTCGTCAGACGACTGAGACACCAGTGAGTTCGGAAACGTCAGTAGGGAGGCACATGTGTGACAGGCAGATGTCACGCGGGAAATGGCGTCGTTCATATCCAGAGCGAAGAACTGACGTTGGAGCACCAGTTGGAATTGGTGGCGGGATGGGTGGTTAAGCTTAATGTGGAGGGCGGTAAGGAGGCCATCCAGAACGGACCGGGGAACGACGATTGCTTCGGTAACTGGAAGGAATGGTGGAGAGTGTTTGACTACGAGAACGCCGTCTCTAGCAATGGAGGTGCAGCTGAGATAGCGCTTAACGTCACGAATGTTAGTTAGTTTCTTTGACGGGCGAGTGCCTTGTTTAAGATGGGCGTGAACTCTGCGAAGGTCAGGACAATCGTTTTGGATCTGCAACCAGGCTGATCTGGTAGTAAATGGGAGGTTAGACTTATTGTCGAGGATGTCCTGGATCGAGACGCTTCGCACAACGGAGTCTTCCATTTCGTGGACAAAGTTGCAGATCTGGCAATTGGGCTCGTTGCAGTCGGGCGCGTTGCGGCTCATGAAGTCGGACGGTAAGTTAGCCTTTCCAGCCAAGTGTTGTAGACTGACTTGGTAACGGCTGACAGTTGTTAGGAAGGAAGTCACTCGAGGACTTGCCGAGAATTCGCCTCGGCACAGTTTGTCGATGGCCTGAACGCAGGGTTTACTATCAGTTAATACAGATGTGGGATGCTGCGACTGAATGATGAAAGGAGAGAAGTGCTTGACGGCGGCAGCAATGCATAGTGCTTCAACTTCGCAGGGAAGCCAAGTCACTTGGTGTTTGCGAAGTTTGGCACTGAAGAAGCCGGCTAAGTGAAGGTGATTGTCACGCGAGACATACAATGTAGCACCGAGGCCTCTCTTGGTGACGGATCCATCCGTGACTATCCAGAGCGTATCTGATGGGCGAGGGAGAACTATAGATTTGTGTTTAGATAGGGACTCCTGTGCAGTCTTGAACCTGAAGGTTAGGTTCTCATCCCACAGTAGTTTGTCGGTAGACTGAAGGCCGGTGAGGGCGTACTCGAGGGGATCAATTACATCTGAGCAGTTAGGCAGCACGCGACTGAGGACTTTATAGGCACCGATAAAAGACCGCAGGCCTTTCACAGTTTGGGGAGGAGGACATGATGCCAAGACGGCGATGCGATGAGGGCTAGCTGATAGTGTGCCTTGGGACCATATCCAGCCAAGGATGGTGGTAGACATTGGACAAATGACGGTCTTCGTAGGAGACAGACGAAGGTTACAGTTGTCGAGGGCCTCAAGTACCCGTCTCCAGTTAGTTAGAAGTGCTTCAGGAGTATCGCCGCCGCAGTAGAGGTCGTCAGCGAGTTTAGCCACACAGCCTTCTTGAATCAAGTCTCCCAGAACGCGACACATCATTTCTTCAAGAGCGGTCTCCGAGCCAGGCATCCCCATTGCTGATCTTGTGTATACCCGGATTCCTTTGAATGGTGTTGCTACACCACAGTACTTCAGAGAAGACTGAGAGAGAGGGATCTGATAGAATGCTCGAGTGAGATCAGTTTTGATCATGTAGTGCCAGGGAGCGATGGTGCGCAGGGTTGTGTCGACGTCTGGCATTAGTGATGGTTGAGGTTTACTGTACCGTGCAACGTCAGCAAATGCAGTCACGAGTCGGTGACCACCGGAGGGCTTTTTGACCAGGAATGAAGGGTTAAGGTATTCGACAGTTATGCCGAGGTCTTCTGGGCGACGGAAGACCTTGGCTTGTTCAAGCTCGTCGAACTTAGCTTGGAGCTCTAATAGTTGGCTGCGGGAGTACTGAGGAACGCGTCCTTTCCGTTGAGGGGGCTGTACAGGACCAATATTCACTATTGCTTGAATGGGTCCAGCCGAGCCGTTATAACCACTTATGTCAGGATCAAAGACGCTATCGTATGTCTGCAACAACTGTCGGAACTTCAAGCGGATATCTTCTGACAGTAAGTTGTCAGGGTCTACGGATACGGTAGACGAGAAGGGTGGGGAACTCTTGGGCTGTGCGGGTTGCGTCTGATTGGTGGGTGCTGAGGTGGTGGTCGGTGACGGTATGGCCGCGGTCGGTAGAACCTGGCTGAGGTGCGCGTGGCGGCCGATAGCTTTAGGTTCATCAGACGTGTTGACTAAACGGATTTTGGTTCCGACGGCTTCCAGGATTTGGGGCTCAGGCCAAATACAGGGGGATTTGGTATGCTTTGATATGGGGGTGTCTGTACGTGGTTGGAGGGCGAGTACACAATCTTCTCCTAGGTCAGAGGGGACGTCCAGCTCCACGTACTCACCAGGCCAAACAACAGTCGCGGACGAGGAAGCGCGTAGGATGTAACTTTGCGCGCGCCGCACAGCATGGGAGGCAGTGGTTGGGTCACCAGTAAGCTCATAGTGGATGATTTCTGAGTCTTGAATACGTACTTGGCACTTTGCAGGGCGAACGGTGATGTCGTTGGTAATGAGAAAGGGTGTGCCAGCAAGAACATCTACGTCTAAGTCATCAACAACGAGGGCATCGAGAGTGAGTTGTTTGTCTGCTCGGGATAAGATGAGACGAGTCTCGCCAACTACAGTTAAGGGAGTCATACCGTCGGCTTGCAATGCTTGTTGGGAGGACTTTTCAATGGTAGCGCCGATCGAACAGGCCACAGAAGATTTGATCATACTAGTCTCCGCACCTGTGTCGAGGGTGAGTTGTAACGGGTGATGCTTGTAGAAAGCCTTGAAGTGGGGTGACTGCTTAGTACTGACGCGACGCGAGACTGAACGTGCTGAGGTACGTGGTGGGTGGTCATCTTCTTCGGGGAAGGGTGCATAATCTGTGTAATCGGGTTCCTCGTCGTCAAGGGTAGACGTAAAGCGAGATCGAGACAGGTAAGAACGGTCCTCTGGAGGTAAATACGAGCAAGCGCTTAGAAAGTGTTGGTCATTGCGACCTGCTTGTTTACATAATGGACAGGACTTTGGTCGCTTGTTTGCAGGCCATGGTTGGGGGGACGGTTTGTAAGACGGGCGAGGTGGAGGCTGTCTGAACCTCGAGGCAGTGGTGCGTAGTACTTTGGTGTCAGCGGCGGTGCGGAGCTCCTCGAGGAGAGACTCTAGCGCTTGAGAGATTTCAGGTTTCAAAGAAGCTAGTGTCCTGGCTCTTAACTCTGTACCGTAACGCTGCTTTATGAGACCGGGTAGCTCGGTATGGATGAGTCTTAACCATGTTAAAACCACCATGTTTTCAAGTGTGGGGGTCAGTTCCTCATCAACTGAAACGGTTTCGCCATGGTGGGTTATGTTGCTATTGGCAACAAGCAGATTATCTTCGGTGAAGGACATTAACCGCTGGAATAAGTCTTCAGGACGTTCATCAACTTCGAGCTTTATGTTGGAGAAATCTAGGAAGTGTGCACCAGTAGACTGGAAGCCATAGTGGGCCCTTATTGCTTGCCAAATGGAGTTGATGGATGTGGAATTTTTCACGATAGTATTGCGTGAAATAATAGGGCAAAAGTTTGCGATTTGTCCTAACATGAGTTCGAGATGTAAGTTTTTCTGAAAGGCGGTACGTCGGCGAGTAGTTGGGACGTCTTCCCCATCAGGAGTGAGTCCTCTATGGGGGGCAGCTGGAGACTTTTTCTGCCACGTAAAATTGTCCGCTAAAAAAGGTGCGAAATTAGCGTCCAGGGAGAGGGAATACTGAAGATTCTGCCTCCAAGCTTCGAATGTTGTAATAGACTCGTTCTTTGTGAGGGACCATTGCTTAGGAGCTCTATTTGAATTCATGCTGTAGCAATATAAAGGAACAGTGAAGTGATACTTTCCTTAAGTTGAGATGACTGTTCAGAGTTCACTCGACCACAGAATAGGTAGACTCGTTGTTGCTTGGATCAGCGAGACGGCTATCTGGCTCTCCGGACGTGGATAAGTAGTCGCTGCCACCACGCCAGTATTGAAGAGACAGGAACGTCACAACGAAGGAACACTAACAGCTTTAATAACAACCAAACGTTCGTACAACAAGATGGCCGCACAGAATAACACGAGAGGAGAAAACATGCGTGCGCATACATTAGTAACACAATGCCGCAGGCACTGCCTGCTGGCGATGCAACTTACCGATGCTGTTCAGTTTTTGCCTGACTTCCATATCAACGAAGAGCGACCGATACTCCGGATGGCGATCATAACCTTGTATTTCCCGCCAGAATTAATGCTTTCATGAGTCGCTCGTGATCAAAACACGAAAATAGGGTGGTAAGCCTTGCACTTTCGCGTTAAAGGATGGCAATCATTTATGCTTGCGATATAGCAGGAGAATAGTAGAAAAAATGAAACGAAGAAATACCGGAGATAGATAACAATGCAGCTGAATTGCAGGAATATATTTTGATCGAATCGCGAACACGTAGAAGCGCTGCGTGGTTTCGTGTATTCCTCTTAATACTTTTACTCATGCGAAAAAATATACTATTGAACTAACAATCAAAATAAACTTACCAATAGCGATGTTGCTTCACTTAATTACATACAGATACAACTTACCAGAGTCGATTACGCGTGGCCTTTTGAAAGGACATCGAGGAAGATTTTCTTAATCTCGTTTACTGCAATTCAGTCTAAATTCTTCACCCCAGAGTTCTGATATAAAACGCCGGTAAAATGGAATGCCGATTCTAGACTTTTCAGGAAATATTTATAATCTTATCACATCGATTTCAGGTTTCGCAAGCGACTGTATTGAAGATATACCAAGAGAACTACGATTGAAGAATCTCAGTGACGAACACATTTTCTCGCGACACATGGCAATTTTCTCGAGAAAATGAAACCGGAAATTGCGTGACATAAGTCCTGTTCCATGTTAAGTTTCCTGGCATGTGGTGACAAGTAGTGTACAAGATTAAAAGACCTCCTGGTCAGAATTTTTTCATGGCCTAAGTTTGTTGCTTAATTACTTTTGCTCCGTAATCTGGTAAGTAATGATCATATTTATTCCACTTTGAGGTTATATTTGTCTATTATAAGCATTCTCACGAGAAAGTACTTAACTAAAGTACATTGGGCGTTACCGAATAGGTATATAAATAGGAAATGTAAAATCCGAGAAAAAAATATCCATTCTTTGTTACTTTTGCCTCGTCGTCCGTTCTTTTCAAAGCACGAAAACTGTTGTTCAGCATTTTGTTACGGACGCCTTTAGCGTGCTTAAGTCATGGGTTAGTGGGCACCAAATATACATTATATAAATTTACGCGTCCATCCATGCTCTTTGGTCATTCTTTGCTTTTCTTTTACAAGTGATACATTCGCCAATAGAATAACACCCATAAAATAGAACAACAGTTTTAAACTGCAGTCAAACTGGTATAATACGGACACCGAATTAAGCAAAGTCCAAAAATTTCGTTCCCATGTTTACTGTGAGAATATGTGTATTCTATGGGAACCTACCAGAAACCCATAAGTGGGTTGAAACGTGCAACTGTCTCTTGTACGCTTCAAAACAAGCTTTCGATTATTCAATTTGCTAAGAAGTTGTTACAGCCATATTTAGAAAATAAAGATAAAAATATTAACCAATCAATTCGCTAGAACAACTTGCTAGAACAACTTGCTTACAGTCTCGAGGGACTGAGGGGAACTAAGCAAAAAAATGAATATTCGGAAGCTGTGAATGCGCGTTACACGTTTTTCAACCCACTTATGGGGTGTTTCTTGGTGTTGCGGAAGCCATTGTTGGTTAGCTTTTGAGTTGTGGTGTGAGTATTGTTCAGTGTCTTTTCAATCTTTTGTTTTACGTCATTTGGTGATCACACCATCCGCACCACCAAGAAACTACCCACTTATGGGTGTCTGAACCTACCTAATAAGTGGGCACAACGCTGTATAAAGCGGACACTAGAGCATTCCTCGAAGGTATTCGCTTATGCTGGATTGCCGGCTGCGATTGTATGCACCAAACGAATGGCAAGACAACGTGAATAGAACATCATGTATAGAGAAAAGATAAATTATCCTCGCACTGATGAGCGCAGGCTTTATTCACAATTAATTATGTTAAATATCGTAATAATCAATTCTTCATTTACATTCAAACCGGATGTTATTTTGCTTGCAACTATGCAAACTCACGGCTTGCCTCAACTCTGGGATTTTGATTGACAGTTTGCTCGAAGCAATTTGCAACCGTCGCGACCAACTTGTTCGCGTTTGGTTGTAAATTTGTTCTCTCATGAAATTGAAAATTTGGCTCGGAATACCGTTAAAATGATTTTGTAATAATGCGACAAGTGACGTTAACTGCTCTTTTATTAACCAGCAATATTCGCTGTTGAAACAGCGAACACTAACAACGATCCGAAACGATTAAGATTCGCGTGTAACTTGGAATTAATAATGTGGAAAATGCCACGGATACAATTCAATTTTTGAGGATTTGCTTTCTTGGGCTCCGTAAATAACGGAATGTTCGTATTTCTTATGTGACCTGATTTATACTGTAGGCGAGCGCCAACCCTGTTGCCATTCACTTAAAACCATTTTGCACCATTTGGGAGGGAAAACGTATGAGATCATTTTTGTCCAGGAAGAAAACTTTTTACTAACGTACTCATTAAACTGTGTGTTAACAAAATCGCTATGGAAACCATTTCAAAGCAACCCATCGCGAAAAGGTGTAAATCTAGTAAGCATAATATATATCAGTATATTATTCAACTTTAGATCTCGAATCATGGAAAGATATGATTTGAAGAAGGTACTCGGCTATAAACCTCACGGATTCTTGTTTCTTCTTTTTTTGTCTATCAGCTGGTTGAATACTCTCTCTCTGTTGTTCCTTTTAGATCGAGCGTCATGGTAAAGCATGAATACAAAAAGATCCGCGATGATGCCAACACAAATGATGTCAGCTTTGTGTCTCTTCTTTTCTTTCAATGGATGAACAGTGTCTTCCAGAAGGGAAGTGAACGACCTCTAGACGAAAATGATTTTTTACCTCTTGCAAAAGAAAATATTACCTGCTCTTTGATCGAACAGCTTAAGACGAAATGGAACGAAGAAAAAACAAAATGCGAAGGCAGTGGTGAAAAGCCGAAACTTTGGAAAAGCGTACTGAAGATGATCTCAGTTAAAGAACTTATGATCCTGGTATTAACCGGTGCTTTGGTTTCACTTTATCGCCTTCTACAGCCATTGCTGCTCGGATATCTTGTGGTATCTCTGATGTCAGCTGAGTCACAGAAGAATTATCTACTCTATGGTTGTGCAATAGCTATGGGGATCAATGCCATGATTGGTTCCCTTAGTATGCACCAGTTTGACTACCGATGTGAATTGTTAGGTATCAGAATAAGCAGCGCCCTAAAAGGACTAGTTTACCTTAAGGTAAGTGGAAAAAGCCGCAAAGAAGTATGTATTGTTGTGCAACTGCGAACTAGTTTATAAAACCTACCATTTCGATCATAGTATCTGGTTGTAGATCACGTTTCCGATACTGATGCACCGTGCATTGATGTCAAGATGACATTGTACTTTATTTTTGTGCTTTTTTCTTCAACGTAATGTCGATAAAATAAAATTCTAGAAACCTTGCAATTTTCCAACCAATTGACCCATGAAAAGATTGGCCAAGACGGGAGCAAGGCGGGAGCCCATAGCCACATCATCTATCTGATCGTAAAACGAACCTTTAAATATAAAGGTGAGTTTAGGCAATCTGATAACTTGGATCTTAATGTGTAGCAGAACATTTTTCCCACTGGTTTTCAACCTGCAAGAATTTATGGTCTTCCTCGTGGACCGAACTCAACGGATGCCTCCGTTCGCCCCATAGTTTTTTGAATTGGGACATACAACTATGGATTAGCTAAGCTTTTATGCAATTTGTTAGAATTCACATCCGCACAGATAATTGTGGAAAACTGACTCTGCGTTTTTATTTCGATCACTAATTTTACAGCTGGTAAATTTGGCACCCTTTTAAGGGTGCCAAATTTACCAGCTGTCAGTGTATAGCAAATGCCTCTAAAACCTGCCTGGACTTCCTAATCTACATGTATTCGCTAATTTTAGCTTTTTATTGTTAACACAATGCATTCAACATTCACTTTTTATATCTTTTTAATATAGCTATAGGTGTATTTTTTAAACATTTGTCATACGTTTTTGTGTAGTATATTGAAGTACTAGTTAGATTAGTAATTTTTTTTGTTTTATAACTTAAATTGTATTTTAACTTAATTGTATTTTTGTCGAGCGTTTTTTACATGAGCCTCTGGCTCGGGAGATTGGGTGACCACTCCCTACGTTATCGACTTTAAATAAATTATTACCACTATTACTAACATTTATATGTAATATAGACCCTTTTAATAAATACCAGAATGCATCACATTCCGCTATCGATGTCAAATGTATTCTTTTGAATTGCAAGAGAATTCAAAAGAATATGTTTGACGTCATTAGCGGAAAATGATGCATTGTGGTATTTATTAAAAGTGTCTATAATCACTCCAAAATTGCGGTAATATTATCATATGTCATGCATACTCCACGTTTCAAAAAATTGTTCGTATACAGTAAAAAGCAGTCCTGAGAATATAATATTCTCTCCACGAAATTTCTATTATGGAGAGGTCATTTTCACCAGATGGCGACCGTTGCACAACAAATACTCTTATTTCGTCACTATCACTTCAGCCCTTAACTTATTATAAAACGTTTCGGTCTCTCGACCTTCATCAGTTGTACAGACAGTTACACATGAGACTTAAATACGGTTACAACAATGACTTAACGAAACTACTGATAAATTACGTAACAAAACAAAAGCAAAATTACAATAATAAAACAGTGAAAGAAGTGATAACGAAACTAAACCAAAGGAAAACAATAAGTGCCACAAATATACTAATGAGCTACGGTAAACTTAACAGAAAGTAAACTTACTAAGAAAAACAATAAAAAAGGGTTAAAGTTATGTAATTGACCCAACGTAACAAGTTTCTCATTCAGGGCCCTGAAGAATCATACAGGCCAATGTCACAACAAAATCCCTGAGCAGAGTCCTTAAACAATGAGTATTAATAAATTCCGCACTCAGAGCCTTTGAGTGACGAGGCCAGCACAAAAATAACAAACTCCCTGAATGAGGCCCTTGAACGCTAAGCTAAAAGTCTACTTTAAGAAAATCGCAACCTAGTGATAACCCCCCTCCCCCCCCCCTCCCCCCCTCCCCCCCTCCCCCCCTCCCCCCCCCCCCCCCCCCTCTGAATTTAAGTGTAATGAATACAGTTTTTTGAATGAAATTCCTGTCTTTTATTGAACCCAAAAGGCGAGAGGAAAAATAACTGCGCACTCCAGTATTCTCGTTTGGTTGGTTGTCCTGACGGTGTAGTGGTTATCACGCCTAACTAGTATACAGGAGGACGTGGGTTCAAATCCCACTCAGGGCAAATTTTCTTTCAAACATTTATTCAGTAAATGTATATAAACGTGACTGATAATGATAACATCATTTTTAAAACAATGCTAAAATATTTCTTTATTTTCAGACGCTTCATCTCAGCAAGGATTCATTATTGGAGTTTTCAACTGGTCACGTGATTGACCTTGTATCAAACGATGTTCAGCGATTGGAAGAAGATGCTGTAATGCGTTTTTTCCTTGCGCCATTTGCGTTTCTTGAGATCGTGTTGGCAACACTGTTACTCGTCTTTTTTGTTGGTTGGCAGGCTCTAATGGGAGCCATTTTTCTGTGCTTACTTCTGCCATATTTCATCGCATTGTCCTATGCTGGTGCTGCCCTGCGCCTACGCACAGCCACTGTTTCCGACCGTCGTATCTCCTTGATGAATCAGGTTGTCTCTGGGATCCGCGCCATCAAAATAAATGCATGGGAAGATGAATACCGAAAAAAAATAAAAACTACACGGAGGTAAGGCAGAATGTCGTTGCTGTTCGCAATAAAACGAACTTCATCTATTATTTAATTAAAAAATAAATAATAAGTAAAAATACAAACTTTACTGCGATACGACGTTTTGATGTATCTAACATCATTATCAGGTAGAAAGTGACGGAAAGAAAAAGCTTAATATAAATGAGTGAAAACAGATAATTAACATTATTTTGTTTAAGTTCAAAGTTATGTGAATAACTGCGCGGATAACGTCTGATTGCACGTTCAAAGTTGGTTTGAGTTCTTTGATTAGAAGCATCTCGTGAATGAGGCAATCAAATCTATTTCGTTACTTTTTAAGTACGGAAAAGTTCATCTTTTTATACTAAGTGGATGGCGGACCTCATTTTAAAAGTTTAAACAAAGTATTTTTTTTTGTTTCGTGTCATAAATATGAATTGTGTGAAATGACAGGAAACTGAGTGACGTAATGTTTTAAGTTTGTTTACTCGCGCAATGCACGGCACTTTCCTCTGAGGTCACCATCCAGTTCCCTCTCATTTCAAACAATGCGTAGTGTCATGCTAAGACATGTTTTTTTGTTCACCGTTTTCGAAACAAGATTTGCTGGTTTATGCCTCTGAGGCCGACAGGTTGCTTACATGCTACACATAAAAAAACAATATTTACCGTGCTGTAACGTTTTCCCAAGTCTTTAAAAATTCATTTGAAGTCCGCAGATCGGTTTTAGTTTTCTATATATTTTCAAGTTAAAGAATTGATGAATAAACAAATTTAAAACATTACGTCAACTAGTTTTGTCACGCTAAGACATATTCGTAAATCATCGTTTTCGAAACAAAACTTGGTTTCTTAAAACTTTTACAAATGGAAACGAAACTTCACACCTTTAAAAACATTTACCGTGCTGTAGCGTTTTACTATATCTTGAAAAATCCATTTCAAGTCCGCAGATTGGGTTGAAGCCTTATGCTGTTGTCAGCGGCATTGTAAATAAACGTTTACAAAATAAATGAACGTTTTCGAGTGAAAATTTGCAGAACGGAAAGAAAATGAAAAATGAAAAAATAGAAGCCAAGCTGGGTGGCAATTTATACACTTCTAATGAAGTTTTATTTTCGATCTTTTATCTTTATTATTTCGTTTTTTTCTGGGGAAAAGGAGAGGACACTTCGTGACGCTTACATGACGTCTCGGGTGGGGCCGGGGGCGAGCGGGATACCGCTGACCGGAAATGACCTTTTATGGATCGCGGGCTCAGGCACCGGAAGTGACATAACCTATGACATGTCAATCAAATAGGGACCTGTCAATCATTTGACGTCTTCCCACGTGATCTGTCAATCATATGACGTCATCACAATGCTGCCTCCTGATTGGCTACTTCCTATACCGAGGCCTCTTACTAGCTCTTAAACAAAGCGTACTGACCACGTTAAATAATGGATTGATTCAAGATCACATGCCCTAAGTGAGATTTTGAGAGATTAGCCTCAAAATGGAAGGGAATTGTAGCTTTTCATGTTGCAAACCATATAATGATGGCCAACTTGACTGTAATTTGACTTGTCAGTGTTCAGAAAACGGTATTTGTGGCCTCAAATTGCCAGTTTTGAGTAAAAAATTCAGTCATTAAAAGGTTAACCATGCCAGAGGGCTAGGTTTGCTTAAAAATAACACTTTTCAGCATATTTAGGAATGATTTACGTTTCAAAGATGAATCATGTTCAAACGGCCACAAAAAAGAATTTGTTTCTTTTTTGTTCATTCTTTGAAAGTTATACGGGGAGGAGGGGGATTGGATTATGTTCCATTACCAGAAGACCGACGTCACTTAGTCTAAATAGGGTTAATATCTCCCATCGGCCATAAAAGTATCTTAACTGTTGCTGTAGATTCTGAACACGATGAAAAAATGAAACTTGTACTGACGACGTTCAAATGGAATTATATGAGTGTAACATTTGCCCTTGTTACATCTTATGCTACCCCCTTGTAACTTTTCATAAGGTTCGGTTTCTTTTTTCTTTGCAGAGAAGAGGTCGACATCATTCGTATGAAGAGTGCCGTTCTGTCAAGTATTGCCGCTTTAGACTTTTCATCAGCACCAATAGCTACCCTAGTTTCTATCATCAGTCTTGTACTTACTGGTCAGCCCCTCACACCTGTTAATGTTTTCATGCTTCTCTCTTTTATTGGCTTACTACAAGGATGCTTTTGCAGGGTCTTGAGCTATAGTTTGCTACAAACATACGACGCTTATGCTTCGCTCCAAAGATTAGAAGAGTTTTTGTGCTTAGAAAATCTTCCATCAACCTATCGTGACAAAAGAAGTAAGACTACAAGGAGCGTTTCGAAATTATATGCTAGACATTCCAAAGTAATACAAGAAGTTTCCTTACTTGATAACGTGAAAGATCCACAAAAAGCAACAACTTTATGTGTTTCAAGTTTGAATAAAAAACAAATCAAGAGAGAGGACGAATTCATTCTACAAGATATCGAAATCACTGCTGAGTCAGGGAGTTTGATAGTCATTACCGGACCAGTAGGCAGTGGAAAGTCCACTCTCCTTTCAGCAATCGCTGGACAGGTCTCAGATACAACCGGTACTATAAGCCATATTGGAACGCTCGTTTATGTGCCGCAGCTAGCTTGGGTCTTTTCTGGGACCATAAGAGAAAATATTTTGTTTGGTGAACCGTACGATGAACGAAAGTACACCAGAATTATTAAAGCATGCGCCCTTACAGAAGATATAGAGCAATTTCCCGGGTGTGACCAAACGGTTGTTGGAGAACGCGGTGAGGTTCTAAGCGGTGGCCAACGGGCGAGAGTAAGCTTAGCACGCGCAGTCTACGCCGATGCAGACCTTTACTTGTTGGATGATCCTCTCAGTGCTGTGGACTTCAAAGTTTGCCATCATATCTTTCAACAGTGCATCAAAGGCCTGCTGGGTCAGAAAACCCGAGTGGTAACTTCTCATCAAGAGCAGGTCTTGAAAGAAGCCGATAGCGTTGTTGTATTATATAAAGGTCGTGTGATGGGAAAAGGAAGTTTCACTGAGCTCAAAGAGAAAGGTTTTCTCAATACGACTATTGACCCGGTTTATAAGAAGCTGAACGAGAAAAAGTCAGATGGCAGTTTTGTGTCGGAAACTGGAGAGAGAAATGGAGATGGTGACAGCAGTGAAGAAGTCGTGCACTCAGCCAGTGAGCCTAAGAGTCTAGAAATTTCAAAAGAAGATCGCGAAATTGGAGCAGTGTCATCTAAGATTTACTGGAACTACTTCAGAAGCGGAGTACCTACCGTAGTGATCTTTGCAGTATTTTTTTTGTGCCTTATCACTCAAGGTAAGCCACAGAAAATGTCTATGATTCTACAGCTCTTTTTATTTCAACAGATGTTTACAGTACATGTACAAGATAAAAAAAAAACATTGAAAGTTGCAATTGTTACTCTTTGCAATTAAAGGGCAACTAATACCAAAAGGAGTTGTAACATGCAACGTGGTTCAAAGCCTGCCAAGATATATCCTCGCAGCTAAGTACCTTTTATTATTATAAAATCCCTGCCTAAAGCAGGCAACCCCCCCCCATCCCCTCCCCCCCCCCCCCCCCCCCCCCCCCCCCCTGGCAGTTTTCACTTTTCACGTGTGAAAGGCGTGCAACTCACTGCATTTAAATTAAGGGGTGACGAATAAAAAAAATATGGGTCTGTTATTTGCGCGGTTTTCTACATCTCAAAGTCTCGGTTTTTTTACAAGGTCATCACGGAGTCTCGGTCTAGATCTCGGTATCGTATTTTAAAGGCCAGAAACTCTTGGGCTCGAAGAGAACAATGCTAGCCATGCCGACTCACAAGTTTCGAATGTACCATTCTCCATAATAAGATCAACGTAAAGTACACACATCGAATATCTATCGTAGATTTCAAAATATTCAACAGATACGATACGCTCACAGAATTAATAAAACTTAGCAAACAATCACAGGCTTTATAACATTTTATTTATTACATTATACTATTATGGAAAGTTTTCCAAAACAAATACGGCTTTTACTGAATAAAACACTTGTACAATTGTCTTTTCAAATTCTAAGGATCTTTAAGAATGCTCGACTCAGTATTTTTTGCCGAGGGGTGTACATTTTAAAATCAATTGCTCTCACACTTCTCCAGGTTGATGAAATGTGATCAAAGTTTTACGTGTCACTGGTTTCCCAGCGACAGCGGTTACTACAGCAACGTCAACTTATTGCCCTTTGTTCTAAACAATGTCGTTTTTCTCAAAATCTAGTCAGACACTTCATAATGAAATTTCCAGATATTAAATGTGACGGGAGTTGGTGCGAAGAAGAAAATTAAAGACAGAAAAAGTCGTTTAAGCTATTTTGTTAAAACATCTGATGTTCAAAATAAAATTAAACCATCGAAATTAGATTCATAAATTCAAATGAAAACATGCCTTTTATTCCTCTTAAGAATGGTTCTTTCAGGCTGATGATAGGGAAATCATTCTTTTCGTTTGGAGACAACATGAATACGAAATATGTAGACAGCTTTCAACGTAGCTTTGGATTCAGTATCCGCAATTTTTCATGCGTAGAGGTTTTGCCCAAGTGCTAGTACTGTCCGTGTACTAGTGCTAGCACCTCGTTTACTTCGTAAAAACGTTTAAGTGCTCCTCTTAAAATTTGCGGAAATTTCCGCAAATTCTGTTAAAGAAACCAAATAGAATAGAAATTTTTAGGAAGAATGTTTCTAACATTTAGGTATACCTCGCGAGGTTGCTCACTTTACCCAAACATTTCGGTAAAACCGAAGGTGACTGTTACATTTGCCGCCGAAATTTGCAGAAATTCTGACCGGATTTTTTAATTTGGTCGAATGGATCGCGCCCCAAGATATCGTTTCGTATCCGTCCTTTAAGGCAAATGAACACATTGAGCCCAACTAACCTCATATTAAATCGTATTTCAGTGAACAGTTTCCAATTAAAAATTAAAGAAATAATCATTGGATAGATCCTGAAATTTCACCTTTATCACTATCGACGATTAGATGGGTAAGACTAAAAACAGAACTGTTTATTTGATGTTTGTTTTATTGTTATTATATGTTTTTTCTCGTATCTTTCATTGTTAGTGGCGATCGTTTCCTGTGATGTGTGGCTGTCGTTTCTTACAATCAAGCATCCAGAAGATCAGCGAGAGAAGATAAATCTGATTATTTATGGCTGTCTGGTCGGCGCGTCTTTCGGATTTGCTATGCTTCGGGCATTTTCGTTCCTTTTGGTTTCTCTGAGATGTTCTGAGCGTCTTCATGATAACATGGTTGTGGCTGTTCTGCAAGCGCCGGTGTTATTCTTTGATTCCAATCCCATGGGAAGAATTGTGAATCGGTTTTCTAAAGATATAGGCTGTTTGGACGAAGTATTACCAAAAACAAATCTGATGTCTATACAGATAATCTTGAATTTGTTTGCAGCAATATTTGTTCCAACTGTCACAAATCCTTGGCTTCTGTTTGGTGTTGTTCCATTGATTGTGTTCGTCGTATACATCGCGAGGTATTACTTAAAGACATCAAGACAGCTCAAAAGGTTGGAGTCGGTTTGTCGTAGCCCTGTATTCTCTCACATTTCGGAGACCTTAAATGGACTGGACACAATTCGGACAAGAGGAAGGCAATCAGATTTCATCGACCGTTTTTGTAGGTATGTATACAACTTAACACACCGATCAATTGGACATGATAATAGAAAGTAGATTAATTACAATTTTTGACTCTATGGCCATGGCATTTGTTTTCACAAACCTGAGAGGTCGGCTGCTAAACAAAATTAAGTTAATATGTTTTGAAATTTTCAATTGGCGCCAAGGGCAGGCAGACCTGGGGTCCGTATGTCTGATAGATTTTTCCTTCCCAGAAGTCATCTTTAGTCATTCACATTTAATTCGCTAGCTTGTATTTGCTCGAACAGTAAGCTATTATTCAAAGAATCAAATTTAGTTTCTTATTTCATTTTTGACGGTAAACATAAGGAAACGCGTCTGACATGCTCCCGAGTACTGGAAATGTACCGTTTACGTTAAAGTTAACGCAAAAGCAACTTGACTGTTGGTTTTTACGGACTTTTCAATACAAATATACTAAAAGGGTACTGTTAATTTTTGTACGAGAGGAAGGCAAAAGTGAGTTACTGTAATTTCCTATTGGTTAATAGAAAATAACACGAGAAAAAGAGCATTTTTTTCTGTTGATGGTCGGTCACCACACCCAAAACCCAAAAGTGAGCTGTAGAAAGGTAACCGACTGCTCGCCGTCTAACTAGTGGTCATCAGAATAAAAGCCATGTCGGTTTGTTATGTTCGTCCTTCAAACATGAGGTTCAATACACGAAGTTTGATGTCTTTACAGTTTTAAACTCAAATTAAGCATGTTTTTTTAAAAACTCTAACAACCACCAATACAACGTTTTATTTTTGTGATCACGAGTGTGATGATTTTATAATTACTTCGTCACACTATCCGCGTACCCGGAATGAAATTTTATGAACAAGATATTAAGAAATAAAAAATAGTAAAATACCATATCACAAAATAACAACACTAATCGATGTTTGAGACAATTAAAAAATAGCTGTGGAAACAGGAGCCGAATATTGACTATTGGATTTTGACAATATTGCAAGGTTAAAGCTCTGTTCTCGTTATCCCTAGCCCGTCTTATCCTTTGTAGATATCAAGATATTCATACACAGTCATTCATTATGGTGATGGCAAGTGGACGATGGCTTGGTGTACGCTTGGATCTTCTTTCTTCCCTGTTAGCTGGTGCAGTGGCTCTCGCTTCAGTTTTGGTGTCTCAAGATGCTGGTAAGTATACCTTAAGATAACTGTTGTTTAGTTGACCCTTTGCACCTAGTGCTGTAATTAGTTAATATTTGATAGGTTATTATGAATCAGTTGCAGTAAAATATATCTTAATTACAATGCATAAAATTGTACTTGAAAATATAACGATGTTGAAAATGTTAAGCCTGCTGGATCTTTTAAAATGCAGCACATAACATTTTGTAAATACTTGTAAATTTCACATTTAACTAATACATGTGTTACATAAAAGCTGCAGCTGTATTTTCCCCCCGGGGGGGACTCCCATATAAAAATGACGGGGGTGCTCGTCGTACCTTTTAGGGGTCAAAATTTGTAGATTGGTACCGCTTAGGGTGCTAAAATCTGAAATGACTACCGTTAGAATTATCGCGGTACCTTTTAGGGTATGAGCCGAAAAAATATGACAGAATATGACATGTGTTGTTTTCGAATTGGTACCTCTTAGGGATAAAAATTATTTTGAGCCACGCCCATCAAGCAAGATTCTGGTACCTTTTAGGGTGTTTTTCGAAAATTTTCGACGAGCATCCCCGTCATTTTTATATGGGAGTCCCCCCCCCCCCCCCCCCCCGGAGTATTTTCAGTTCTAAATTGAACGATATATTAAATTCAACGGCTTGTGCCATTCAAAATTAATTTGCCTTGAGTGAAACCTTCGCCGTCTTCAATGAATGATTATTTTAATTTAAGTGTCAGAGTATTCAGCTGTATAGCTCATAGTGCGGACACTAAATAGAACTAAACATTAATTAAAAGTTAATAGTAATTTTAAAAAGAAGAAATTATAACTCTGACTAATAAGAAGTCGCTTATATATTACTTTTTGTAAAACACTAAACAACTAATTGTCATTTATATTACATTTACCTTAAATAGTAGTGATTTCTGTTTGTCAATTCAAAGTGCAGAATTCGATTAATGCAAGTTGATTCCAGAAAAAAGGGAGACTGCCAAATGCTTTATTAAACCGCGGTCGCAAAAGGGTGGGCTTTGTACGTTAATTACGTCATTTTGCACCTTATGACGTTATCATTGACAAACGACCACTTTGTGTTGTTCAAATTATGGGACAGAAAAGTTAAAATGTTAGAAAAATATATAAATGCTAAGCTGCTCATAATTTGATTATACATGTGGTAAGTGACAACATTACCATTCGAGGGTTTGAATCTTGTCTAGTCGTGTAATATATTCGATATAAAAAATATGTTGCTAAGTAAGTTTAGTTATTGAAGACTTATTGTTTCTGCCCGATTAGCTTTTGCCGGACTTGCCCTTGTTTACGTCATCAATACTGTGATCCAAACTCAACTCGCTGTCAAAAAATCGTCACAGGTCGAGAACTACATGACCTCCGTTGAACGAGTTATGACGTACACTGAGATTGACTCTGAACCTGGATACAAAGTGGAGCAACTTCCTCCTGAACACTGGCCACATGAAGGAAATATCACATTTCAAAACGTATCACTGACGTACTATCCGGGGGGGCCGCAAGCACTGAAGAAAATCAACCTAAATATCAAAGGGGGAACAAAGGTCGGCGTTGCAGGCCGCACGGGTGCAGGGAAGTCTTCATTTGTGGCAGCTCTTATGCGCATGCCAGATGCAGATGGAAATATAATAATCGATGAAGTTCGAATGAAGGAGCTAAACCTCCGTGAATCCCGAAGATCAATATCCGTTCTTGGCCAAAGTCCTGTCCTTTTCAGCGGATCGCTAGGAAAGAACCTTGATCCTATGGAGCAGTTTCAATGCACAGACTTGTGGCAAGCTTTAGAGAATGTGCAACTAAAAGAATTCGTAGAAAGTCTGGAGGGACAGTTGGATTATGAGTTGTTGGAGCATGGTGCAAATGTCAGTGTAGGAGAACGGCAGTTAATCTGTTTGGCGCGTGTGCTGTTGCAGCAGAACAAGATCGTCATCTTAGACGAGCCCACTGCACACGTGGATCCAGATACAGAACAAACAATCTGGAACGTAGTGCATGAGAAATTGAGGGACTCCACAGTCATCACTATAGCACATCGTTTAAACACGATTAGAGACTGTGACAAGATTTTAGTTTTAAAAAGTGGGGAAGTTGAGGAGTTTGACAGATTTGATGTACTAGTGAATAGGGAAGGAAGCACCTTGGGCGAAATGGTACGAGTTAAAGATATTTTGAATTAGAAGAGTTTTTTTCTTGTTGATCATAAAACGTTTTTTTCTTGTTGATCATAAAACATTTTTTTCTTGTTGATCATAAAACGTAGCAGCAAACTACAGTCAAGTCTCTCTCTCCAACTGTCCGTGTTAAAGAGGTGTCCGGCTTATAGTGAGGTAAAGTGTCACTAGTAATTTTGAGATACAGTAAAAACCCGCAAGTAAGAACCTGCATTTTCCCAAGTTAGCCTAAACAGGTTCTTACATAAATGGTAATTAGCACAAATTTAGGCTATTTAGGTTCTTAAATAGGTCCATATTTTCTGAAGAAAAAAATTACATTGTAGCTAATAGAATTTAGTGGTATTCAGCCTATTTGTATCAATAACAATTTTATTTGATTTTTAACATTGGCATTTGCAATTGGAGTGATAAGGCACCTGTGTCTCCAAAGAGGATCCAAAATGTTGACCTACTCTTATTTACCCAAGTGTACTGTACAAATTTTTTTTATATAGATTTTAAAAGATAAGAACTTGTTTCAAATTTTAGGCTAAACAGGTTCTTGTATAGAAGGGGTCTAACTGGCAAATTCTAGCCTAACAGGTTCTTAAAAGCTAGGTTCTTACTTGCGGGTTTTTACTGTAATAAACTGCTGAACCTATATATGTTTTAAGTCTGTTTAAGGTCGTAAAAAGCAAAACCCACAAACTGGAACGAAAATAATATTTTAAAAAGTGAACTCGTTTGTTCATATTCAGGACATATATTTCCGTTTTAAGTATTTTTTTACTAAAAAAAAGCACTTCTCAAGTATAACCCTCGGACGTACACTCAAACTTATACCCCAACCGTGGTACAGGGGGGGGAGCGGTTGTTGCAACCTCCCATTGGGGGAATGTTGCAATATTTCGGAATTTTTTTACATCTAACGGATAGCCTGTGATGTGCTCTACAAGATAAGATAAATATTATGGGCTGTGACGCTGCTGGGGGTCCGTGACGTCATCCAAAATGGCCGCCAAGATGGCCGTTATCTTGGATTTTACTAAAAATTAAAATTTATCGGAAAAATGCGGAAATTGCCAATTTTTTTTTTGTTATAGTTACAAAATAGCATACAATTAAACATTGTGATGCTTTAGGTTGTATTTCATATGTTTTTTAATTGAAAAAAGGTGAAAAACACGCATTTTTATTCAAAAATGGCTTGACCTCATGTCACTTATGGCATCATATCTCGTAACCATAGCAACCGGTTGTCACCAAACTTTGACAAAATGTGTCTCAAGAATAAACGAACAACTACTAAAGACAGCATGTGCTAATCATAAATGGTCTTGAAAATATCGGGGAGAAATCTTAAGGGGGTAGCATCCCCTCCCCCATTGTACGTCCGAGGGTTAAAAGTGTCCGAGAGGTGTCAGTCTTATAGAGTGTATTTATAAATGTAGTAAAATGACTGAAAATCGGCAGGGACAAACACCAGGTGTCCGTCTTATAGAGGTGTCCGTTAAGAGAGAGTTGACCGTAATTTCGAATTAACGGATATTTACTATGTCACTAAATGGATATTTAAGGTGTATCTAGATGGTATATTGCTTTCGGATTTTATTTCACTGTGATTTAAAACTAAGTGTTATCTCATGAATCTCACAAATAATGCATTTCGTTTTTCGAGAGAATGTCGATTTTGCCGTACGTTACAAGGAAAGCAAGATATTCGGGAAGAAAACAGCAGCCATATGATCAAAACTTTCCACATGTACCACAATCAAGAATCCGAACAGTTCAAACTATGTTTATTTACACCATTAGAGACTGAGACAAGGTTTAAGTTTCAGAAACATTATTAAATAGCGTCAAAGTTTCTTGGTGTTGCGGATGCTGTGATCACCAAATGACGTAAAACAAAAGATTCAAAACACAATGGCAATACCACACCACAACATAATGGCTAACCAACAATAGTTTGCACAACACCAAGCGCCACTTTCTCGACCAATCAGGAAAATATGGTGAGGCTAGAATATAACCAATCAGACGTAATTAAAACCGAAAGCAATTGTGCCCTGCTCAAAGGCGTTTTTCCGTTACTTGTGTCTATAATGCTTCGATTTATGATTAGTTCGTAAGATTGTCCGTGTCTTTTTTGATTGGTCGAGGTGATTAACTTTTTTATTTTGGCTCACGATGCAGTGAACCCTGCGAAAAGGGAAACCCCGCTAACATGGTTAGTTTTCCTGGACCCGTTAGTGTCAGTATTACTACAATAGAATCTGACTGTATTTTGTTTAGAATACATGTATCTCGCGCGAGGGGAAAATGCGTGTAATCTGCCGATGAACTGCAATATTTGAACCTTTCTGGGAAATGTGAAAGTAAAACATTGATCGTTGACAGGATTATTGACAGTTCTCACTGGCAAACGAACAGCGATTACCACTTTTGTGATCACGTACTTTATGCACAATCTCCGATCCTGCGTCGATCACCATGTCTGCTAGTACACCTTTTGCCATTCATTACCGCAAAATATACAATCATTTTAGCCAAACTTATGAACATATGCGCCAATATATGTTCATTCAAGTGAATGTTCAGTCATTTGAACTAAAACAACATTCATTAACGATTTTTACATAATCAAGTGCATTCAATTTTCGGACAATCATTAGCGCGAAAAGACATTCACGGATGTGAAATAGATTTTCATTTGCGCGTTGATGCATTTCAATAACATCAACGTGAAATCAATTGCACGATTGGTCAATCAATAACGTGGATGTGATATTCATTAACATTTTTATTACAACTAGTGCAAACAATAGCATTTATAGACAATCATTTGAGTGCTCCTTACAAACGTTACCGCGTCCGTACAAACATTTGCACGTTCATGACATTCAATTGCCAAAAATCTATTTTCAATCACAAAAAAGCTTTTTCATCGGAATTTTCACATAGTTTCGTTGTACGAATGTCTTTTCGCGCTAATGATTGTCCGAAAATTGAATGCACTTGATTATGTAAAAATCGTTAATGAATGTTGTTTTAGTTCAAATGACTGAACATTCACTTGAATGAACATATATTGGCGCATATGTTCATAAGTTTGGCTAAAATGATTGTATATTTTGCGGTAATGAATGGCAAAAGGTGTAAATGTAAGTAAAATTGATAGACATACGGGGTGTTTCCAGAAGGTCGTCTTCGACCAACCTCGTTCCCAGGGTCTCTCTAATCTACCCTCCCCTCCTTTGGAGTGGGGAGATAAAAGACCCTGGGAACAAAGTTGTAACTCATCATTTCTCAACATTTTTTTTTTATGGGAAGTACCAATGACCTCTCTTTCCCAGACTCCCGTTCCCCATTCCCCGTTCCAGGTTTCCCGTTCCGTTTGTTTCCCGTTCTTGATTTTACTAACATTCCGCGAGAAACGAGGGTGAAACCAAGCCCGAGAACAAATGGAAGAAGAAATTCTTACGCTTCCCTCCTTGGTACTCTGGGTATCAAGGGGTGTCCAATAACAAACGTACTACGAGCCGAATGTTTTACTTTCTTCTGATAGTTTTATTCGTTTATCAGATACTTGTATCTATTTATCCGATACTTTGTCCGATATTTATATTTATAGCGGAGCTCTGCGGGCCGAAGGCCCACGCGGAGCCCCATACTCATAGAACATATGCCCGTCATTTTTCATGGTCATGGCTAGCGGAATGTTTCGTGGGCGCGCGTGTGCCGCGCGTGTTGGACAAGGCCAGTTCGCGGGCGCGTATGTCGTCGCAAAACATGCGCGTATGACGCCACACAACATCCGAGATGTTTGTTTTCATTTAATACGGATTTCACAACCACAGGAGCGGAGATTTAAAGAATTTCCAAGCAAGCGAGGGACTTAAAGGTAAAACAGATTACATTTTCGATGGGAATTTGTTTTAAAAACGTGCTTAAATTCAGTTGTATCGATTTCTTGAATTTCATCCAAGGCAGCTCGAACTCGATCGATGCGCTATAAATGGTACGCGTTTTGCTTTTAAACATAAACTAATGGAGATTTGAATAAAATTTTTCGAAAGAAGATTGTGTTGTCCATTTTTATGTGTTTGTTCATTCATTACATAGATTGAAAAGCGATTTTATAGTTGTCTTCACTCGCGTCGCCTTATGCAAATCTGTTTGTGTATTTTTGCAATTTTGATTTCCAAATCAGTTTCTCGGACAATTTTTGACAAGCAACAAGTGTATTTTATTCGGAAAGTAGTCGTACTACATGTAGTTATTCTAGACGGAGAAAAAGTTGTTTACTGTCTAATTTACGAAATGCTGTTCATCAAGAACATTAAGCCTGCTCTCAACACCCAAGCTGACTATAAAAAGATATAAAAAGATGAGCTTCGACCCTGACCACCCGCATGTCTGTTGGATGTAGTGATTGATGGAACAATTATTTTCTGATTAGATTAATCTAGGATATGACATATTAGCAATTATAGTTTTTACATTTAAGATATAATTTTAATGTTTTTTTTTTTTACTCTTTTTCTTTATTTAAGTGTCTGCTGTAATTTTTGGGTGGACTAGCTCGAATGGTTCGTATGTTCCCTTCTAGCCCTTCCCCACTGCAATAATATATATACATTTTTTCTTTTTTATGTAATTTAGCTAAGTTTTCTTCTTTATATATGTATATATATATATATATATATACTCTAACACAAGAGAAAACACTTTTTTCTTAAAACACCTATATTTCGGCAGCGTACAGATGCCTTCATCAGGGTATATATATATATATATATATATATATATGTTCTATGTGTGATACCATTGTTTCAACCAATGCAGTGGAAATGGAATAAATTAAATTAAATTAAAAATTAATATTTGTTTGTTTATTTCTTAACTGTCTATATAATCTTACGCTTTTGCAACATTGTAACGATTTATCGTCATGCAAATAAAGCTTGTTGTTGTTGTTGCTATTCGTGCCAGACCGTTTACTGTACATTTTATTATTCTGATTATGATTTTTTCGAAATACCTAATATTCAGTTTACTTTTGAGAACTTTACGCATAGGACTATAGCGTATTTTGCTATTGTTATAATATTCTGTGTTTACGTTATCTTTTCGACTTGTTTACGACGTGAAGAAGAGTCCAAACTTTGTCAATTTATATAGCTTTCTTATGGCGTTTAACTTCGACAACTTCGTTATTATTAAAGTATTAAGGTGGCTGAACACAGTTTGCGCGCGCTCTTCAATTTCAGCTGCTTACGTGAGTCAGCGCGCGCAAAGTTTTGAGAAAAACAAATGTGGCGCCTATTCAGCGATCATTTTATTTTGTTCAGCGTGGATCGCGAAAGTGTTGTTTTTCGTCTTAAAATGAAAAACTTTGTTGTTCGTAAAAATGTTTGTTGAATCAATAGATAATATATAGAACCATTGAAGAAATACACTGCCTTTTTCGTCGTTTTTGTCTTTAGATCGAGACCCCAGTCAAATGCAACGCATGTGCAGTTGACCAAAAAATTGTGACTGGATGTTTAAGGGACTTTTTCTCGGAAACGTGCTGATTTCTGCGGAACCACTCATTAGAATTTCACGAAATTTTGCACAATAATAGTTCCGAATATGCCGAACTCACCTGCCACCAAAAATTGAAATCTAACGGAGGAGATTTTTACAAAACGCAAACATAGTAAACAACAAGTTATGGAAAATCCCTCTGTCAAAATTACATGAGACTAGTGTTAAAATGCGAATATTTTTATGAGTTTACTAGAGACAAATGATGGACAAAATCTAATGACTAGATTTTCTGAAAATAAACGAAACCAAATATTGCAGGCTGATTTACAATCCACCTTGTTGCCATGGCAACACCATAAAAAGCTCAACAAAAATATCAAAATATAAAGCTGGTTGCTTACTCTTATGCCTCGTCAATTTTGGGCACCCAGACGTTAGTGGTTTTAAAATGACAATGAATGATGCATAGGTACAGTAAAACTGTGTTCAGCCACCTTAAATGTCGCAAAAGCACCGATGGGGAGTTTCAATAAAGTATGTATTTGCAAATTAATATTCTTTAAAGTTAATTTCAAAAAAAGCGGTTAATTATTAATTATAAATATTTAGATTTCAGTCAAGTGTCCAGTCTAAAGTCCAGTCTAAAGTCCAGTCCAGAATCCAATCAATGGTCAAATGTTTCACATTTCCTAGACGAAAAAAGGTAGGCAGCATTTTTCACAGTTTTCAGGTCAGAAAGTAGTGGTTTAAAAGTTCAGTCGAGATTAAGAAAAGCAGGGTGGTTTTACTTGGTTTGTGTAAGCGAGGTCAAGTTAATACAGTGTTGGTGAGTTCAAGTTATTGAGATTTCATTAGATAGATAGTGATTTTTAAAACGCAGAGCAAAGTAAGATGTTCTTAGTGACAAGAACACTCAAGGGAAAAATTAGACGAAAGTGAGAAGCTTCGATCGATTCACCATTCGTAATATTACTCCGGTTAACCGGGCCAGCGAAGGTATTTTGTAAATGCCGAATGGATAGTTATTTTCCCCGTGGAGCCGGCAGAGCGTGAAGTATGGCGATAGCAAGGACGATCCCGTTGTTATTCTTTATGTTCCCAGTTGATGATGCTATATTCTAGTTGGGCTCGTTACGGAGATTTCTTAGGGAATCTTAGGGAATCTTAGGGAACCCCACTTCTTATTTTGCATAGAGTGCAAGACAACACGAACAACGGTAGAAAACAAAGAAAAAAGTCACCAGTACGCATCCTCGTATATTTGCTGGACTTAAAAAAACGCCACAAGGGCGAGGAAAGTTTTTATTTGCTCTAAACTATAAGCTTTTTAAAAGAAAATTAAACAAATGCCTACCTCTCTTGGTCTTTGGGACAAAAATGGCGCTGGAGCTGCTTTGGTCACCAAGATATGTCATATATGGTAAATAGAGTGTACCATATGAACTGCTAAACCCCGCTGACCACCAGTACTTTTTTTAAATCCTTCCCAATGGCGCTTGGATTTCAAATCCAAAAAATCCGGATTTGGACTGAATCCATCGAATCCTTCTTCAAAGTGGATTCGATGGATTCGAAATCTTTTTAGGATTCATCCAAAAAAATCTATTTTTGGATTCAAAATCCGGATTTGGATTCTGACCAAAGGAACGCACCCTAATTGTTAAATAGCTACCCGAGCACTGCTAAGACTTTTTTGCGGTCCCTGATTTTACTGAGTTTACTCGAAGTTAAATGATCAGTTTGAGAAGCTATATGAAACACTCCAAAGAGTGTTTCATCAGGGGCCGTATTCACGAAATCCTACCTAAGATATATCTTAAAAATTTAGGAGCTTCCTAAGATATGTCCTAAGTGCTATTCACGAACGATATCTTATGACCATCCTAAGGTAAGCGTAACTTAGCAGTCTCCTAAGTTTAATGGTCGCGGGCAGTTATCGATTAGTAAAAGTAAACTCAATCAGAGACTGTTTATATGGCGCGATCTTATGAATAATAAGTTATGAAAATTACATGAATGAATATTTTGTATTGTGTAAATTGTTGTTGTAATCACAATGACTATACAATAATCTTTATTTCATCTCGAATTTAAGATAGCTAAACCGTGATAATATCTTCGTTCATGGTCAGTAGCGAAAGCAACAAACAAATCCATCATCATTTTAATAGGGTCTACTTCGATATTTCTTGTACAAGGGCTTATTTTCACGAAAAACGGAAATATAACTCTGCAAAGAGAAAGAAATGTGGAACCCGTTAACACGAAGGCCTATATAAAACTAACCGTGTTGTTTGACATCACTAGAAATAGTTAATTTTTCTTAGCAATATAATGCTTTAAAATGTTTATCTAATCGGTAACTATTGTGATACACAATAATCACGCTGAAAATAGACGTAAAACTCGTTAACAATCGAATTTAGCCTGCGTAAAGACATGTTTTAATAAGTTAGGAGGTCAATTTTGACCTTCTAAGTTTAGGAGAAAAATTAAGACATATCTTAAGTTAGGAGGTCTTCATGTCTTAAAAATTTAGGAGGTCCTAAGTTTAGAAGAAAAAATAAGACATGTCTTAAAATAGGAGGTCTTTGTGAATACCAGTTATCTCCTAAGTTATATCTTAGGAGGCTCTTTGGAATTAGGATGCTTTCGTGAATACGGCCCCTGGTATCTAAACACCTTAAAGTGGGTTAACAAAAACTCGGCCACCCTCTTTTAAGCAGCCACTTTTTGATTTCCGTTTTTCGTGAAAATAAGCCCTTGTACAAGAAATATCGAAGTAGACCCTATTAAAATGATGATGGATTTGTTTGTTGCTTTCGCTACTGACCATGAACGAAGATATTATCACGGTTTAGCTATCTTAAATTCGAGATGAAATAAAGATTATTGTATAGTCATTGTGATTACAACAACAATTTACACAATACAAAATATTCATTCATGTAAAACTTCAAATTTGCGTCATGTAGGTAGTCACAGAATGTAACGTATCATCAAAATCAAAACAAAAAATGTAAACAAAGTCCAAGCATGCGTACTAGGGACTGAAGGTTCTCTTTAAGCATTGCATTTTGCGGCAAACAGCGAACGCGAGCTTGCTGTTTGCGGTCTTCGCGCCGTGAAATACTCACAAGTTGTTGCACAAGCTTGACGCGTAAACTAACTAAAAAGCAGATATACAAGAAAACAACTTTCCAGAGTATTAACTATATACATGAAAGTGTCACCGGTAAAATTTGGTTTGGTAAGATTTTAGACGTTTTAGAGACTTATTTTGTGAAAATTTAGACCATCAGCAGGGGTTTCATTAAGGGCCGGGCAGTCGGGCACCGGGCAAATTGACCGGCTGTGAACACAATTTTGCCCGGCTGCTTTGAACATCTAAACCTTATTTTTGTCACCAACAAGTTAAATAATTAACTAACTTGGCCTTTTTGATGTGTGTTCTAAAAAATAAAGCATATTTCAACTAAAAAAACAACGAGGTTATTGCTTATTTACCTCCCGTTGCTCCCTGTACAAACGACAAAGAAACGTGACAAACAACTGAAATCGCCCCACAATGCATTGCCAGCTTAGTGCTCTGCGTTATGTTCTGCATGATGTCACTGAGTTGCAAACAAGTTCCACGTGTGTTATGGCGACCGGAAAAAGGTCAGAACGGTCGATTAAACAATATTTTTGTACTCAACTTGATAACTTGATGTCCATGACTACAGATATCTGTATTCAGTTGATTGAACAAACTAAAATACAATGTTTCAAGCAACAGTAAGATGCTTAAGTTAGTGCTTCAAAACGCAGGAAAATGGAGATTCAAATTTAAAAATTTCCCGGGGGGGCATGTCCCCGGACCCCCATACATGGGAAGGGCCTTTGGCCTTTCCAATCATGTGTCCACCTGCTCAAACTCATTGCCCCCCTGTTCAAAATCTTAATGGACTTGAAAAAAATCCCTGTATCTGTTTTAACAGTTTTCTTTTTAATTGCAACAATTGAAAAAAAAAAAACAATTATAGACTTAGGCATATACCCGTAGCCACTCCCCGTAAAAAAATTCTGGTTCCGCCCCTGGCCACTTCACTTCTTGTTTATTTACTCTTTCGCTCTTTTTCCGAATAATTTATATTTACCTGTTATTATACATTGAACACAAACTACCAAAAGGTTTGGGCTTAAAAAAGGTGTTCTTAATTCAGCAGAAAGGTTAGAAATATCAGAGTAAATACTCATGTTTTTATACGAACGTGAAAACATCTTTTCTCGCTTTCAAAACCGTAAACGGCAGACACCAAACGTGGAAAATGGAGGCAAATTACGATCACGTGGTATCTTCTGCCGTTCGCGTTTGCGGTGAACCAATGCTTTCAATTTCTCTCTATTAGAATTTTGACAACTTGGGTGACAATTCAAGACATTACGAAACAGAGGTTTGTTCTCTACTGCGCTTCTTTATCCTGGACTTTACGGCCTCCCACAGAAAGTCGAAGAACTCAAAGACGGTCAGTACACTGCAGCCCAGAAATAGGCCCATATTCCCACCAAGTTCACCTGAAATACATCAAACAGGAACAGTTTCGATAAATGTTCAAACTAAATGTGGATTTTCATTGCCATACAAAGTCTCTTAGAACGGTTTTCAATTGAATGTCGAAAGTAATTTCGCAACTGTTTTGGTTTTGCATTGCTACGCTTTGTGATTGGCTAAAAAATCTCGCGCCACTTTCTCAACCAATCAGAAGTTAAACCAAAACCAATCGTGACTTGCCTTGCGCGCATTCTCAGGGATTATTCTGTTTATTGATATTCTTATTCCTTAGATCACCCACTAATAGGTCTTCTTTCTCCGGAGGCCTCTCTGAAACCTATTAATGAAAATTAATAATATTTAGGGACCAGCTCTTTTTCGAAACAGCCTGACAATATTAAAGTGCAACTAACCCCCAATAATGTTTTTCGCCAAACGAAATCTCCCAATTGTCCTGATTATCTGTGCGAATTTTGTTTTACCGTAGCATTTTTCCTTGATTTTTTATAGCGGAGCCTAGCCGGGCCGAAGGCCCGGCTGCGGAGCCCCATACTCATAGAACCTATGCCCTCATTTTTCATGGTCATGGCTAGCGGAATGTTTCGCGGGCGCTGTCTGCAACAAAAACATGTGTGTCGGAGATGTGTGTCGCGCAAGGCTAGCGCGCATGCGTGTATGACGCCACACAACATCCGGGATCTTAGCGGAGGACTAGCTCGCGGGCGCGTATGACGTCGCAAAATATGCGCGTACGACGTCATGTTGAAACCAAAGCGAGGCTTTTTTTTTCGCGCGGTTACACGGCCGAATGTCACGTCAGCTGGGAAAACACTTTGATGTTTTGCTGTGTTTACTGAGCGGAGAAAACGGTTTAAATTAAAGTCGTTATTTTCCTGCATTTTTTCGTGGTTTGCTACTCAAGACAGGGGTGCTAATTAAGGGATACTCAGGAGCCGCTTTAGTGGAAAAAGAAGAGCTTTCAGGGATAAAATCTTGCTTCGAGGAACTATATACGTTTTTAGCAATGCGAGAGATGGGTTCGTTTTACGGATTTCAGCACCAAAGCGGAGATTTAAAGAATTTCCAAGCACAGTAGTCGCCGGAGGGACTTAAAGGTAAAACAAATTACATTTTTCGATGGAAATTTATCTAGATATCAATCTGTGATTGAGTTTTTGTTAATGTGTTCTCGTTAGTTTTGGAGAATTGTTTTTAAACGTGTAGCTTAAATTCAGTTGTATTAATTTCTTGAATTTCATCGAAGACACGGCTCGGCCTCGATGCGCGTTTTCCGTTTTGCTTTTCAACATAAACTAATGGAGATTTGAATAAAATTTATCGAAAGAAGATTGTGTTGTCCATTTTTATGTGTTTGTTCATTCATTACATAGGTTGAAAAGCGATTTTATGTAAACAAAACAAAACAAGACTTGAATTTTATTATAGTTCTAACTTCACTCGCGTGGCCGTATGCAAATATGTTTGTATTTTTGGCAATTTTGATTTCCAAATCAGTTTCTCAGGCATTTTTTGACAAGCTACAACTGTATTTTTTAACAGTAGTCGTAATAGTTATTCTAGACGGAGAAAAAGTTGTTTTTTGTGAACTTTTGTACGGTCTAAATGTACTGTGCAGACGGTCGGGTAATACTGTTTTTGAGAATTGCTAAAATTGAAAAATAGCCCGGTCGTCAATATTAATCTTAATTCTTGTGCTTCCGACCTTTCACCTATTAGTTAAGTTTCATCTTAGTTAAGCTTGTTCAGAGGGTCTTCAGAGGGCGCCGCATGTATGGCAGACAAACACACATTTCCCCCCTATCATATATTTCCTTCAATTCGTTCTTTCTTTGATTTGTATTAAAAAATTTTTTATAAATTTTTTTATAAATCACAAGTTTTAACCTTTTCTATTTCCTCAAAGTTGAAGCAGATTTCTACGAGACTTCACATTTTTGTTAAATTCAGTATGGGGAATTTATTTCCTTCATGTTTTTCAATTCATTCAATATTTTTCTGATACTTGAAATTGTGTCTCCGTGTCAAAAAAAAAAATCACAATACTCTGAAAATGTTTGTGGTTTATTTTTTCTCTCCTGTAATAGCTTCTACGCTCCCTAAGTTAGAACATCTTCAACTTTCATTTTCCGAAAGCAAAACGATGAAAACTCGACAACACCCTCTTGAAATCGTTAAATTTTGTTCTCTGGATATTTGACTTACCAAAGAGGCTTTCGGCTCCATAGCTTGGTACATCTTCGTGAATTTCGTAAGACAAACGTTGGAAGCCCACTTGAAGAAAGACGTAGTTTTCTCTAAAAAAGTCGAAGAAAAGAAGGTTAAAAAGCAATGATAATCAGTACAGCTACCTTTTCTATTTTTCCACTTATGACTTGAAATGCAAATGAAATCTCGGGTCTCCATTCGATGAAGCATCTGAAAATTATCGTAAAACAAATAAGACTAGCCCTTTTAATTTTCAACTGTTTTTAATCGCTTAAACGTAAATCCAGAGGGCTTTCAGAAAATTTTGTTCAAATTGCCTTGGATCATTTGTATACGTTTTATTGATGACTTACTTCATATAACTCTCACTCTCCTGTCTCCCATAGTAATGATGCATAAATTCAGTTATTGTAATATCCGGGAATTTGGAATACGAAACGCGTGATTCATATTCCAGTTCTGAGCATGCGTTGTTGCAAGGGCATGATGTCATGTTGAATTGATCTAAAAAAAGATATGAAGAAACAAAATGAGTTTGTTTTCTCTTTGAAATTTCTACTTTTAGCAAGGTTTTTTGTTTTAAAACTTTTCTGAAGCTGTGATGTTAAAGAAATAAAGATATAAAAAATTGAAAATAATGGGCCAAAACTCTAAGAAAGAGGAGCGCTCAGCTGACAACTGTGAATTGCAAACTTTGTGTCATTGAATTGTTACTTATTTTATGATTTAGTCCCGCTGTAGCTTCCAACGCAGATGTGGCTAGGGCTCGACAATATTTCTGAATTCCAATTCGATCGAGAATCTGAGTTGGCCACATGTTTAATTTGTCAGTCATATGGCTGTTAAATGTAATGTCACCGTTAATTTATTTTCTTTCTTTATTCTAGACTCACTTGATGAAAAGAACACCAATTTTAAAGAAACAATCCAGCATTTGTGTTACCGATATTTCATGTGTATTTTGCCTAAATGCAAAAACTGGAGTAGTTGAGCAAAACAAGCCTGTCCAAAACACACACTTTTAAATCTATATTGCTTAAAATCCCTGTAGTTTCCAATTGAGAACTCTGACTGAGTGATAACCCAAACAAGTATAATTCAATTACTTTGCCTGAAATTGTAGCCTTAAGTAATTCTCCACATAAGAACTACCGTAAACTTCATTGTTCTGCGGCATTGGCTCTTTCCCACATAGAATATCTTTGGTTTCAAGAATATGGGAGGGGCTGATGGTTCAGAATTATATTTCAGCATAAAAATAAAGAAAATCCATTTGCGTCAAATAAATTTTAGAAAATGTTCGTGCTTAATCAATCAGAATAGCAGAAGACAATAGTTAATAATTTTGCTTCTTTGATGAAGTTCCCCAACTACAACATCTGTTAAAACTTGCATGTTGTGCGATTGGGTCTCAAATTACTTGAAACCTTTAAAAAAAAAGACAAAATGCACCTTGAACCTTTTTAGCAGTTTTTGAGTTGTAACAATGAAAAAAGTTGACATTCCATCGTGCATTGCCGTTCAGCGCTATCCTTCTTATGCGGATCATAGACAAATTCGGCTAACGCATTGTTGTACCCAATTCAAACCTTTTGGGATTAAACTCTTTGTTCTTCATATTTCCATATCAATGAAGCATTGACATGGAAATAATGTGGAAATATTGTGAACAAAGAATCTTATTCCCAGAAGGTTTGAATTGGGTACAACAATGCGTTAGCCGAATTTGTCTATTACTTAAATTCTGACGCATTATATAGAATGAATAAGCAATATGCACATAAATATATATTTTTACTTAAAGACTGCTCAATACAGCTTAAGTCTTGAACCGAACAAAGGGGTACCGTCTTTGGACCTAAAATGATAAAAAAAATAAGTAAAAAAATAGAAAGCCATCATAGAAAGTGTGAGAATAGATCTTGAACTAAATTAAGTTTGGTCAAGATAACAGAGCCATTCATGTACATGGATATATACTACTTATATAATGGAGTAATACTTCAGAGTGTGTTTTTATTCAAAGTTAACTTATAACCCTCAAAATGGATCTATGTCATAATTTAAACCAAGCTGCAGCAAAATCAATATAAGAGGCCGCTAGCGCTGCTAGAGTCTCGGCAACGGCTCAAACCGAATAATTATGATAAAGAGAAAAAGACGGCAAATGTTAACCCTATTCGGCCTCGTATCTTCAAGAACATTAAGGCTATGACAATTCAACCTGGAGGGTACATAGTACGTCCAAAACTGTCTCCTTTGCGGTCCACACAATGAAACGATGACGTCATATGACGTAGTTATTAGGTAATTGATTATACGGCCGCCATCTTGGATCCACCATCTTGGATTTCTGAAATTTTTTTAAACCTTTTAAAAGCCGTCCACATTAACTCAAAATTATTCAAAACCAATAAATAAACGCTAAATGACGTAAAAATATAAACGTTATACCAATAAACATTGTTTTTCTTCATTCAAAGGTCCAAATATGCAATTAAAAAAAAAATGGCTGTCAAAATCTTGTTGCCATGGAAACATCAAGTCACGTGATCAATAAATTGTCATATTAAATTTTTGCCAGATAAATTTTAGGAAAAGTCACAAAGTTTAATGGCGTTTGGATACATATTAAAGAAGTTATGACTGTTAAAAGTTAGCGCCCCCCCCCCCCCCCCACCCCCCCGCCATGCTGAATAGGGTTAAGATGAAAAAGATGTGATATTCATCATGTCACGAACGTGGACACCGGTCGGATACGAGAGACTCGTGGGGTCAGCTAGGCCATACACGAGGTTTATATATGACATACGTCCTGCATACTGCTAGGATCACAAATGTCCAAAGACTCATGTGTGGTGATAAATAAGTAAGGGTTATTGACCTGGAGCGAGGGGATATGTGATATATTCCCCTCGTGCATGGCGTGCCCGAGGGCGTAGCCCGAGGTGACGCCACCAGAGGGAATATATCACATATCTCCGAGGGACAGGTCAATAACATGCTTATTTTTCACCTTGTGAGGTTTTCTAAAACAAAGAAACTGTTAATGTTTCGGAGAGTAACATTCCATTCAATTCAAATGCAGAAAAGTATCATTCCGCAAGGCCGTATTGGGATCACGGCACATGACGAAGTGAGACGGTAAACATGTTTTGCTTTTGTCAAATTTGCATTGAGCACGTTGCTTCATTATGAGTAGAAGGAGGAAAAGAGAGAAGAAAATGTATGGTCTCGCCATGGCCCAACTGCCCGCCTTCATCTTTCGAAGATCAATGGAGTGGATGTCGGTGTGTTTTCCAAGGGAAATCGGCGGGAAAATATTCAGGTCCAAGCATAAATCGAGGTGTCATACACTATTGAAGACCCGAAACCTAAATCGAGGTGGGTATAATGTTATCAACCGTGATTTCGCTTTTTGGTCGTGACCCAGCAAGTTAATTATGTAGAAATAAGATTGAAGTTGTCTTTTTATGTAAACAAAAAATATTGACTGATGCTGGTGTGTTTTCCTTGTTACATGTATTAGCCCTATTTTGTCTTGCCGTTTGTGTTATTCTATTATAAGGGACTAAGGCGCGGGGAATATGACAAGGGGAATATGACGGGGGTGGAATATATAATTCTTTGTTTTGCTATTGTTAGCAGCTATTGTATTCAGCCCCGCTTCTTCCCTGTTACAATCAAAGCCGCACCCAGCTTTTCAGACACGGTAATGAACAGGGTTATGTGATATATTCCCCTGAAAAGAACAAAGAAAACTGAGCTAGGTGGAAAATAAAGAAAGATGGAAGATGTTAAGTTTGGCAATGAAATGAGAAAGATGTAATGTTCATCATGTCACGAGTGTGGGACAAAGAACCCGCAAAACCAAATTAGTTATGATCACGATTATTGCGTACACAAAAGTCAAATCCAACCTGGAAGTCCCGGCCGGCGGCATCCACATTGCCTAATGGTCATGTTTGAGACGCACTGGTATCTGCAGCCGTCCTTCGTGTATGATCCAATTCCTGGCAAGTCCATATGGTGGCAGTTTGTTCGGTAGGGTGCTGGAAGTCTTATGATCTAGAAAAGTTATGTCATATATATAAAATGTCATATATGGAGTTTAAACTAGCCTTTAGTTGTATAGTTTGTCTTTTATTTTTTTATTTTTTTATTTATTTAAGGATTTTTTCGGTAAAGTAATGATCCGCATCAGAAGGATACTTTAGTGCTTAACGGCAATGCACGCTGGAATGTCAACTGTTTTCATTGTTGCAACTAGTGATCTCATTGGCCAAGACTCAACAACTGCTGAAATGTTAAGGTTCAAGGTGCATTTAGTCTAAATTTTTTGTTTTTAAGTAATTCGAGACCCAAACGCACAACATGCAAGTTTTAAAAAATATTGTATTTAGGCAACTTCATCAAAGAAGCAAAATTATTAGATATTCTCTTTTGCTATTCTGATTGGTTAAGCGTGAACATTTCCTAAAATTTATTTGACGCAAATGGGTTTTCGTTATTTTTATAATGAAATATAATTATGAACCATCAGCTCTTTCTCTATTCTTGAAATCTATTTATGTGGGAAAGAGCCAATGCTGCAGAACAATGAAGTTTACTATAGTTCTTATGTAGAGCATTACTTTAAAAAGGCCTTATTGATAAATAGCGTTTTCTAGAAAGTGTTGAGTAATAAAAAAATTGGAAAAAGGATTTTTGGCAGTTTCTGTTTGTAATTTGCGAAAAGGCTAGGATTTCAAGAGATCAAGAGTTATTCTTAGATCCTATGACGAAATGATATTCCCAGAATAGGTAACGAATGAAGATGCGGTAATGTGAAATTGTAGAACATGCAAAAAATAAATCAATAGACAACAAAATTGTATTGTTACCAAATGCGCAATACATAAGCAGTCTGAAGCAACCTGTGTAAAATAGATCGGAAAAATCCGCAATATTTAATGATGTCATCGATCCTTAGGGTTCAACTTAACGAAAGGGTAAGATCAAAGGCATCCTTTTGGGCATTGGACTTCATCAATACAAGCAGACGCGAAGATCGTTACATCGAAGTGCCTGAAAGGCTATGCATTCAACTGATAACTATACAAGCGTCACCAACAACTAACCTTTTTCAGCTTAACTAAAACCGACGCGTGGGTGCCAGGCAAGATATCAAAACCGTCATACGGGTTGATAAACGTATTTTGATCGTGTAGAATTACTTTGAATCCGGTCGCGAATTTGTTCAGGGTGCTCTCGTTCGTTTGAACATCGAGTAGAATGTTGAGGCCAAGCTCAGTACCTTCAAAAGTTGTATCAAGCAAGGCGGAGTTATTATGACCCGAATTAAATGTGAAGCACAGCCCTTCGTTTGTAAGGTGCGGGACAAAGTCCTTGTCGGAACATAAACGTCTGATTTTAAAACGGCAATAAACAACAAACATGCTACGTATTTCATGGCCATATTTGGTGAGAAATTCCTCTTCGTTGAACAAACGTTCTGATGAACGATTCAGAGCTTTTATTATGTTTTGTTGAGTTGATTCGTTACAGCCTTTTACCAAAGCCGGTCCAAACCATCGATAAGCACAAAGCATTGCTTGACCACAAGTAAGATTACCACGAACTTTACGTGTTTCACTGCATCCGCTAATGTTTAACTCCATCTTTCGAAAGTTTTCATCATCGTCGGCCACGTTTATTTTCGATCTCATTAACTTGTTTAGATTACACAATGTCACAGCAGGGAAATTCAAGCCATTCGTCGGCGTTTCTTGTGAAACTAGTGTTTTTATTGGCAATGAAAAACACTTTTTCATGCTGATGGTCGCATTATACATATAAAAGCTGACAGCGGAGAAAAGAAACAGTAACCAGATAAACCGCTTCCATAAGGAGTAGCCGTTGTGGAAGACGTGCCTTAAGCCATGGAGAGTTGTGTTGGAAGCGAAAACCTCCCATTTCCAGGGATCACATTTTTCCGCTTCCACTTTGCCCTTCAAGGAGTCAGTCGAATTGTCGATGGGCTTCACTTGTCTTTTCATGGTTGATGCACAAGTAAGGAGCGGCTGCAGCAAGTAAACATACAATAAAATCAGTTGTAAGGAGTTCTGTTGTTAAAAGTAAAGTCATCTTGTATCAGTTTTCCAAACCAATTAAAGCTATTTTAGCATGTTGGCCGATCTCATGAAGCCTTGTAATAATATAGGATGGAAATAAAAAAAATGTATGTAAAATAAACTTAAATGACATCAACAGTTAAGGAAACTTTAGTTAAAGTTATAAAAGAACATAATAAGTGCATAAACTACCATTAATCTTAATATTCGGCTGAAATGATTTCTATTTTTTAATAAAACTACACCTGAAATAGTTCCCGTTAAAATAAATCATTACTGTGCAAATAATATTGGTAAATAACTTTACTCATTTAGAAAATTTTCTTTGGGCATCAAGAGGAGAACAAATCACAACCATGTTTTATCGATTTTTTCAGACATGAGACATGGAAAAAAACTAGCCTACTGTGTACCAATCCATTCCTATCTTCGAGCAGCCGTAGCCAAAGACACCTATTACACTGTAATAGTTTCAGTTCCTTAATATAAAAATTGTTAACAAAACTGTAGCATTATTTGTAAAGTTTTCGTTTATGAATGGCTATGGCTATGGCTTTTCAATGTCATATTATTCATCGATGACCTAACGCCCTTATAAACTCGAGCTTCCACGAATTTTAAAACGGTTTTTGTGGTTACTTTGTCTGTCTAATTATTCTTTCACTGCCTCCTTGTCTATCGAGTTACCGCACAGCAAGTTGCTCTGTATTGAAATGTAAATTACCCATCAGTTATTTCCTGTGTTGCTACTTGTTTTTAAAATTTTGATAAACACAAGGAGGATAAACGAATGCCAAAGTGTGCTTTGTCTGTCTAACTATTTTTCACTGTCTCCTTGTCTATCGGGTTACCACACAGCATGTGGCTCTATATTCAAATGAAAATTACCCATCAGTGTGGTGCGGCTTGTTTTCAAAATTTTGATAAACACAAGGCGGATAAACGAATGCCAAAGTAAAATGGAGATAAATGTAGCAGAAAAACAAACGAAATTGAGAGTTATTCTTTCAATAAGACAAAACTATTTTGTGACTTATGTGTTGAAATGAAAACAAAAATCCAACTAGTATGCAAAAATATTATCCACAAAAATTTACTCTACTTTTACGTTAACGAAAGATTGTCACTGCCAATTCCAGGCTCCCACTAAACGTAACAACAAGCTACTTATATATCGTCGAGTTTGGTTTGAGTTTTTATTGTGTAACTTGTTATAGTTTTGTGTTTTAATTTTAGTAGTTCCATCTTCATAAACTAGCTCGTTAATTTGCCGATGAATTTTTGGAATTGCAGAAATTCAACCCAGCCAAAAATACCAACCTTCGAAATCGCAAAATTTTCATCCCGCATAACTAAGGAAATCACCAATCCCCCAAATAAACTACAGTGAAAATGTCATGCTATTTATGTAGTTATACATGTAGACGTATACAGACCTACCTTGTGTTACGGAGTGTAAGAAAACATAATTGTCTTCACTCGACCGTCTTAGACGGGTTTTTCCTGTACTTGCCAAGCTCGGTCAGTATAAAGGAACGGTATATTAAACATTTAAAATATATTTTCGCCTTCAAGGGGAATCTATTGAATGTGCCTGGTATGTCACCGAGGCAGCGATTGTTCATAGCGCCATAGCGTTCCTCAGCGTGAAAAGTTTAATCAGCTTCCAATTCGGTGCTTTATTTCTGCCGAAAACCTATTAATCGTATTCCCACTTTCACCTGTGTTTCTTTCTTTCTTTCAGCTTAGAGCATTATTGCAGGGACACCTAGCGCAGAAATGATTTTTTTTTCTGTTTTCCGGTATTAGTTGTGTTTAATCCAACGTTTCCACAAAACTGAGAGTTAAGCGGAATGAAAACGCACATATTAAATATTAGGCTCACCAGGTGGAATTGATAATTAAAGAACATCAATTTTGTTCATTTTGACAGAGACAGAGACCCTGGCAACGGGGTTGCAACTGCCACTTGTAAAATCCCGAATGCAACTACCAACTAATTTTTACCAACAAATTTTTACACGTTTTACTTGAATCGACACAGTTTAGATCTCCATCTTCACACTCAAATGTTAGAACATGACTCTAGTACCAGTCTGGTATGACATTGGAGGTGACAGCCAAACAACTTTGTAGCTCTTTTAATTGCTCCGCGTGTCGTCGGAACAAGTCTGAGACTATACACAATCTTTGCCAAACACCTGTAACTTTTTTGGCTTTTGTGGTTAATTCATTTTTCAACCAGGGAACACGAAACGTTTGAAAAAAGCTATTAAAATATTTCAAGGGCGTCTAACGAAGACATTAAGACAATATATTTGACGTTATATTAGACATTAAGACGATATTTGTCCGGGGACATTACCCCGAAAAGGTTTGGGAGAGCGAAGCCCGATGAAAGCGGCGGGTTTCGAGGAACAGATAATGTCCAAGGACAAATATATCCATACATAAATCGACATGAATAACAATAAAGTTAAGTTATAAAATCAGATTATTACAGCCGATTCCACTACAGAGTGCTCGGGTTTTTCAACATGATTCTCCGGCTATGCCGAGTGATTCGTCCATCGTGGTCCTCCATGACCAGCCGTTTGTGAAGGAAATACGCACATAAAACACATAAACTGTGTTTACAGAGTAAATACTGACTTCTTGAAATTGATAACATACTCCATAAAGATTTCTGTGCGGTTTGCAGAACCTTTTATAGACACAATGATTTACCAGTTATGATTCGCCCAACATGATTTGTTTATCGTGATTTGCCCATTGACAGAAAGTGGTGAAGAAATTTCTTTCTATTTCAGGAAGTCAGTATTTACTCTTTGACTCTTTGCAGTTACTTGCCTCATTAGCTCCTCATTTTTAACCCGTGAATACGCGCATGCGTAATGAACGGGTTATCGGTAACGGAGACAGATATGCAAATGAGTCACTCGCTCACTCGCTCCTTTTTTTTGCGTTCGTCAAAAATCCTTACGGTTAATTTTTAAAAAAAATATATCGAACCGTGTCAGTGTGAAAACATAAGCTTACCGAAATATTGCGTTGCGTGTTAGCATTTCGTATTCACGGGTTGGTTCTTAGGAGCCTTTGATCTAATCCAGCTACAAAAAAATAATCAATAAGGTATTAATATCTTTCTCTGAACATTTGAGCGTGATACACTAGATACTTTTCCTGCAATGCTGTTTTAAAAACTCAAACTTTTGCAAAGAATGCATGGATCATTAGCGCTTTCGCCACCCAACAATTTTGCAGTTTTTGATAGCAGATATTTCCTTAAACATTACGTGAAAAGAGCCAAAAATTGCATTCATTACTAAGTTTAATAAGCTCTTTCAAGTCAATTCGTATTTAGCACGGTTCCTTTTCTGCATAAATTCGTACGCTAATGAAACAAAATGTAAACAATGACGCCAGCAAAGAATTCGCTCATAATGACGGGCGAATGATGTTTGAAAACCTCGAGTCTGCACACTTTAGTGAATTTCGTGCCACGAAGCTCTTTAGAACCTCTAATGTTATTGGCTCTGGGTACCACGAAGCTCTATTGTTTTCTTCTGTTGCTTGTTCTGTTGTTTTCTCAGCCAATCCTGTGAGGCGTTCCGAGAGCTTCGTGCACGCCGGTGAATTTCCAATCTTATTACAAGCAGCTTACCGTTAAATGCAATTCCTGCGATGAGACTAGTTAAGCTATTAAATAAATACCCCAGACGAAATATCAACACTCGCATCTGTAGCGTAATGCATAACGCCAGTAATGATGTTCGTGCGTTGAAAGATATTCTAGATTCGTGTCTGGAAAATATGGGAGGTAGATTTCTTCTACAATGTAATTTTGATTTTCTAAAGCTGTCCATCAAGGTCTCAGCATTTTATAAGGGGCCGACCATTTGACTTTTTTTTGGGGGGGGGGGGGGTTGGGTGATTTCAGAAAAAAATATCCTGCAGACTCATTGTGAGGGAAAAAAATATCTTGCAAGGAAATACCTCGGGAAAAAAATTCCTACACTGATCTCGAGCAAGAAAAAAAATCCAACCAAGGTTCAAAGTACAGTCAAATGACTAACATTTTACAGCATTTTGCACATGGCACCGCTATGAAAACAAAAATTCAGTGGCTTTTGCCAACATTTTCATGGCAGCGGTTGAGACCGAAATCTTAAGGGCGACCGCGGAGCTGTGGGGCTGGGTGGGCTATAGCCCCACCAATAATTTTGCCGGGAATTTTTTTTTTTGCATTTAGAAAAGTACTTCTAATCTTTGTGTTAAAAGCAAACCCAATGTTTTTTTGGTTCGCTCAATAACATTTACAATGACCACAATAATGCCGACTATGACAGAACTATCTTAAGTAAACAGTTATAATGCGACTATTATTTCATAACACTGATAAAATGGGACAACAGGAAATTCGCATAATGATTAATGGGTACTGTACCCATTAAGTGTTTTGAAATCGCATCCATTTCTAATTCTCTTTACTCAGAGTGCTTCGATCAAATTCAACATGTCTCTAAGCGTTCGCGTTATTTTTTATATCTGTTCTTTGACTGCTGCATTTTTACAATTAAGTTTAGACGATCAGAAGTTCGCGACCGAAGTTTCGTTTCCATCCGTGGATGGGCAATTGGCGTTGCAAACGGAATGCGAGCATAGATGACACAACAGAGATAAAACAATGTTGCAATCTTACATACGCACAAGACAAGAACTCACATTGTGCGACTTGATGATGTGGCTAGCGAATTTGTCAGTCGAAATGATAGCCGCAAACGTAACATTGAAACATTTACTGACGCTGACCTCCTTCATATAGCCAACTAACTGGACTAGCATAACATGAACCCGAAATAGGTCCAACGCGAAAACTTTAAGACATTTCTTTTTTCTTGATAATTTGTTCTGTTTGGTGAAATCCACTTTAAATGGTAAAAGAACATAAATTAAGGACTGGCTTTAATATTAAGCTTTTGTCACTTTGAATGAACGTCATAGCATATTATAATTATGTTTTAAATGTACGTTTTTGTGCAAAAAAAACTAACAGAATGGTGATAAAAATTTCTTGACAAAATTTTCTTAGGATTGATAGAAATAAACGCGTTTCGGTGATTTCAGAAGTTCTAAATTTCAAAATTTTCCGGGGGGGCATACCACCGGACCCCCTAGATATGCTGGCGCCTTCAGCGCTCGTTGTGTTCATTAAATGTGCGAGTTAGACCCACCAATCCAGAATATGCTACGCGGTCCCTGAATTAAGATATATCGATGATGTGTTCCCTTTGTGGAACACCAGCATAGAGGAAATGAATGGGTTCATTGAACAGGCTAACAGATATCACCAAAACCATTACATTTACAGCTGAAATCTCAGAGAAAGAAACTATTTTCTTGGATACATGCGTCTACAAAGGTGATAGATTTAAAGAAACGTCTATCCTCGATGTACGCAAAATAACGTATGAAGAGAAATATAAGAAAATTCAAATCACGCCTACATTTGAAGGGGGATCCAGATACTCTGGTACATGAAGTCCTCTCAGAAATGAAATTCGAAGAGAGAAAGTCGGCCCTTCAACAGAAGGAAAAGGATACAAGAAAATTCTACCTTTTGTCACACAATATCACTAGCGGTGTCCAATTTAAAGAAAATCCTTATGGATAAATGGCATTTAATACAGAACCAACCGTTGCTGAGGGAGATATATAAAGAGCCTCGCATTATCTCCTCCTTATAGCAAAACTCCAAAGGCGAGAACATCACATTCGCGAACAGCGGGAGTCGTGCAGGCCTGTCACTACTTTGTCACCTATTTCAAGAAAAAATGCACCAATCTCTCAGGGAAATAACCATCTGAACATACAGCAAAGGGGGTGAGTTCTCCCTACAGGGTACATTTATGCCAAATGTCAAAAAATTAACCTTAAGTGAGATATAGAAAATGGAGAAAGTTTAAGGGCATTTACTAAAGGTCGATATTGGTACATTTATAATCTTGGTATTAAAAGCCAAAGAACAAAAATTCTAATAATGTTAATTTCCATGGCACTTTACACAGAGCAGTCCAACATTTAAGTGTTAAATGTGGTTTTCCTATAGGCAAGCAGTTATGTTAAACTTATGTCCACACATCCTTGATTTGAAGAAAAAATTGTATTTCAAAAAAAAAAAATCTTGCATGGCGTATAACGCTGAAAAAAAATTCGACACCCTTGGATGTCAGGAAAAAAAAATTCCACCGCCCCTAAGGAATGTTTTTATTCCTGGTCGCTGATCCTTGGTGAAGTGGACTTCATGGTTACTTATTTTTTTAATCTATAAAGTACAATACTATGTGTAGTATATTAGCTAAATATATACAACACAACACTGGTTTGTAATTTTATTTGTAGCTTACTTCCTTCGCATTATCCTTTTCTTGATCACTGTAATGCTGTACAAAAGTGTTGTGGAAGTTTGAATACTGATAACCTTGATTATTATACATTGTAGTCATTGGCTAAGAGCCTACAGTTAATTCTGAAACTAAATCAGCTCACCCTACAGCTTATTCACTAATCTGCTAGCAGATGTGTTCCGTGCGACAGTGCGTTTTGTCGGCTTCGGCTCATAACACTTAACTTTGACCTTGATTATTACGGATATCACAAAAACCTCATCCAATAATTGTTTAGAAGCTTCAGAGACGAGCCGCTCGCATCACTGAGATCTGAGTGGAGCGAAGAGGCCTTAAAGTACTTAAGGTATAAAACGTTAGAGAATAGGATCGCTGAGCATAATTTGAAGCTAGTTAAAAGGTCTATGTCATGGCAGGTTTTATGCTTTTGTCTCAGACTGTGCTAGAATTAAAACTGAGCGTCTTATTTCAAACACGAAATGCTCTTTGAACACCAAGAAAAAGATATCAAGTAAATTATTGTACAATGGATAAAACATAATCAGTTTTTAGCAAATTTTCCAAAACACATTGAACAAACTTGAAAAAATTGACCAATTTTTTCAAGTTGCAATCCGCTTTCATGCAGACCATCTGTAGTCAGAGACACTTGTTTATAGTTTCATTATACTGGTAAAGCAATTTTAAACAAAACTGGACCATTATTTTTGCGTTTCCACTGATATAAATGTCTTTTAGCTTTTCAAAATAATACTAAAAAATGGTGACATAGCCAGTTTAAGAAATGCCCCAATAAGCAATATCCACATTTTTTAAATGGCTATTTTATCTATAACAAAGACGTATTTAAAGGTACATGTAGATTAACAAGGCAGAGCCACTTTTTCAAGACTGCCATCCGTTTGGCTCGAATATACCAAGAAAGCCTTTTACTATCATAGTATATAGTTTTGATATACTTATGGGTTTTAAATAATGAATTAGTTTTTTTTTGTAGCTTAGTTTTTATATTCATTTTGTTAGTTTGATTTATTTATATTTTTATCTCATATTGTACCCATAATTATATTAATAGCTTGTATAATTAGTTCCTTTATTGTAATATTTATACATACTTTACCCCACTTTGGCATTTACGCAGACATCCAGGGAAGAAATAACGACTTCGCAAGAGACTGGTGACTAATCTCGTTCCCAGATCTCCCACGGTCAGGCGGACATTTCAGTAAAGAACAAGCACGAGTAAGATCTGGGTACGAGATTAACTAATGACTTAATAGCCAGTGATTTATCGATCGTCAGCGATCTTAGCTGTTCAAAGTGCTGCTTACTAGCACAAACGGGCTCATCTGAACCCGAGTGAGCGGCAGAAATCGAGCCTAAACATAAAACATGATAATTTTTACACTATTATTGTTTCATACTCCGGAATCAGATTGATCCTGTGATTTGCCTTTAATTCTATTTGCTCGGAATTCTAAGAAGTTCCACAGCAAATCTACAAATTCGAACAGGGTCAATAAACTGCATCCCAAGAAAAGGCCCATGTTCCCACCAAGGTCACCTGAAACGAGGCAAAACAAATTTTAGTAAGACTTTAGTAGGCAGTTAGATGGTGGTTAAATAAAGTATTGTATTACATTGTACCCTTCCCCACGCAATAGGGAACTTAAGCAACCACGACGGTCACGGCAGCGAGAACGGCACAAAACAATAGGTTTAATGAGCGAAAACAATGCCTCTGCACGTGCATTTAAAATTTTGGCACATTTCTTTATCGTTACCTGCAAAACAACAACGTCAAATTGATCAAATTATAGGTATTGTGGAGAAAGTGAACACACAACAGTTTCCTTTCTTCATTTGAACTGGAAAGCCATCCCTACAAATTCAGCTCCTAAACAATTTAGTCACATTAGACAAACTAAACAAATTGGAACAATTGCAAAGTAGTTTAAAATGGATTTTTTTTCTAGTGACGTTGTGCTTGGCATTGCCGTCGTCGTTGCTTATTAAAGTTCCCTTATGTCCAGGACTGCAAGCAGAGGGGGTTTACGCTACTCCATGATAGGTATCACAAAGTGTCACTATCTATAAAAGCTCACCACAACACACATAATTCTGTCACATGTGAAGTCATATGAAAATGACAAATAACTCTGTGAAATATGAAATAATCAATACCTACGTGCAATCCTGGACATAAGCGTGCAAATAACAGCCATTGTAAAACAAAGCTCAGTAGTTTTCAGTCACTAACCTAGTAAACTGCCCAATGTGTAACTGGGTATTTCTGTCTGAAGAATGTATCCCGGGTGTTGAAAGCCAACTTGAAGGAAAACTAAATTTCTCCTGAGAAGAAATATCATGATGCCAATATTAATATTGTGAAATAAACAAGAAACTACGGGCCTTGTAAATGGTTAAAACCGTTTATCAAAAGAGATTCCTAGGTTACTAGTTCATGAACCTAATAATAAATCATTTTCTTCTAAGGATGGCTGCCCTAGTTTTCTAGCCCATTATGGTTATTTCGGTCAGCCAGTACTCTTATTAATTCTATTACTTATTGTTAATTCATCGAAATAGACTATTGAGTACAAATAAAGTTGTTGTTGTTGTTGTTGTCTATGGAAACAGTGGAAGCGAGGCTGGAGCTCAGGTAACCCTTTATCTCTCAATAGTGCCAAAAAAAAATTCAAGAAAAATCCCAAATTTCTCTTTGTAAAATATCGAAAAACAAATGGTAAAACTGTACCATGCAGAATGCGGAAATACTGCCGAAGAGGTTTCATTTGAATAGACCATTTTCGTATTCTCGGTATTGAACTGGTACTAGCTTGCAGTCGAGGCTCATGCGGGGGAATCTTTTCACATGCAAATATTTTTAATGATATTCCCCCGCATTAGCCTCCATTGCAAGCTAGTACCAGTTCAATACCGAGAATACGAATATGGTCTATTTGATCACACCATAGGTAAGTATTTCGTTAACAGACTCAAAGGTTAGAACTACATTATGTCTCCATTCAATTGACTCTGAGAGTGAAAGAGTTATAAGATTGTTTCATACAAACCTTCCTGCTTTTCACATGCAAATCATGTTGTTCTTCTGCTTGCATGTCTTTCATAAAAATGATTTACATTATTTGTATAGATAGGCAGAGCCTAACAGCGTCGCACTTTGAACAAGCTTAACTAAGGTAAAATTTAACTAAGATGAAAGGTCGGAAGCACAATAATTAAGATTGACGACCGGGCTATTTTTCAATTTTAGCAATTCTCAAAAAACAAGAATTACCCGACCGTCTGCACAGTACATTTAGGCCGTACAAAAGTTCACAAAAACAACTTTTCTCTATCTAGAATAACTAGTACGACTACTTTCCGAATAAAATACAGTTTTTGTTTGTTAAAAATTGCCCGAGAAACTGATTTGGAAATCAAAATTGCAAAAATACACAAACATATTTACATAAGGCGACGCGAGTGAAGATAGAAAATCTTAGTCTTATTTTGTTTACATAAAATCGGTTTTCAATCTATGTTATGAATGAACAAACACATAAAAATGGACAACACGATCTTCTTTCGAAAAATTTTATTCAAATCTCCATTAGTTTATGTTTAAAAGCAAAACATGTACCATTTATAGCGCATCAAAGCAGAGCTGTCCTCGATGAAATTCAAGATAACAACACGACTCCATTTGAGCACGTTTCATAAACATTTCTCCAAAACTTAAGAGAACACAAAGGAAAAGTCAATCAAAAATTGATATCAACATTAATTCCCATCGAAAAATGTGATTTGTTTTACCTTAAAGTCACTGGACTGCTTGGAAATTCGTTAAAACTCCGCTTCTTCGGTTCTTAAATCCGTAATAGAAACAAGGCATCTCCCCGCATTGCCCTGCATTGATAAAAACGTATGAGGGTTCCTCGAAGCAAGATTTTATCCCTGAAAGCTCTTCTTTTTTCACTAAAGCGGCTTCTGGGTATCCCTTAATTAGTATCCCTGTCTTCAGTAGCAAACAGGAAAAAATGCAGGGAAATAACGACTTTACTGCTCTGCTAAACACTGCGAAAGATCCAACTTTTAAAGTGTTTACCGAGCTGACGGCTGTGTAGCAGCATGTGAGGCATCATACGCGCATGTTTTCAGGCGACATACGCGCACGCGAGCTAGCCCTGCCCAACGGCGTGGCGCGGACGGACCGACGCGCCCGCGAAACATTCCGCTAGCCATGACCATGAAAAATGACGGGCAAGGGTTCTATGAGTATGGGGCTGCGCAGCCGGGCCGAAGAGTGCTCCGCTGTAAGTAAACGTTTGTATCAAACCAAAGTCACCTCTATGGTGGGTGATTACCGTCATAATTAAAATTTTGATTTCTGTTATATGATATGTCATTTTGCATCACATTTTCGAATTTTCGGATGGTTTCATCAATTTTCTGCTGGAATACATCGATTTCCATTTGTTTGAATTTTCTGAAGGTTCCATCAATTTTCTGCCACAATATCGATATTTTTGCCTGATCTCATTTTCGTATTGCCCGAAATTTCTCTTTAATTGGATTTTCGATTGGCCGTAGAGTTTCGGGGGCTTTCTGAATTTTCGATTGCTTTATGTACATAAAGCAATCGAAAATTTAGAAAGCCCCCGATATGTGTATTCTGTCAGTTCGAATTTTTAGATGCTTTCCTGAATTTTCTGCCACTTGTCCTCGACCTAGCCTGGTGACGAGCAGACAGCCAGCCACCAAATCGAGGTCAATTTGTTGATTCAAGATGGCGGATCGAGGGACGGCGCCCTCTGATGAGAAGCGACAATTTTTCAGGAATTTGCGAGAGCTCTTACTTGATATTATTCGAGAAATTAAAGCAGGAGGTCTTGACTCAAACGTAGTGGACGCCTTACACTTTAGGCTGGATTGGCTGCAAGGTTTAATCGCTCGACTTCTTGATGTTTCTGAAATCGATGAACAAATTTATTGTCAATCTGACAAGGGGGTTACCTCACACAGTTCACAATTCTCGCGCTGGGAAAGGAGTTATTTTACGCTCGATTGCAAGCGCTCACATGTTTATAATCACATCTGTCAATCAAATACCTAACCACATTCAGGCCCAGTCTCCGACATCGTCACTCATGAGTTTCACAGGTTCTTACACCGAGGATGAGCCTGATAAGAGGTGCACGGGACTGCTTTGTTGAAAATCAGGATATTTTTGGCGCTTCTTCAAGCCAAGCGTTGTTCAATAGTATAGTCCAGACACTGACACCTAGCAAAGTTGCAATATCAATGATGGAGAAACATCTGCCAATGAGAAATTCAAGTCGATCCCTAGGAATTGAATATTTTGGGCGTCCACGTTGCCCTGCAAAAGCGGTAGCTGGTGAAGAAGCGCCAAAAATATCCTGATTTTCAACAAAGCAGTCCCGTGCACCCCTTATCAGGCTCATCCTCGACGTAAGAACCTGTGAAACTCATGAGTGACGTTGTCGGAGACTGGGCCTGAATGTGGTTAGGAATTTGATTGACAGATGTGATTATAAACATGTGAGCGCAATCGAGCGTAAAATAACTCCTTTCCCAGCGTGAGAATTGTGAACTGTGTGAAGTGCGGTGAATAAATCTGTTCAGATTATCTTGTTACTTTTGACTTTGTTGGGGTAACTGAACTTTTATAATCGCTACTGGAGGCATTCCCGACAACGTAAAACAAAGACAACAAAAGGCATAAGGGACTGTGCAATAATTATCAGGAAGGGGGGGTTGGAAAATGGGCTTCAAGTACTAAAATATTAGGTAATACCCCCCCTTCTAAAGGACTGAATTTAGTTATTGCCCCCCCCCCCCCCCCTCTCTAATCAGTCAGAAATTTTGTATAACCCCCCTCCCCCCCCCCCCCCCTTCACACTCCTTTTATATACAAATAACCAGCATTTTCTTAATATACACCCACCTGTTATTGCTACGACGTAATGTTTGTTCCAGACGTGGAAATATACAGCAATACTACATGTTTACTTGTTGGACATCCGTATCTGGAACAAACATGACCTCGAAGCAGTGTTCAACAAAGCCATCCGATTTCACTTCTGAATCACTTCATTGCGAATCCGAGTTGCTTGCACTGGAACTCATTTCCTCGTTAACGTTCTCTTGGGTTTCTCGTGGGATGCAAGAATGATCACCACGAGCGTCCTGGAGAACTCGTGCAACCAGTGCCACTTTACCTCCACTGATCTTAAGACCATGCTGGTTGAGGTACATCTTCAATCTGTTGCAATACGATTATCTACATTGTAGTGAAATTATGATTTTGGTGCAATTTTGTCTGCACTGGTTCAAATTTATTTTGAACCAGTGCAAAATATTTGAACTGGAGCAAAGTATTTTCACCACGGCAAAACATTTGCACTGGTGTATAACTATATTCTACTGTTCAAATTTTGTTGACAATAGCCCAATTTCGATATATTAAAATTCAACTTGAAGCAAAAGACAACACTACGAGGCTTAAGGGAAAAACCATATAAATCCTTATTATCATTCCCCTAAGCCTGTTACGCAGTGATGTCTTTTGTTTCAAGTTGAATTTTAATATATCGAAATTGGGCTATTCAAATTTAAAAAGCCAGAAACGCTTTATCACAATATTCGTCTCTCTATTATAGAGATAGAGAAGAATAGTTAATCGTATTGCAACAGATTTAAATTGCAGTTCAGCCACAGAACAGATACAAAACAGATCATCAAGCCTTTCAGTGAGAACTATGAACACTTGAAATAAAATGATAAGCCCATCCTCCTCTTGAGTGACTTATTTTACTTTGAGCCCCCCCCCCCCCCCCCCCCCTATCCTTGCTTTGATTTTACTTTATGCCCCCTCCCCGATAATTATTGCACAATCCCTAACTGGAAATGCGATACTACAAAGGTAAAAAACAAAGGAAAACGTCACAGGTTCTTACACCGAGGTAACCCCCTTATCAGATTGACAATAAATTTGTTCATCTATTTCATAAACATCAAGAAGTCGAGCGATTAAACCTTGCAACCAATCCAGCTTAAAGTGTAAGGTGTCCACTACGTTTGAGTCAAGACCTCCTGCTTTAATTTCTCGAATAATATCAAGTAAGAGCTCTCGCAAATTCCTGAAAAATTGTCGCTCTTCATCCGAGGGCGCCGTCCCTCGATCCTCCATCTTGAATCAACAAATTGACCTCGATTTGGTGGCTGGCTCTCTAAATTTTCGATTGCTTTATGTACACAAAGCAATCGAAAATTCAGAAAGCCACCGAAACTCTACGGCCAACGGAAAATCTAATTAAAGAGAAATTTCGGGCAATACGAAAATGTGATCAGGCAAAAATATCGATATTGTGGCAGAAAATTGATGGAACCTTCAGAAAATTCAAACAAATGGAAATCTATGTATTCCAGCAGAAAATTGATGAAACCATCCGAAAATTCAATAATGTGATGCAAAATGACATATCATATAACAGAAATCAAAATTTTAATAATGACGGTAATCACCCACCATACACCTCCAATATCATTTCCATTTTGCAGACTGACTTTTCTCTTTTACTTAAAATTATATGAAGTAAAACTATAATAAAGCTTGACGGGCTAGTAAAGATTAGCAAAAGTCTGAGAAACGATCCAGGGGCAAACACGGTGGAAACGTAACAAAAGTACACCACATTTTAAATGTTCGTAGAAAAACATGGTCACCTCTGATATTCCACGCTTTTGTTATAAGCAAACCAATGTTGTAAGATCTTGCCAACGCCGTCATCCGGGAATTCAGAGTAAGAAACCTGAGTTGTGTATTTCATCTCCTCGCGTGCCACTCCACAGTTACAAGTGAAAGGATTGTGTGACGCTGAAAGGATTGAAAAGAAAGATACTGGTGCCCACTAATGTGGGAAAGGGAAAGAAAGTACTTCACCAAAAGCGTGGAAATTGATTGATTTTACGGTAGAGGAGCCGTGGTTAAAATGGTCAGAGCGCGTTGGACGTTCGATCGGTCCAAACTTCAATAATGGAGGACCAATACCTGTTTTTGTCTTGTTTACTTGGGCCAGAACCTTTGCTCTATATTGTTTCCCTTCAGCCCTGTGTATATATGGGTACCTACAAATGTAATACTCACTGACGCTGACTTTGAAATGGACTAGTCATCCCATTCAGAGAAGAGTAGCGATACTCTTAATTGCTTCATGCTACAGAAACCGGGTTAGGCTCCTTGCATATTGATGTTACGGTTTTTACGGGTTCCTTGGAAAATATTGTCCTCTAAAATGGCTAGGAACACATTTAAACTGACCAGCCAAGCGTGATTAAAAACCATCAATTTATACCAACAACAAAGAGTCGTTTGGAAAAAATCGAAAAGGGAGTCGGGGCACCAAGATCCATCGTCCACATATACTACAGTCAGTATGGTAACAGTCACATCAGTGTAGGTTTGACGTGGGACAATATGGCTCTCGACCGGGATAATCACATGGTAAGTGTCCTTTATTAAGTATGGCGGGTTTCAAAAATACGTACCTGTACTTTGCTCCACGCAGAACTGATGTTGAAATGTACACACTGGCAGGTTCGCGGGTACTGCAAAACAAAGAAAAAAGAAAGCGTTATTGGTTTAGTCTAGCTATTGGTTTAGTTTGGTTAAGCGTCATTGGTTTAGTCGCATTCCTTATCTTTATTTTGTGACCAGTGCTATCGTTATTTCTTTTCTTTGGTGGTATTTTGTAAGGAGTGTGGTTCTATTTGTATACATAAACCCTAATGTGTGACCATTCAAATGAAAACTATTAAGAAATTAATACTTTCCTGTGGAAATGTCTATTAACTATTTTGTCAATAAAAGGTGGTTGTAACTTTTCAGTCAGTGTATGAAATTCTAAAATGTGGCCATTCAAATGAAAGCTGTGTAGTGACCAACTTATCGTTTTTGTAATGCTGCACGATTTTCAAGTTTTTTCCAGATGTTCGCCATAAAACACATGTACCAACCCGGTATCGCAATCATCCTGCATCCGCACATTTCTGCAGTCTTGTTTGCCATGCATTGTAAAAAGCAGCCGTCCCTGGTGTAACGCGGGATTTGAGGAAGAACACGCTGCGTACAGTGGGACTTATATGGCGAAGGAAGACGTTGGTACTGCAATGAAAATGAATTATAACAAGGTCTTTACAAGTTGTTATAAGACTTCAGCTACATAGATTAAATTTTAAGTATTTCATTATTTAGACGATGACATGACATCAAGTGTTGTTTCCGTCAACTACCATTTGATATCCTCTTCGTCAGGTCTTGCGTCATTAGTTTCACAGCTGAGTGGAAGTGAGGCTGGAGGTGAGTTAACCCTTTAATACCCAAGTGTGTTAAAAACAAAATTCAAGAAAAATCCCAAATTTCATTTGTAAAACTGATTGAAAAACAAATGGTATCATGCGAAAGTACTGCCAAAGAGGTTTCATTTGAATGGTCACACCATAGGATTTCGTTGACAGACCCAAAAGTTAGAACAAATGGTACCATGCGAAAGTACTGCCAAAGAGGTTTCATTTGAATGGTCACGCTGTAGGGTTTCGCCCACAGACTCAAAAGTTAGAACAAATGGTACCATGCGAAAGTACTACCAAAGAGGTTTCATTTGAATGGTCACACCATAGGATTTCGTTGACAGACTCAAAAGTTAGAACTGCACTACATGTCTCCATAATTGACTCCGAGTGAAAGGGTAAAAAAGCAATGCAATCAAAGCAAGTTTTTTGAGAGTAGAAGACGTTTTTTCAAATACCGGTCCATTATAAAAAAGTCAACCTAAGACCGAAGCGAACCTGCTAGTACTAGTTATATTGATAGAGTGGAATCCCGATTTTTCGACTGACCTCCTAGAGAAACGGAAATTGTTTCGAAAAACCTGAGTTCGAGAAATCGAAGATGGCATCGATATCCAACGACTAAAATCAAATGCAAGGGAAACAAGTTTTGGTTCGAATAACCGGGAGGTTCGAAAAATCGAGGGTTCGTTAACTCGGGATTCTATATTGTAAACATAATTATAGCGATTCCCGTGGATATGAACCTAAGTTCACAAAAAGAGTGCGAAGCTAATGCTATCGGATGTAGAGGGTGACGTGGCAAGACAATAATTCCTTAGAGGTCTTTGAGTAGACAATTTTCGATGAGTTTGCTTTTGACGTGATTACAGCAGAACTTGATCCCGCCATGAGGTTAAAAGCCCCCAAAGAAATAATTTATCTTCTTTCATTTTTATTCAACCATTTAACCTTTTGAATTATCACTTATATTTGATTAGCATAGACAGGTGTGTCTAGCTTTGCCCAGTTGAAAATAATTATACCTTTTTACAAGGTATAAAAGACTAAATAGCCCAATTTCGATGTATTAAAATTCAACTTGAAACAAAAGACATCATTACGAGGCTTAGGGGAATAAGCCATATAAATCCCTACTATAATTCCCCTAAGCCTCGTACTGATGTCTTTTGTTTCAAGTTGAATTTTAATATATCGAAATTGGGCTATTATTTTCGTTATTCGCATGTAATGAAGCAAAAGTTATAAATAAAAAGTATCGCACTTAACCTTGGTACTTATAAATTTGATCACACCAAAGACAGTTACGTTGTCTCTTTACTTATTGAAAGTAATTATGCCTTATTAGAAGGATGAAAACCAATTTTTCCGTATTCACATGCAATGAAACAAAAAAGTCGAAAGTATTTTCAGAAATAAAGCCCTTACCCCTCAGTGATAAATTTAAATTTGATCAACTTACACGGGTCCGGACAAATTTTTGCACGGACGAATTTTGTTCCTAGACCACGTGTTTACATGGATCCGTGCAAATTCTATTACAGATTGCAGTGGTGTTTACACGGATCCGCGCAAATTTTGGACCAGTCGCGGCATTTGAATGGCTTTTTAACGTCTCTGTTGTGATTGGTTATCGCTAATGCTTTAAACCAATCATGTTGCAGCCCTTGCAGTACGCGGCAAATCAAACATGGCGGCATACAAAAACTTTACGTGGTCTGATGAGGAAATTAATTTATTGCTACATGTAGTTATAGACTACATAGCAGGAAAAGCAGGGGAAGGAGTTGATTGGGAAACGGTCAGGAGCAAGTACGAAGACGTAACCAAAATGTTTTTGGAAAAGTACCATGATAACGACAAGGAGAAATTCTCCCGACGTTGTTTGTTTCTTTTGTCGTAAATTTAACAAAATGTAACAAACCAGGGACAAATTATTTTCATTTTTGCTACGTAGCCAGGCAAAACATAACTAGATTCCAGGCCTTAACTGCGCTATCTGAGCAAAAAGTTGCACGGTTCGGGTGTGTTTACACGAGTCCGTACGAAATATGGAACCGTGCCGGTCAAAAAGTTGACCTGCTTTTTTCAGGTCCCAAACTTGCACACTGAGCCGTTCAAAAATTCGTCCAGTTCCGCCGGTCCCGTGTAAACGCAAGGTGGAACCGTGCAAGTTTTTGTCCGTGTAAAAATTTGTCCGGACCCGTGTAAGCGGGGCCTAAGGTAGGTGCCTCTTACTTTGCCCAGTTGAAAATATTTATGCCTTATTAGAATATATTTCCGTATTCAAAGGCAATGAAGCGAAATATGATAAAACTAAATAGAAATGCCGTAGCCCATTTCCGAGTTCCTCTTAGCCTTTTTTTCAAACCGAGGCCAAGTACAAAGGTATTCATATGGATCTATAAGTTATATTTGCATGTAAAACAAATCTTATATCCATATGAATGGTTTTGCACTTGGCCTCGGTTTGAAAAGGAGGAAAAAAGCAACTCGGAAATGGGCTATAGGTGGTTTTCACGGCGTCACGGCGGCCATGTTGGTGCACACCTACAAAAGAATTTTAATGAACTTCTTTTGTTATGTGCACCAACATGGCCGCCATGGCCCTTGTCATTTGAGTCCCACAGGACTGAAGGTCACGTGAGTGAAAACCATCTATTAATTTACATTTGATTAACAAAACTTTGCCCCATCGGGCAGAAAGGCCGGATATTTACGCATAATAATAAACTAGCGCGGCGGGCTATTCAAGCATGAACGCTCAATAAAAGCGCCACAATAAGAGAGAAAAGAGACGATTTTGGCGAAGTTAGCTCACTAAAATCTATATTTCGTAGTATTCATATGATACGTTTTCAGATGCAAATGCGGATTATTGTAGTTGAAGGGAAAATCTACAATTTTAAAAAATAGCTTGAACAATTTTTTTACGTGTTCGCAGGTAATAAAGCAAGATATGATAAAATAAATAAAGCAGTCATCAGCCTTTCCAAGTTCTTGGTCTGTCAGTAGTCAAAAAGCCGTTCAATGAACCCTTTCACTCGTAGTGTCAAAAATGGAGACTTGTAGTGTAGGTCTAATTTTCCAGACTGTAAACGAAATTCTATGACCATTCATAAATGAAACCTCCTCGGCAGTACTTTTGCATAGTACCATTTGCCTTTCAATAATTTACAAAATGAAATGTGGGATTTTTCTTGAATTATATTGATATTTGGCACTCATGGGAGTTAACAGGTTGAGTTTTTCAATGCGGTGCTAACTTACGAATCTGTGCATGAGATCTCTGTGGTAAAAACTGATGTGTTACCAAAGTCAGTGCTATGTATAAGCAGTTTTATAATATGACCGTACGGCCCCGCTGACGTAAACCTACAGAAAATAGAATCGCAAGGTGATGTGAGCGGGGCCGGACGGGTTGGCGTGAGCTGGTCCGGAAAAAGCCGTCCGGCCCCGCTCGAGTTCAAGCGACCTCGCAGTGCACGACTATTCTTGTACTTTCTAGTCATATCTGATTATAAAATACTTATTGACTGAGTTAGGTCGGGCCGGACGGGAAAATATTTGGCTCTCGGTGATGGCGTACGGACCTCGTTGCGCCCGGTTCGTATGCCATGACCTCGAGCCAAATATTCCCGTCCGGCCCTCCCACTCAGTCAATAAGTGCATAGTATGTTGCAGTGATATCTACGATGCTGGTAAAGAAGGTTGCTACTTTGAGTTTGTGGGTTAATTCACAATAAGGGTGGCAATTTTACATAACTGAAAGCTAATGAGCAGTTATTCCCAGCCGATGTGTTTTTGATTATTATTCTTTACAAAGTACCTGATCAAATACGTGGTTCTTACTTTTAAGTCTGTGGATGAAATACAAATTTATTAATAAACTATCGAGAAGTTCGTTTTCGATGTATGCCCATTTTCCAATATCTTAGAAAACTCCACAACCAAACATATACGTTATAAGCGAAAAATTAAACATCACCTTTGTAGGGGCTAGGCGAACCAAAGTGTGTGATCCAGGGAATACGTTAAATCCTTTCTCAATGTTGATATGTGTTTTTTGATCGTGGACTATAACCCTTAGTCCACGTGAAAATTCACTAACGGTATTTTCATTTGCTTGAACATCCATTATAACACTGAGACCTCCATAAGATCCTGTCTTGCTTGTGCTTCGAACTTTGGTTTCGTTTTTACCCGAGTTGAAGGTAAAACAACGGCCATTATCGGAAAGCGACGGATGAAAATCGTTTGGGGTGCAATATTCCGTCTCTCTGAAACTACAATAGTGCAAAAACATATCGTTGAAGTCATGGCCGTATGCCTCGAAAAATTCTTCAGGGTTAAACATTGGCTCTTTTGTTTGGTTCAAAACGCTGATAATTCTCCGTCTTGTGGTCTCGTTGCAATTGGCTGCAATTTCCGACCCAAACCGTTCGAATGCGCACAGCAATCCCTGTCCACAACTCATGTCTTTGTTCACCAACTTAATCTTTTCACACGCCGACAGATTCAAACCTAGTTTGTTAAAGTCTCCATCGTTTTCAAACATGTTAATTTTCGATTTGACGAAGCGATTTAAGTTACAAATGGTAACAGCCGGAAATGTTAAATCCCCGTGCTCAGGAACAACCTCCGTGAAGTCAATGGTAACTGGATTGGAGAAGTATTTGCTGACACTTTGGTGTGCGAAAAATATGTACAATCCCGTGGCTCCTAAAAGCAATAGTGACCATATCACTCGACAAAATCGTGAAGGACTTTCAAATGCATGGCGAAAACCATGAACAGTTGTGTATCCCACGAATGTTCGCCATAATGTAGCCATGATGTCTGCAGACGGCCGTGTTTACTCAAAGCGGTTTTTTCCTTCTCCTTCCTTAAAGTGACAAATTCAATCTCTTGAATTGCGCCAAGCATCAAATACTTAAGTGGCAGTCCCGCTAAAAGCGGTCCGTTCGATTTCGCGACCAAAAATAGTTTCCCTTTATTTTTTGCCGGTGAAATGGCTTTGGTACACATGTATGAAATACACAATTCTTTTTTTCAAATTCTTTATTTTCGCCCTGCTACAAGCAAAAAACTAATTCAGGCGCCCTCGGCCTTTTCGACGTTGATCGGAAGACTAAAATTGATGGTTTTTGAGAGGCGCTCTACGTAGAAACAAATGCAGTTGAAGAAATTTTGTTTAGGTCATGTTTCTAAGCTAAACTTGAGTAGTTCACAGGCAAAGTGTAAAAAATTTCAATAAAATGTTAAGCAAGCTAAGGCAACTTAAAGACAACCCACTCTGAAGCCTACATTCAGACACTGAAAATGGGGCAAGAACGAGGGAAAATTTCTCAAACGTTGCGGCCTAAATTTGGTTTTAAAACCACGTCACAGTAGAGTTCTTACCTTATTTTCTCGAGTTATAAGCTCAAACATGTGGGTATCTCCCGGGTTCGCAAGCGAGAAGAGATTATAATCAGCCATTGACCGTGTTTACATAATTATCGGTCGTGCCAAAGGTCATTTGCATTACTCTTCGGATCTTCCAAAATGTTTCTTTTGAGGCTTGAATTCGATTGTAGTTCTCCAAGATAAATGTCGACAGCTTCTTCAATACTTCTGACTCAGAATTAGATCGAGAACAGATGTAAAAGTTGCAATAAGTTGAATAATCTTCATGGCGGCGACACAAGGCTCGATCGACAAAGCAAACAACGAAGCTTTTAGCATGTTTACGGAGAAATCTTCATCAAAATTAGTGCTTGATCCAAATTCTCTGCTCCAGTAACGAGTATTAAAGGTTTTCCACGTCCCTACAATAAAAAGGAAGTCACAGTTTATTCTTATCCACGATTTTATACTGTTGAAATTCACCCGTGGTAGAAACTAAACTTGACCATGGCATGCAAATACTGTTTTAAAAAAAAATCAACGACAACCAGAAATTTCACTGCGATACATGAACTACTCACCGATGAGAGGTTGAAATATATGAATAACTTGAGTTTCAGATTCGTTTATAAGGGCTTCTCGCCAAGCGACCGCAGAAAGTTTTCTTAGCTTGAAAATGTGTAGATCCGTTACATCGCGCATTCAAGTGGCCAACTACCTTTGTCACGCGACCTTGATAACATTGTGTGACAAGTTATGACACAAGCCAAGTTCTCGAAGACCTTGTAACGGATCTACACATTTTAAAGCAAAAAACCTTTTTGCTGTCGCTTGGCGAGTAGCCCTTAAAAACGAATTTTAAACTCAAGTTATTCATATATTTCAACCTCTCACCGGTGAGTATTTCACGTATCGCAGTGAAACTTCTGGTTGTCGTTAATTTTTTCAAATTATACGATATTTGCATGCCACGGTCAAGTTAAAGTTTCCGCCAGGGGTGAATATCGTGGATCAGAATAAACTTTGACTTTCTTTTTATTGTAGGGACATGGAAAACCTTTAATACTCGTTACTGGAGCAGAGAATTTGGATCAAGTACTGATTTTAATGAAGATTTTTCCGAAACATGCTGAAATACCTCGTTGTTTGTTTTGTCGAGCCTGGACCGTGTCGCCGCCATGAAGATTATTCATCTTATTGCAACTTTTACATCTGTTCTCGATCTAATTCTGACGCAGAGGTATTAAAGAAGCTGTCGACATTTATCTTGGAGAACTACAATTGAATTCAAGCCTCAATAGAAACAGTTTGGAAGATCCGAAGAGTAATGCAAATGACCTTTGGCACGACCGATAATTATGTTAACACACTGTCAATAGCTGATTATAATCTCTTCTCGCTTGCGATCCCGGGAGATACCCACACGTTTGAGCTTATAACTCGATAAAATAAGGTAAGAAATTTACTGTGACGTGGTTTTAAAACCAAATTTAGGCCGCAACGTTTGAGAAATTTTCCCTCGTTCTTGCGCCATTTTCAGTATCTGAATATAGGCTTCAGAGTGGGTTGTCTTTAAGTTGCCTCAGCTTGCTTAACATTTTATTGAAATTTTTTACACTTTGCCTGTGAACTACTCAAGTTTAGCTTAGAAACATGACCTAAACAAAATTTCTTCAACTGCGTTTGTTTCTACGTAGAGCGCCTCTCAAAAACATAAATTTTAGTCTTCCGATCACCGTCGAAAAGGCCGAGACGGCCTGAATTCGTTTTTTTGCTTGTAGCAGGGCGAAAATAAAGAATTTGAAAAAAAGAATTGTGTATTTCATACGCGTGTACCAAAGCCTTTTCACCAGCAAAAAATAAAGGGAAACTATTTTTGGTCGCGAAATCGAGCGGACCGCTTTTAGCGGGACTGCCACTTAAGTCGTAGTTACATGTACAGTTCACCAACTAAGTCCTCAATAAAAGTCACGACATGCACATTTTTCATTAACGCGGTAAGCAATTTACTGATACCAATTTTTCTAGCTATAGTTTATTAAAATGTTGATATGTTTTTTTTATGCTGCGTTTCAGAATTATAATAACGAAAAGCACACAGCGGTAAAACATGAATTATTTCGAGTGGGATTACAACCTCAAGCAATTCAAGCGATTGTCTTTCCCTGTTGTTGGCAAGACCATTTTTTGTTTTAAATGTTTTTTTTTTTTAATCAATTCGCTTATTTTTTTTTTTGATTTGCAAAAGAAAAAATCTTGCCGGCGTGAATTTTATTTACATAAAAGACAGATGTTGTTGGCAAAAAATTATTTCAGGAATGATTGATAGTAAAGTAAGTTAGTTGTTATGTCTTAATATTTATACGGTTTTTACCATATGCAGTTTATCCAAACCTCAATGTAACATATGATATGTACTTTTTATCATGTTGAAAAAATGACTTTTATTATTTATTATGATTATTCAAATGCAGAAACATATAGAGATTGCATGATGTTTTCAAAATAGCATGTTATAAAGGACAACGCTATTTCCCACTGATAAAAACTAATTGCATTTTTACCAAATAATGTACTTTTATTTTATTTTTGCATAATATGTATATGTTATTTATCGGCCCAGAGGTTCGTAAAGGAAAAAACTGTGCCAAGGTCTTGAGGAAGGCCCGAAGCCGCATGCGAAGACTGTAGGTTTATAGTCGTGATTTTGCAGCCCTTTTGTTGATTTGTTGGAGATAAGAAAATACAGTCATCTGGTTCTTTTTACGCAAGAAAAGCATGGCACTTTTTAATACTCCAATGCCTCATCAAATGGATTTAACAGGTTCACTATTTTAGAAAAGGAGGATGACTATATTCAAATTCCCATGATTATTAATAAAGTAGGTTCATAGATACACTCGCTATAGTCAGAGACTCCTTGTCTTAATGCATTGTACGTCAGTAAGCGCTGTGTTAGTTATAGTAATACCACTTTACTTCTGTGTTTTATTCATTTTTAGTGCAATCTGCAAGGCTTTTAATTTAGTGGTATAAGGTTTAGAATTTTATTAGACAATTTGTGTTATTCATGTACCATTAGCTTTCCAGCTATTTGCAGGGCAAACCAAACCACTCAACTCTTGTATTGTCGTACAAAGAATAAATTGTTGTTGTTGTTGTTGCTGTTACTATGGTAAAGAATTATTTTAATTTGGAATTGTTTTGTGGCAGGACGAGATGCACTCTGTCCATGGAAGTTTGTAAATAAACTGACCAAAGGTCAAGCGCAAGTAACTATCAATCAGAGTTTCACCACAGAAATTATTACAAATTAGATCTTGTGAACGTGCAGATATGCGACAGACAACAACCTCTCGATCGTCACTAATTGTGCTGCATACTTGCATTTTTAGTCATTTCATCCTTTTATAAAAGCTGCACTCTACAGCACATGTAAAGACAACATTGGTAGACCTGATAAATCGCAATACGACCACAATTTGTTGTTTTTTTCAATGCACACGATAACCAATAAATATCTTGCTTTGTCTCGCTAAATTTAACGATCTGCGCTCAAACAAAATTTTAAAAGTCGAACATTTATTTTCTATTCTATTTTTTTTTTATTTTCCGGCAATTTTTCCAGTGTCAACTCATCACAAATATTATCCTAAACAAAACCCCCATTTCACAGTTGTTCAGGTCACGCAACATTCCTCGTCTTCTCTTCAGCGACTAAAAGATGCATTGAAGTTAAATAAAGCTAAATACAAAATTCAAGGGATAAACTCCTTTATCAAGCCGCCAATGTGAAAATCGAATTGAAGATTAATAACGTTCCTTACTACAAGCGACGCCATTTTCATGTCCATATTCAATATCCGGCCCGCCATTCAATTTCACTTTTTGTGAGCTCAAACTACGGAATAAAGACAACACAATCAATGGACTGTAATTTTACACTGAATGTATGACGTTTGGCTAGATGGAAAACAACTGTCCTTAACAACGGGCTCTCCATAATAAGCACGTTGGTCACTTAAAACAACAACTTTCTAGAAACGTCTAATACCTTCTGGAAACATAAGACTGGACTTGTTATCTAGTGTGAACCCACTATCCTAATGGTCAAAATATCTTGAAAGCACTTAAAAATCAAAACATTCCAGAAACATAACAGGGCACTTACTGTCTAGTGTTAATCCACTATGCTGATCGTCGAAATCTCGCCCTGGAGAAAACTCATTTTATAAAAGCTGGGTGGCATATTGCCAGGCCCGCTCTCCATTTTGCTTGTAATATTTCTCTATTGTAAGTAGTCACAGTATTGTAAATAGTATAGGTATTGAACTGTAACATAAACCCATAAGTGGGTTGAAACGTGTAACGCGCATTCACAGCTTCCGAATATTCATTTTTTGTTTAGTACCATATTTGGAAAGCCCTCAGTCCCTCGAGATTGGAAGCAAGTTGTTCTAGCAAATTGATTGGTTAATATTTTTCTCTTGATTTTCCAAATATGGCTGTAACAACTTCTTAGCAAATTGAATAATCGGAAGCTTGTTTTGAAGCGTGCAAGAGACAGTTGCACGTTTCAACCCACTTATGGGTTTCTGACTGTAAGTAGTGAATGTACTATATTGCAAGTCGTATAAGTATCGGATTGTAAGTGGTGCAAGTATCGTTCTGTATTGTATTGTTTTGTAAGTGGTGTAGGCATAATATTGTAAGTAGTGTAAGTATCGTTCTGTATTGTATTGTTTTGTAAGTGGTGAAGGCATAATATTGTAAGTAGTGTAAGTATCGTAATGTATGTAGTGTAAGTATTGTAAGTATGTAATAATTAAAAAAAATATCTTAAGGAGGCTCGAAAGGGTTTCTTACAGCTTATGTACATGTCAGAACAATTAAACATTAAAATTTAACGGTCTTAGTCTCTGAAACAAATTATAGACAAGCTTATGACAGGGTTGTTAAAGTTTCCTTCAAGACCACTTATGACGTCATATCTGTTGTCATGGTAACTATAGCCCGCCAAAGACGTACCCCTCAAAAGTCAGTTTTTTAAATCTTTAAAACTAACTCGGTGACCTATGTTTTTTTATAAGCGTTTTTAAAAGTTTGCAATATTCTTCACTTCCTGTGTAAATTTGAAAAAAATCTGTATGGTGGAAATCGAGATAAATCGAAAAAGGCAATTTCAAGATTTAAAAGAATTCCACTACACAGTTTTTTTTCTAAAATGTCTCAAATGTTAGGTAAAGTTGAATGCTACTTGCATAAAAAATTTCAACATAGGTCACCGAGCAAATTTTTGAGATAAAGAGGAATATTTTATGCACGATTTATTTCCGGTTCGCGCGATTTTACGCAGCATTTTCATTTCCGGTGAGCTGCGCGTGCTACTTTTTGAAAGGAAAATCAGCTGACGCGTGCGTCAATGAATGACGAGTGCACGTCGCGCGCGCACGCAGCTAAAAACCCTTTCTAGCCTCCTTAATGACATACAACACATGTGCCACATAATATACCGACTGGCTTCGAACAAAAATATTAAAGTCACCATTTGTTGTACTCAGAATCATGAATAAGTACTACCTATATTAGTATTCTCTTTATAATGAATACTAATCAGTAACGAAACCTATTTTGTTTTAGCCCTATTAGCCGTGATTCTTTATATTTATAAGGGATGTTTTATCAATATAAAGAGTATACACGTGATGCATTATCATTAATTTTTGTGTTTGGGGCTCATGAATTATTAATCAGTTGTTGAAGTACATGCAACAAGGCAGAGCCATCATTTTGCCTCCTCTACGGCTACCAGACACACAAGAATGATGATATCTGGGCGCGTGGGGCAGCCAAGCCACCGTGCTATTTATTAGGCTTCAACATATGTACAGATATCAAGTGTGAATAAAAAAGAACAAATGCACCAAAGCCAAACACGAAAACCCCTAAAAACCAGCAGGTCGAGAAAACGGGAAACGGGTTCCCCCGACCAAGGCAGTGGTGCCACCCTTGCGGTGTTAGGTTATCCTAGTTTAAAAACGTGCTTTACACTAATAAATAAAGGTCACCATACGAAGTATCTAGGCACTTGAGAATCGTAAAACCTAGTGTCCACATGATGATATTAAAAGAAAAGAAAACGTAACCCTTACACGACGAAGGCTGACCGTAGAATATCTCACCTCCTAACGGCTGCATATTACGAGCTCTAATCCCATAACTCGCTGCGCAACTGCTTCCCTCCCCCAGACCTCTGATACGTGCCGGCAAAATAGTAATTTATGCTCATTCAGGATCATCACAAATTACATTTTTCAGATGCCATTCGTTAGGGTCGAATGTATCAAAAAAGCCTTTTACTATCACGGAATTACTGTTTATAATAGCAGTATATAGTTTTAATATAGTAAGTAGTTTTTAAATAATTAATTGCTTTTTTTACATTTTTTTGTAGCTTAGTTTTTATATTGTTAGTTTGTTTTTATTTATATTTTTTATCTCACATTTTACCCACTTTTATATTAGAGTAGTTTTCAATTGAGTATCGAAAGTAATTACACAATTGCTTTGGTTTTGCATTGCTACACTTTGTGATTGGCTAAGAAAATCTTGCGCCACTTTCTTGACCAATCAGAAGTAAAACCAAAACCAATCGTGACTTGCTCGAACGCGTTTTTTTCTTCGAGCTCTGATTGGTTCATTGGATTGTTTACGACTTCTGTGATTGGTCAGAGTAATTACTTTGGGTTTGGTTTTACGACACTCAATTGAAAACTGCTCTATTAGCATATATAATCAGTTCCTCTATTGTTGTATAATATTTCGTTTTATACATACGGTTACCCCACGTTGGCCTTCACGCAGACATCGACACAAGAATAAACGACTTGGAAAGAGACTGATAACTTAAAAGCCAGCAACTTCTCTATCGTCCGCGATCTTAAGGTGATTCCATTGAAAAAGAAGGAATTTTTACGATTTTCTAAAACTTGGTCCAGATGGTAATTATGTTATGAGCATCACAAAAATGAAATAAAAAATAGGGGTCACCGTGCTCGTTTTTGCACAACATGGATGGCCATTATAGTAACTATACGACCCGCGAGGTTTCATTACTGAACCCTAATAATCAGAAAGGGGACTATAATTTCTAAAAAAAAAATCATTAATTGGATTAAAATAATAGAGCAGTTCAACAAAATTGACTTTGATCTTACATTATAAACTATTTTAGTTGACCAGGAATTAAGATTATGAAAGAAATTAAAGAATTCGCGGCGTGCGCGCATACCCAACACTACCTGAAGACGTGTTCTTTACAGCATTCAAATACAAATATTTCAAAGCAGAATTTTTAACTTTTCTTTAAATCGCGATATATTGTAATCAACTGTGTGTCATTTAAATTTAGGCATTAAAAATTGGGGGTCACCGTGCTCGTTGTCAAGCTATTGTTCCCGACCAGCGCGAAATCCTCTTTGTAATTGAATCCTTAAAGGAAACCCTCTTGCTTCGGAGTGCGCGCGCGCTCGTGCACGCGCAAATGACGCAATTTATTATGCACAGTAGTGATGCGCAATGCAAAACTAGGGAATCACCTTAAGTTTTTCAAAGTCCTGCTTGCCTGCTATTTCACACGTAACTAAGTAGCAGGCGCCGATTTATTTATAGAGCGATTTATTTATAGGGCTAAATTACGAGGACACGCGCGTGAGAAGCACGGGTCACACGGGTAAAATTAATATTCTTTATAATTCTGAAAAGGGGAATGTTTAGAAGTTCCAGTTTTGCCTTTGTATCATACCAGTGATTCATATAAGTTCCCATATGTTATTATTATGTAATTTCAATTCCTTGTCAGTGACACAGGTTATGCCTCAACTTGTGATTGATAATCAATTAATCTTGCAGCATTGCCGGTTAATTTCAGTAAAATTGGGGACTTCTCTAGTTTAAGCTTTTTTTAACATAGAACATGACTAAAGCGTCAAGCCACCGTTAAGTTAGGGCTCCGTGTAATTTCAAATACATTTGCATTTTTTCTATAACAACTTTGCTGTCTTTGCAGCCCTATACTTAATGCTGTGCTCGTATTTTTTACCCACTCGTGTTTCATACTTCTCCGGAATCAGATTGATCCTGTGATTTGCCTTTAACTCTGTTTGCTCGGAGTTCTAAGAAGTTCCACAGCAAATCTACAAATTCAAACAGCGTCAATAAACTGCAGCCCAAGAAAAGGCCCATGTTCCCACCAAGGTCACCTGAAACAAAGCAAAATAAATTTCATTAAGACTTTAGTAAGCAGTTAGATGGTGGTTAAATAAAGTATTGTATTACATTGTACCCTTCCCTACGCAATAGGAAACTTCAGTAAGCAACCACGACGGCCACGGCAGCGAGAACGGCACAAAACAATAGGTTTAATGAGCAAAAACAATGCCTCTGCATGTGAGTTTTACCTTTTGGCACATTTCTTTATCGTTAACTGCAAAACAACAACGTCAAATTGATCAAATTATAGGTATTGTGGAACTGGAAAGCCATCCCCACAAATTCAGCTCATGAACAAATTAGTCGGCACATTAGACAAACTAAACAAGTTGGAACAATTGAAAAGTAGTTTAAAATAGCTTTTTTCCAAGTGACTTTTTGCTTGGCGTTGCCGTCATCGTTGCTTATTAAAGTTCCCTTATGTCCAGGACTGTAAGCAGAGGGGGTTCATGCTACTCCATGATAGGCATCACAAAGTGTCATTATCTATAAAAGCTCACCACAACACACATAATTCTGTCACATATGAAGTGATATGAAATTGACAAATAACTCTCTGAAATATGAAGTAAACAATACCTACGTGCAATCCTGGACACAAGTGTGCAAATGACAGCCATTGTAAAACAAAGCTCAGTAGTTCCCAGTCACTCACCTAGTAAACTGCCCAATGTGTAACTGGGTATTTCTGTCTGAAGAATGTATCCCTGGTGTTGAAAGCCAACTTGAAGGAAAACCAAGTTTCTCCTGAAAAGAAAGAGATATGATGCCAATATTAACCCTATTCGGCCTGGGCTTTTTTTTGAGTTTCTGAGTCTGGGGGGGGGGGGGGGGGGGGGGGGGGTGGGGGGCACATTGTGCCCTACCCCTCGTAACTTCAAGAACATTAAAGCTATGACAATGAAACCTAGAGGGTCCACGTCCAAAACTGTCTCCTTTGTGGTCCGCACAATGGAACGATGACGTCATATGACGTAGTTATTAGGTAATTAGTTATACGGCCGCCATCTTGGATCCGCCATCTTAGATTTCTGACTTTTTTAAACCTCCTAAAAACCGTCCAAATTCACTCAAAATTAATCAAAACCAATAAATAAACGCTAAATGACGTAAAAATGTAAAAGTTATAACAATAAACATCGTTTTTCTTCATTAAAAGGTATAAATAAGCAAATTTCAAAAAACATGGCTGTCAAAATCTTGTTACCATGGAAACATAAAGTCACGTGATCAAAAAATTGTCATATGAAATTGTTGCCAGATAAATTTTAGGAAAAGTCACAAAGTTTGATGGCGTTTGAATACATATTAAATACAATACGTTTGAATACATATTAATTCCCAACAGTGCCAGAAAAAAATAAATTCAGGAAAAGTCCCAAATTTCATTTTGTAAATTATCGAAAAACAAATGGTACCATGCAGAATGCGGAAGTACTACCGAAGAGGTTTCATTTGAATTTGATCACGTTGGATTTCATTGACAGACTCAAAAGTGTCTCCAGTAAATTGACTCTGAGAGTGAAAGGGTTTAGCTTGTTTCATACAAACCTTCCTGCTTTTCACATACAAATTATGCTGTTCTTATGCTTACATGACGGTTTTTCATCGACATTATTTACCTCCAACCTCATTTCCATTTTTCAAACTGACCATTGTCTTTCACTTAAAATTATGTAAAGTAAAACTATAATAAAGCTTGGCGAGCTAGTAAAGATTAGAAAACAGCGGACTGAGAAACGATCCAAGGGCAAACACGGTGGAAAAGTAAAAAAGTACACCATTTTAAATGTTCGTAGAAAAAATACACTTACCTCTGATATTCCATGCTTTTGTTATAAGCAAATACATATTGTAAGATCTTGCCAATGCCATCATCCGGAAATTCAGAAAAAGAAACTTGGGTTGTGTATTCCATCTCCTCACATGCCACTCCACAGTTACAAGTGAAAGGATTGTGTGACGCTGAAAGGAATGAAATGAAAGATTCTGGTGCCCACTAACGTGGAAATGGGAAAGAAAGTACTCCACCAAAAGCGTGGTAACTGACTGATTTTACGGTAGAAGCGCTGTGGTTAAAATGGTCAGTGTTGGAGGTACGATCTGTCCAAACTTTAATAATGGAGGCCTAAGACCTGTTTTTGTCTTGTTTCTTGGTCCAGAACCTTTGCTCTATATTGTTTCCCTTCAGCCAGGTGTATCACTGATATGGGTACCGGCAAACATAATGCTGGGGCTGACTCTGAAATGAACTAGCATTCAGAGGAGAGTAGCGATAATCCTAACTGCTTCATGCTTCAAAAAAACCGGGTTAGGCTCCTTACATACTGATGTTAAACTGACCAGCCAAGCGTGATTAACAATTATCAATTTATACCAACTACAAAGACTCGTTTGAAGAAAATAAAAGGGAGTCGAGCACACGATCCATCACCATCATCGACAAACTACAGAATAAGATGGTAACAGTCATATCAGTGGAAGATTTGACCGGAATAATCACATGATAACTGTCCTATATTAAGAATGATGGGTTTCAAAAATACACACCTGTAGTTTGCTCCACGCAGAACTGATGTTGAAAAGTGCACACTGGCAGGTTCGCGGGTACTGCAAAACAGAGAAAAAAGAAAGCGTTATTGGTTTAGTCTAATGTCGCATTCATCTTCATTTTGTAACCAAAGCTATTGGCAGTTCTTTTTTTGGCGGTACATTATAAGGAGCGTGGTTCTATTTGTACAAAAACCCTAGCTAGTGTGTGATCGTTCAAAAGAAAAACTATTAAGCAGTACTTTCATGTGGAATTGCCTATTAATTATGTTATGTTCATAAGAGGTGGTTGTAACTTTTCAGTTAGTGAATGAAATACTATTAAATTGTGATCATTCAAATGAAATCTGGCCAACTGTTTTTTTTTTTTTTGGAATGCTGCACGTTTTAAATTTTTTCCACAGTTCGCCATGAAACACATGTACCAACCCGGTATCGCAATCATCCTGCATCCGCACATTTCTGCAGTCTTGTTTGCCAGACATTGTAAAAAGCAGCCGTCCCTGGTGTAACGAGGAATTTGAGGAAGAACACGCTGCGTGCAGTGGGACTTATATGGCGAAGGAAGACGTTGGTACTGCAATGAAAATGAATTATAACAAGGTCTTTACAAAGTTGTTATAACACTTCAGCTACATGGATTGAATTTTAATTATTTTATATTTGAAAAATGACTAGACGAGTGTTGTTTCCTTCAACTACCATTTGATTTGTTTCTTCGGTAGGTCTTGCGTGGGAGGATGGAGCTGAAATTCAGGAAAAATCCCAAATTTCATTTTATAAAATATTGAAAAACAAATAGTACCATGCAAAGGTACTGTCGAAGAGGTTAATTTGAATGGTCACACCATAGGATTTCGTAGACAGACGCAAAAATTATAACTAAATTACATGTCTTCATCATTGACTCTGGGAACTTGTAAAAGGGTTAAAAAACAATGTAATTAAAGCGCGTTTTAAAGTAACGTAATTTATAAGCGCGATCCTTAAACTTTATGTCAAATCCTTGACAACACTTGTTCCTACACTGACATTGTTTTTATTTTACATCTTTTAGTCGCTTTGGATTCCACCAGCTCCAGCTTAAACGTATTTTATAAAAAAGACAACTTAACTTTATTAATTAATGGATAGCTTGGGACGTATTGCTCCTCATTTTTTAAACTTGCCATTAGTTTGATGAATTAGTTTGGAGAAGTATCTTTCGAACGTTCTGTTAATTATAGGTAAAAGAAACTTTGGGATCAGTATATTACTTTAAAACCTACATAATAAATTAATATGTGTGATTATAAGCCTTATAATCACACATATTAATTTATTATGTAAAGGGGGTTGTTTACTCTTAGCCGAAGTAACAAACATATCACCAAGAGCGGGAAAATTAAGATGACTTAGATTTTACACCAGCAAAATATAACTTTACATGCATTGTTTTCACTCACTGAACATTACCTTTAGAGCGTTACCTATCTTAAGATGTCGTTTCTTTTTTCGTATCATTTTTTTCAGTATGGTAAACAGATAAAGACATACAATATGAAACTCTGGATGAATCGGAACCAGTATCTATTCCTATTTGATTTTGACTTTTAAACTGTCTCGATATACATTATGTCGGCGAGATCAAACAACAAGAAAAATAAATAAGTCGACATTTGTCAATTGAAAGCACTCCTTTTTTCGTCGTCTATTTTTCTATAATGAATTCTAGGGCAAATAAAAGTGGTTACGGTTTTTTAGTAACATAGAAAGGCCGTACAAAAAAAAATCATAAACATAACAACCTATAAGCGGTGCAAATCAATTTGTAACTGAAATGTTACAAACATATTTTTGTGAAGATTACGCGCTCCTTGTTTTTACCCGCAGCGGGTCAGCTTATCGAGCGAAATTCTTTCATTAAAGAGAGTAGAATAAATTCCTTCAAGTATCGGTCCATTGGTAAAGGGTGAGCATAAAACCGAAGCGAATTCCTGCCTGGTACTTGTTATATACAGTGGAATCCCGATTTTTCATTTGACCTCCCACAGGGAACCGGAAATTGGTTCGAAAAATCGACGGTGGCATCGACTAAAATCAAATTCAACGGAAACAAGTTTTGGTTCGAATAATCGGGAGGTTCGAAAAATCGAGGGTTCGTAAAATCGGGATTCCATATATTGTAAAAAAATAAAGTGATTCCCGTGAGTATGAACCTAAGTCGATAAAAAGAGTGCAAATCGGCTAATGCTATCGGACGAAGAGAATGACGTAGCAAGGTCTTTTGAGGTCTTTGAGTAAATAATAAGTAATTAGTAAATAATATTCGATTAATTTGCTTTTGATGACGTGATTGCAGCAGAACTTGATCCCACCATGAGGTTAAAAGCCCGCAAAAAAACTATTATTTTGTTGTTTCAATTTTTGTCAACCATTTAACCTTTGGAATTATAAATTATTGTAATTATTATACTAGGCAAAGCTAGACACACCAAAGACAGGTGTGTCTAGCTTTGCCCAGTTGAAAATAATTTTCCGTATTCAAGGCGAAAATTAATTTTTAAAATACAGCCGTTACCCTTCTGTGATACATATAAATTTGATTAACAAAGATAGCCAGTGTCTCTAACTTTACCCAGTTGGAAATAATGATTCATGCCTTATTGGAATACATTTCCGTATTGAAAGGCAAAAAAGCAAAATATGATAAAACTTAATAGAAATGCCGTACTAATTAGTCATTAATTTCAATTTAATTAACAAAGGCAGGTGTCTCTAACTTTGCCCATTGAAAAAAAAAGGATGAAGAACAAATTTTTGGTGTTCGCAGGCAATAAAGCAAAATATAACAGAATAAAATAGAGCAGTTATCAGCCTCTCCAAGTTCTTGGTCTGTCAGTGGTACAAAAATGACCGTTCGATGAACCCTTTCACTCCTAGTGTCAATAATGGAAACTTTTAGTGTAGGTCTAATTTTTCAATCTGTGAACGAAATCCTATGCTGTGACCATTTAAATGAAACCTCTTCAGCAGTACTTTTGCATGTTACCATTTGTTCTGACTTTTGAGTCTGTTGACGAAATCTTGTGGTGTGACCATTTAAATGAAACCTCTTCAGCAGTACTTTTGCATGGTACCATTTGTTCTAACTTTTGAGTCTGTGGATGAAATCTTATGGTGTGACCATTTAAATGAAACCTCTTCAGCAGTACTTTTGCATGGTACCATTTGTTCTAACTTTTGAGTCTGTTGATGAAATCCTATGGTGTCACCATGATTTAAATGAAACCTCTTCAGCAGTACTTTTGCATGGTACCATTTGTTCTAACTTTTGAGTCTGTTGACGAAATCCTATGGTGTGAGCATTTAAATGAAACCTCTTCGGCAGTACTTTTGCATAATACAATTTGGTTTTCAATAATATACAAAATGAAATTTGGATTTTTTTTTTTAATTATATCTGTATTTGGCACTCATGGGAGTTAAAGGGTTGAGTTTTCCATTGTGGCGCTAACATAATTACGAATCTGTGCATGAGACATCTTTGTGATAAAAAATGTGTGACCAAAGTCAGTGCTATATATAAGCAGTTATATGTTGCGGTGATGTCCATTGTGCTGGTCAAGAAGGTTGCTTTTTTTATTTTGTGGAATAATTCGCAATAAGGGTGACAATTTCACATAAATGAAAGCTAATAAGCAGTTCTTCCCGTGGTGTTGTTAATTATTACTATTCTTTACAAAGTATCTCAAATAAGTGGTTCTTACTTTTAAATCTATGGATGAAATACTAATTTTATTATGGCCATTCTCCGAATGAAAAATTCTCGAGTTCTTTTTTGGTGTTAGTCCATTTTCCAATATCTTAGAAAACTCCACAATCAAACAGATACGTTATAAGCGAAAAATTAAACATCACCTTTGTAGGGGCTAGGCGAACCAAAGTGTGTGATCCAGGGAATACGTTAAATCCTTTCTCAATGTTGATATGTGTTTTTTGATCGTGGACTATAACCCTTAGTCCACGTGAAAATTCACTAACGGTATTTTCATTTGCTTGAACATCCATCATAACACTGAGACCTCCATAAGATCCTGTCCTGCTTGTGCTTCGAACTTTGGTTTCGTTTTTACCCGAGTTGAAGGTGAAACAACGGCCATTATAGGAAAGCGACGGACGAAAATCGTCTGGGGTGCAATATTCCGTCTCTCTGAATCTACAATAGTGGAAAAACATATCGTCGAAGTCATGGCCGTATGCCTCGAAAAATTCTTCAGGGTTAAAAATTGGCTCTTTTGTTTGGTTCAAAACGCTGATAATTCCCCGTCTTGTGGTCTCGTTGCAATTGTCTGCAATTTCCGACCCAAACCGTTCGAATGCGCACAGCAATCCCTGTCCACAACTCATGTCTTTGTTCACCAACTTTATCTTCTCACACGCCGACAGATTCAAACCTAGTTTGTTAAAGTCTCCATCGTTTTCAAACATGTTGATTTTCGATTTGACGAATCGATTTAAGTTACAAATGGTAACAGCGGGAAATGTTAATTCCCCGTGCTCAGGAATAACCTCCGTGAAGTCAATGGTAACTGGATTGGAGAAGTATTTGCTGACACTTTGGTGTACGAAAAATATGTACAATCCCGTGGCTCCTAAAAGCAACAGTGACCATATAACTCGACAAAATCGTGAAGGACTTTCAAATGCGTGGCGAAAACCATGGACAGTTGTGTATCCCACGAATGCTCGCCATAATGTAGCCATGATGTCTGCAGACGACCGTGTTTACTCAAAGCGGTTCCTTCCTTAGAGTGACAAATTCAATTTTTGAAATTGCGCCAAGCTTCCATTACCTAAGTCGTAGTTACATGCGGAGTTCTTCATCTACGTCCTCAGCCACGACATGCAGGTTTTTTATTAACGCCCTAAACCAATTTAGATACTAATTTTTCTAGTTTAATAAAATGTTGATATGATAATTTTACGCTGCGTTCCGGAATTGTAATAACGAAAAACACGCAGTGGGAAACATGAATTATTTAAAGTGGAATGAAAACCTAAAGCGATTAAAGCGATTGTCTTTTCCCTGTTGTTGGTAAGACACTTTTTCTTTTAAATGTTTTTCTTTTTTCCAGTTGGCTCAATTTTTTTTTTCATGTCGTGCAAAAGAAAATATCTCGCAGCGTGAATTTTATTTATATATACAGATGTTAGCAAAAAATAATTTCAGGAGTGATTGGTAATTAAAGTTTGGAAGACTGTTTTATTGAAATAAGCAAATTTAATATTAAAATTCGAGCAATTATTGGTAGACAAGATGCACTTCCAGTTTCTGTTCCAGTGCAGAATGCAAGCGTCAAAAAATGCAACATCATGTTTCTTGCATTATTTCATATTATACGACCTCTATAATATAGGGGTTGTTTGATGTTTTTCAAAATAGCATGTTATAAAAGACAACACGGGTGTTTCATTGCCAAATATTACATCTGTCTACTTCCCACTGATAAAAACTAATTGCATCTACACCAAATTATGTACTTTTATTCTCTTTTTGCATAATATAAACCGGTCTTCCGACATCTTTAAAACAAATAATGTTCAATTTGTTTCTTTATCGAGCCAACATGAAATTTGCTGATAGCAAGTTCTGACACGATGTTAGGTAAACGAAAGAAAATGTTTGAACGTTTTCTCTGGAAACAATAAGATTTGAAAATTGATTGCGTTCGATAAAGGAAAACGCAAACTAATCTGGAGGGTGTCTTGTGAACGTCGCGAACTTTCGTCGCCATTTTCAATAATTATCGCTGCAGGAAAACCGGTACACTCTTGACATTACTCATAAATAAAATGTGCCAGTTGTAAATATTATAAGCCGAGAACGATACGACCGACTAGTTTTCCGTATGATTTAGCGTTTACAAAAAATAACTACGGCACAATAGCCCAATTTACAGTTGTCTGCTTATTGACCTGGCCTTTTGAGTGAGAGTGAGGCTGGAGTTGACCATGCTTTGACACAAACCTTCTTGTTCTTCATATGTAAATCGTGTTGTTCTTATGCTGACTGGTTTTTGGTCAGCATGATTTGCATAATATATGCAGATAGGCTTAGCCTAACTGCGGAGCTCTCTGAACAGAAACGATGATGATAAGCTTAACTTAGGTGAAAGTTCGGAAGCACAAGAAAAATTAGAATTAAGATAGACGACAGGGCTACTTTTCAATTTTAGCAATTCTTAAAAACTGTATTACGCGACCGTCTGCACAGTACATTTAGACTGCACAAAAGCTCACAAAAACAACTTTTTCTCGGTCTAGAATAACTAGTGTGACTAATTTCCGAATAAAATACAGCCGTTGCGTATCGAAAATTGCCCGAGACACTGATTTGGAAATCAAAATTGCAAAAAAATACACAGACAGTTAAGTCCCTCGGCTGCTTGAAAATTCTTTAAAACTCCGCTTTTTCGCGGTATAGGGTATAAAGTTCCTCGAAGCAAGATTTCATTGCTCAAAGTTCTTCTTTTTCTTTAAAGCTTTCTCTTTCTATTTTTAATATTTTAAATGTGTGTTATGTCACGGCCGGTTTTGGTCGGCACGGCCGTCAATGGGTTAAAGGAGTTTAGCTCTGAACAAATGCTTTAATTGTCCTAAGACGAAATCAGGTTTAAAAATAAGCACTTAGCTCTATATTCCTCCAAAAACGCTTGACGTGCAGAGTTACGAAGCCTCAAATGCGGTCCGAGTAACAAACCGCGAAAAAACTGCAGGGAAAAACGATTTTCAAACCGTTTTCTCTGCTAAACACAACAGCTGTGTGGCCGCGCGAAAAACAAAGCCTCGCTTTGGTTTCAAAATTGCTAAGATCCCAGATGTCGGGTGACGTCATACGCGCATGTTTTGCGACGTCATACGCGAACGCGAGCTAACCCTGCGCAACGGACACACGCACGGACGCGCCCGCGAAACAATCCGAAAGCCATGACCATGAAAAATGACGGGCATAGGTTCTATGAATATGAGGCTCTGCGAAGCTCCACAATGAAAAGCAGATAGGTGTGTATCAAAACAAAGTCAACTCCAGCCTCATTTTAACTCAAACGCCAGGGTACTAAGAATACAACCGTAAAATGATAATAATCACTTTATTTAAGTGTCAAAGGTATCTAGCACGCGAGTACTAATTGGGGACACTTTCCAGATCTAACTGGAATTTGGAAGTGTTGGTTTTTGAGGAGAGGGGAAAACCGGAGGAGAGAACCAACAACAAACTCAACCCACATATGGTGCCGGGCCGGGAATCGAACCCGGGCCACATTGGTGGGAGGCGAGCGCTCTCACCACTGCGCCACCCCTGTATTTTAAACAAGGGGAACTTACAAAGCTCCAATTTGAACCCAATGGCATAAAAGCACAAGGTAGTTCACATACAATTCAAAAGAAACATTCGAGTAGCAAAATGTCGTCTTTTTTATTAATCTAACATGTATTATTATTTTTACAAACTTCTGTCATTTATTAAACCAGTTTTATTCACACCGACTATTCTTGGTTTGCACTTACTTCAGAACACAATTCAGAAGCATTAAAAAACAGATTTCGATGCCAAAATGTTTAAATGGAATTTGATAGAGTTCAAAACTACACATTTGGGCCAAATTTTGAAGAGTGAGGTGCGGGATTGCGGAAAATTGGTTCTATTCTTTTCAATTCTTTTTAGAACGAGGCATTGAGACAATGAGCTCTGTTCTTATTCAATGAGATGCAAATTAGTATATTCCAATTTTCTGCAATTCCGCACCTTGGAGGAAACATGGCGGCCAAAACTTCTAAGTCTTATTTACGCAAAAAATCTCTTCACAAAAGATTGGATTCACTTAAAGTTACATTAAATAAGTTTGTAAGCGTCTATAATGAAAAAATAACCTTCAACTGGCCCAATTGTGTTTATTGCCTCGGCTTATCTGAAATAGCGTGACGAATTGCGTGGCACATTTAAAACCTTTACAAATCGGAAGCAAAACATCGTTAAAACCTGAAACGTTTTGTGAAGGATTGCAACACTGGTATCTACAGACCGTGTTAGAAACAGCATTGTACGATGTACAGTTTAGAATTTAGAATTTTTTATGTCGTCAGAATACACCCGTTGTTCTGATACGACGACCGTCAAATACTACGCCTTTCGTGGTGAGAGTACAAATTGTTGAGCGATGACAAATTCAAATTTGAATACTGAAATCTAAAAAACGTTCTCTGGTTAAATTTTGTTAACAAACTGTAGAGTTTTCGGCTTTCAGTCTGAAACCTTTAAAAACTGATGATAGAAAAAGCGCGAATATGGAAATATATATAATAAAAGGTGTGAAAAATATGAACAATTAAAGTACTATGTACAATAAAAAGACAAAAAAATATATAAAATTCTGGAAGCCGAAGGCTCTACAGTTTAGAAAACAATTTAAACAGAAAACGTTTTTTAGATTTCAGTATGTTTAATCCTGGTAACTCGTATATTTTTAATCAAATTTTAATGTTCATCAGCGGTCATGTGACGTGCTTCTTCCGCTGTTCTCGCTTCCATACGATGACAGTTCCCTTAAAAACAAAAACAAAACAAATCAAAGGGCTCTAAGAGCCATCTCGTGAATACGAAACAACGTAAGGTTAAATGAATGGGGTTAGTTTCTTGAGAAACTGTGGTGCTGCGTCGGTGGGGGGATAAAACACGAGAATTTAGTTTCATCGACTGAGTCGATAAGGTAAATTGACCACCGTAAAAAGATTCAAATAGCTGACGTTTCGAGCGCTAGCCCTTCGTCGGAGCGAATCCGCTCTTTCATGAACATTAAAATTTGAGCGATTCGCTCCGACGAAGGGCTAGCGCTCGAAACGTCAGCTATTTGAATCTTTTTACGGTGGTAAATTTACCTTATCGACTCAGTCGATAAAACTAAATTCTAACGTAAGGTTAAGTTCACAGATCGGTTTTAATTTTCCATACCGAGTTTGAAGTCAAAGAATGGAAGAGTAAAACAGATTTAAAACGACCAAAACATCTTAGCGCGACATAAATATGCATTGTGTGAAACGAGACTGTCTAGACAACTGGATGACGTAATTACACTGGGAAATTAAAAAACGTTTACTACGGCAATCATCTTTTAACACGTAATAGGCTGGGGAATTAAAAATGTTTACAGACGATGAAAGGAGGATATTACCGTCTTCCCAGTGTGCTTTGGGTAAAATTCGGGTGAATGACTTCCGGTGGAACCTAGCCTGCGAGCAGGCTCACTTGTTTGGGGTATCGCGCGAGTAAAGCGAGTAAAGCGAGCCGGCAAAGCCGGCGAGAAGAATGGGGCGAGGAAAAGTGAGCCTGCACGCGGGCTATTGATTTTTTAATTCCGCCCCTTGCGAGGTGTCAAGTCGGCATTTGACCTGTATCAGATAACTATCCAATAGGAGCAAAGCAAAATGTAAACAAACATGACAGAAAGTTGCACGTGAAGATTTTCGCGGATGTGAAATTGCCCTGGTTTTTGTCATAATTATGTAGCCTGTCATTTTTAACCAATCGGATCGCCCCGTTCGTCGGCGAACGCGGTGAATTAAAAAATCAATAGCCCGCGTGCAGGCTCACTTTTCCTCGCCCCATTCTTGTCGCCGGCTTCGCCGGCTCGCTTTGGCGGCTTCGCTGCCAAGATACTCGCGCGGTACCCCAAACAAGTGAGCCTGCTCGCAGGCTAGGTGGAAATGTTTTTCTTAGAGTGGAGTGCACCCGTTGAAAACAAAATTATCGCGGTATAGTTTGACTTTTGTTGTCCATGTCATCGGTAATGCATATTTTTAAAATTGGTTGGATCGATTCAAAAAAGGCGAGTCAAAAGCCCAATGATACCCAATTAAGGTGTAAACTTTCTCGAAAACCTAATTGACTTCAATTGACTCCACGATTTCATCCCAAATTTTGAAGTTGAAAGTGATCTGTTTCGGCGGCTGTTTGTTTTTATCGGCGTTGAATTGAAAGTGACTACATCCGGTAAGCTCCAAGTGGCGCGTCGTTAGTGAGAAGATCTATTTGCATTTGTGGACCGATTCGAGTTTTATTTTGGTCACAGCAAAATATAAGACGAAATAAAGCTGAATGATTAGTGCTGGTACCATAGAAAAGTCAGAAAATAGCGAGAAAAGCGAAGATCGATTTTGAACTAAAAATAACATAACCGTAAACAAACACAGCAGGGCAGTCGCGTGCTGAGTGGTTGAGCTGAGTAGCTGTTGTTTTATATTTTAATTAGCGGGAATTATTTCACCGGCTCTATTCGCCATTGTTAGGTTCAATAAGTCAAAGCAAGCAAATATACGGATATTTCTTCTACTATATGCCAGCATTGTTTTGAAATGGCAAGACGGTTTATTGATTCCATGAATCTGTGAAGAGATGTCAAGCGTCTACCACGCGACGCTTATCGCGGGTTTCGACCCGTCTGGGAAGTTAAGCGGCCTTAAAGCAAACTGTAAACATAACCCGAAATGAAAAATATTCTGTAAAGGTGAATAGAATAAATAGGTTAACATATATTTATTTTGAAAGGTTTATGCTACGACCAACTGACCTCCAACCACAACGGCATCTGTGTGAAACGAGCTGCTTGCGGGCCGCCGCCGTTTCATAATATAGTTTGCTTGCAGTGCATACCGGAAAGATGGTAATGTCCTCCTTTCAGATGATGGAACGAGTGAAAATTTGCATATCTGTCTCCGTATACTATATCTCGTTCAACGCTTCGCGTAATCACGAGATAAAAATGAATACAAACCCTACAGTCGATTTCGAAAAATACCATAATAATCTTTTGTGTGCAGGCTCAGCCTCACCGGGGTGTAATTATTCAAGTCTCCTTTCTTAGAATGGCACAATTCTCTATTTTCGAATTGCCCGTAATACACTTTGTTTGCCCCCCAAATTTTGCATAAACTATTGTTTGAAATGCTCTTGGGAATATGCAGTCCTCCCAAGAGCATTTACAAACAATAGTTTATGCAAAATTTTGGGGACAAACTAAGTGTATTATGGGCAATTCAAAAATAGAGAATGGAATTCAGAGTACATGTAAGAACGCTAGGACGCAGCATTGTGTGTTCGTGTACAAATGTACATCTTATGCAAATTGAAAAAATTGAAAACAAAAGAAATTGGAAAAATCAGGCTTACATCAAGCACATCCCAAACCTGCACTTTAAAGAGTATTATGCTATTTTTCGAATTGGCCTACACGGAAATTTTGGCAAACTGTTACATATCATGTAATCATTTTAATACAAGACCTGTTCCCTCCAACACATTCCCAAGGGTGATGGTATTACTTTGAAAAAGCCAAACAAAAAACATTTTTGTATCAATGAAAATCTAAACGTGATGTTAAATCATTACCCTCGTGCACTGCAATTATAATTGTCTACGGCTGCGGACGGCCCGAACGGAAATGGATTACATCTGAACTTGAAAAACGTATAAAGTTCTTCGCCTGTGTCTTGAATAATATTCAATCTCATTATGATCTGTTCTCTTTTCGAGGAATCACTAAATATCTTTCTCTTGGTACTTTAAAAGGATTTTGCGTAAGAACAAAGATACCATTTAAACATTATGTACAGTTTTGACCAAAAAGTGCAAAATCCTCGTAACATTGTAACATTGCTAAAAAAGATGTCATAAAATTGCACAACTGTTATCTATGAAAAGGAAGAACCACGGTAACACGTAACAGGTTACATGACAAATCGTGGTCTACAAGAAAACAACTTCCCCGGTAAAACCAAACACAAATGATTTTGTACTTTCCCTGGTGGTTCGATATAAAAGGGGGTAAAAGGTAAAATCGCACACGAGCCACGGATGGCCCTCACGGCTGGAGCTTTACCCGGTTTCTGCAGCATGAAGCAACTAGGAATATTGCTACTCCCCCCTGGATGGGATGCTAGTCCATCGCAGGGTTACCCCCAGCATTTTGTCGCCGGTACCCATTTATGTACACCTGGATGGAGAGAGACAACGTGGAGTAAAGTTTCTTGTCTAAAGACCACCGCGCCTCCACGGGATTTAATTCTACATACCTCTGTATCACAGGAAGCCAGTAAACTCTCGTCGTAGTTCCAACAAACGTCTAGGACTGGTGCCGAGTGGCCAAGAAGTTTGTTGACACACGGTTTTTCCGCGCGCTCGACATCAAAGAAATACACTGTCATGTCTTCACTGGCACTCACTGAGGAAACAGAGGAATATGAACTGGTCCCGAGTATAAAAATTGGTAAACTAACATCCGTCGCCGCAACCAAGTGTCAACAAAAAATGTAATACTATTTGTGATTGACAATTGGACTGACTGACCAACTGACTGACTGACTGACAGAATTTCTGACAGGCGTCCAGACTTAACGACTGTTGGAAAGTTGATTAACTGACTGACTGACGGATCGACCCACCCACTGACCGACTGACCGTCTACCTAATTGACTGTGTGATTAATGAACAGACAGATGGATGCAAATGGACAGACAGACGGATAGACTGACTGGCTGATTGACGGATGAACGTACGGATTAGACTAACTGAGAGTCTGATTGGCTGTTTATCTTATTGATTGTCTGACTAATAAACAGACGGACAGGCGGACTGACGGACGGACGGACGGACGATTGACGGATGAACGTACAGTACGGACAGACTGACCAACTGATTGAATAAACGAAGGTGGACGAACAAACGAAATGTTGCATGATCATACAGTCAATTCCGGCCCGCCTTGCGGACACCTCGCTACAACGGACACTCCGTTATTACAGACAGAAGTTGAAGTCCCGGCAAAATAAGATTTACTGAACATAACTTCCGCTACTTTGGACTCTCTGTATTAAAATGTTCATTATAGTTGACTGTGCATGGAAATTATATCTTTTTATGAAAAACTGCCTTCCTTTAAGCACCAGCAGGTTACTTATTTACAATCATATAGGCATTGGTTGAGATAAGTAAAATACGTACCGACACAGGCGCCTTGCCTGAACGACATTAGGGGACAAAATGAGCTTCTTACATGGAGAGACTTGTGCTCAATGGAAAACGACTTTTTCAACTTTAAACCACCCATATCATCCACAACTCTAAAACGACAAACAAAATACGGTTAGTATCGAGGAGAATCTTGGTTTAAGATGAAGTTGTATGGTACCATTCAGTAATAAAAAATGTCGGAAAGTTTCCTCACGTTAGCCTCTTCCGCGGGCAACTCCTCTGACCAATCACAACAGACGCAGACAATCCAATGAACCAATCACAAGAGACGCAGACAACCCAATGAACCAATCACAACAGACGCAAACAATCCACTGAACCAATCACAACAGACGCAGACAACCCAATGAACCAATCAGAACTCAAAGCAAATACATGCAGCCGGCGCCAAGCGCGGGAAAACGCGTGCGAGCAGGTCACGATTGGTTTTGGTTTTACTTCTGATTGGTTGAGAAGGTGGCGCGAGGTTTTTTAGCCAATCACAAAGCGTAGGAATGAAAAACCAAAGCAACCGCGATCGAAAACGCTTTATCCCAGGGTTTAAACGTCAACCATCCACAACAGTCACAAAAACAGTCTTTAGGATAACTCTCGTCCAGGCGATCACACTAAACAATCAACTGATACTCCTGAGTTCAAACATCGGTCACTAACATCAACTAAATAAATAAATAAATAAATGTAAGGGGAAGTCAATAAAAACATCTCCGCGGTCTGGTCAAAACCCCACGCATGCGCACGGCCAATTACCCGTGGGGTGGCAGCCATGGACAGCTGTTTCGTCCTTGTTAGGACTCATCAGGGACTCGAAAGCCATTGCGTATTCCTCCCTTCACACCAGAGGCGACCGAAGGGGCTTTCAACGTCGACTAACAACCAAACATTCCACACATATTAACCAAACATTCACACCCAACCAACTATTAAAGTGCCCCTGTGATCAAATTTTTGATTTTCATTTTTTTACATTTTTCGTGTACAATTAGACTTTCTTACTCATCTTGCCAAATTTCAATCCATTACGAACATCAGAAGTCATTTTATTTTAACATTTATTTCCGAGAATTTACGGCCGCCATTAATCAACCTTGTTCCAAGGCTTGGTTGCGAATGGGAGAAAGTGACGTCAAAGACTCAAACATACCTCACGGGTTGAAATTATAATAACAATCAGCATAGAAATTTGCACGAAGAATTAGTCCAAAGTTTTTGTTGCTTTTCGCGTGATTTTCAATACTTATTGTTATTATAATTTCAACCCGTGAGGTATGTTTGAACCTTTGACGTCACTTTCTCCCATTCGCAACCAAGCCTTGGAACAAGGTAGAGTAATGGCGGCCGTAAATTCTCGGAAATAAATGTTAAAATAAAACGACTTCTGATGTTCGTAATGAATTGAAATTTGGCAAGGTGAGTAAGAAAGCCTAATTGTACACGAAAATGTAAAAAAATGAAAATAAAAAATTTGATCACAGGGGCACTTTAACTATCAACCGAACGATCACAGGAACAGATTACAACAACTAGGGTAATAAGTTCATCACTGACCCATAGAGACAAAGCAAATTGATGGCAACGTTGACCAGAAGTGCGGGGTCTCGCGCCTCACGATTCATCCAGCTGCGATACGAGATTGACGTTACAGGACTACCTTCAGCTATGGACATCCTGCAGGTACAAACGAAAGAAACGTGAATTAATATTATCACACTTTAAATTGAAGGTTGCCATGCATGACGGGTCAAGAGTTGCGGAGACTGATGTGATTAGTACAAATCTCCTGTAGTGTTTTGGTGTTTGGTGCAGGGCTTTGAAAGTTCATGGACACTTACAGTCAAATGTAATGTAATGTAATGTAATGTAATGTAATGTAATGTAATGTAATGTAATGTAATGTAATGTAATGTAATGTAATGTAATGTAATGTAATGTAATGTAATGTAATGTAATGTAATGTAATGTAATGTAATGTAATGTAATGTAATGTAATGTAATGTAATGTAATGTAATGTAATGTAATGTAATGTAATGTAATGTAATGTAATGTAATGTAATGTAATGTAATGTAAAGTAAACCTTTATTTAAACACGATAAGTAGTTAGCAGATAAACATAAACACGATAAGTAGTTAAAGTTGAAATATAAGTTGGTAATGAGTTTTGATTGTGCTATATATAAGTTCTTGAAAACGCTTACGCCTAAGGGAGATTACCGCTCAAGAGAGATTCTTAACACGTGAGCACTCCTTCAGAAAGATTCAGTGGAATTGTTTCTAAAGTTATACAAAAAATACGAACCATGACTCGACCAAACTCGCCTGATATGCCGCCGAAGCGTACCTTAAAGGTACGATTAGGTATAAAAAGAATAACGAATAACGAATGGCTTACCGCTTGGCTTTATGAAGCCTTCCAGACGCCACGTCAAAGCAGAAAGAATAAATGGAACCCTAAAATTCAAATACATTAAAGTTAACACTAAACAAAGTGACATTAACATTTAAAATGAAAAGTGAAAACGAGACTAAAGACTACTGTAACTATTAACGCGAGATTGATTTTTTTTAGATCATTTTATAACTGGTTTTGTTGCTGATAATGTTTTTGGCGGACTATGGAGAATGTTCAAAATACTGCAATACTCTAGGCTGTGAATAAGCTCCTTTTAGAAGGCATTGAGTTAGAAGAACATCGATGAGAGGCTTACCGGTCCTTTCGCTACAAAGTCGTTTCGCTGCAGTATTGTTGAATGCTGTAGCGAAACGACATAAACATGTAGCGAAACGGCGAACCGAGCGCGGTCTGGGGAGGGTAAGAAGGCAACTCACCCCCCCCCCCCCCCCCCCCCCCCCCCCTCCCCCTCCCCCCGAAAGGAAACTGTTCACCGGCTACAATAATCTAATGACGCTATTAACGACAGTACTAGCCTGTTCCAGGCGTAAAGATTGTGAGACCGGGCGGCAGCTAAAAACCGGCGCGCGAACGAGTGGGAAAGACGAGGGAAGACTGAAGAGAGGGGGTACCGCCTATCCCCTCCACCAGCACTCGCGATATTTTTTCTTCTGCGTGCCGCCTCTTCTTTGCTCTTTACTATCTGATCGCCCGAAACAGGCTAGGACAGTACCTTTTCATCACCAACCCAGACCAGACCACCGGAAGAGTCAAACTCCACGGACTTGACACCCGCTGACACTTTTGCACTGCCGCCCTATACAAGATGGCACAAAAACATTACATACTACGGGTGAAGCTCAAATTCAAATCTTCCTTCACCCACCCCAAGCCTCGGATGCAATCAAGCTGGCCGCAGTTGTTCAAAAAGTGGATAGCGCAATCTGCCGGATAAATCACTTATAGCTTATTGCAAAATGAATAGAACATACCTTAAAACCTTTACCAGTGGACATGTTGAAAACATTGAGATGACCCTTTTGGTTGCCAGTCTATTAAACGCATTAAGGAAAACTCCAAACTGTTACATGCACATCTGGGGGAGGGGTTACTCTCGTATATAAGCTATTCATAATTGTTAATATCTTAATCGTATTTTATCATATAGTGTTTATATAGTTTTACAGTAAGTGTGATGCCTATTGGCTTTACTGACTCAATAAAGTTGAAGTTGAAGTTGAAGTTGAAGTGCTACTGTAAAGGATATGGTATTCGAACAGTTTAGTCTTGGATAGGGTATAGAAATCAGAGCGTTTTTTGCCTAGAATAGGGTAGGCATTTCACGAGTTGAAGTATATACAAAAGGGTAGGGAAAACTGCCATTTAGGTCGCACGTAACGGCTAATTCGTCTATTAAAGTATTTTTATACTGAAGTAGAAAGCGACTAAACGTTGCTTAAATGTTAGCCGAAAACGCTTCTCTAGGTTTTCGTTTGTCGTGTAAGTCAGGGATGTAAGTCAACTAGGTATGAAAGGGTTACCTTTTCTGTCAAACGGTACATAAAAGGGGTAAGGTTTAGACCTCGGGGTGGAACATCTCTGTAGAAAACCCCCGGGGAGGTGTCTGCATGCATGCTAACAATCAGTAATCATAAGAATAAGCATAAGCATAAGGATACAAGCAGCATGTTGTTATTAACAGGCTGGAATCTACAAGCTGTCATACCACAGGAATGACTGTCATTGAACACACGCAAGCACTGCCCAGAGGCTGGATCCCAGACTCTTGCAGTGCAGTCCATTGATGCAGATAATATGAAGTCATTGGTTATAGACCAGTCAAAATCTAAAGAAAGATACACTTGTCCTTTAAATCCAATAGGTTTGTAGAAATAACAGGAGGCTCCAAGCAGCCTATACTCGTGCGCATACGTAAGAAAGTTTTGTGATATACTTTGAACATGATAAGAAGATGTCCGACATGGAGAAAAGTTACTCCTTTCATTCAGTCATCGTTCCTGCAAACCACGTTGTTTACTATTGAATGTTTTGTAAATGAAGGATGTACCACAATGAAGCCAGTGATTCTTCTAAGTGTTATATATACCTAACGTGAACATCAGTAATGTAAGTAGGGTTGTAGGAGACGCTGTCGTGGCACTTCAGTAACGCTGTTTTACCGGAAGTGATAGTAGCCGGAAGTGACTAAACAGGAAGTGTAAATAGCAAAGCTATGAACCGGAAGTGCACAATTTAAAATATGCTTGCATAAATTTGCAAAAAAAATAATAACAAGAGGCTACCAGTAGCCTATACTCATGCGCTTGCGTAAGAAAGTTTTATGGTTTATTTTAAACGGGTAACGCATCCCTCCCCCTCAACGAATTTTGCGTGACACACATTGCACCATCACTCAAGACATGTTGAATGAAGCTACCAATTTTTCTGTATTCGCTTTGAATATTTAATTTATTGATTCCCGATCAAACCCACACTAGTCTTATCCACACCAGTCTTATCCACACCCCCCCACCGACGGATGGCAAGATTGTTTGACCCCTCTTCCTCCGCCCAGATTTCCTGCACCTAGGGCAACTGGCCTGGTATCACCTGTTTTTGAAGGGGTCAGGGATTGGGCTGTACAATTATTGTGTAATCAGGGATCAATACTTTTAGGATCAGGGATCAGATTTTTGGATATAACAATGGAATCAGTAATTCAAAAAATACACCTTGTACAACCCAAAAATTAATTAGAAATAGCTGCCTACCCATCACGGCTGCTGTGTGTCCTCTCAGTGTACATGAAACGGATGGTGGTGATGGTACAAGTGCACAGACAGACAATGTCCCATCAGTGGAGCTACATGCTAACAGGTATTTATCATCATGAGCAAACTTGATGGCAGACACTGTAAGCAAAGGGAAACAAACATTGCTGTAACTGTGTATTTGACAGTTGTATAGTTATCATACATTGTACATATATGTAAGCTAGAAAAAAACCTAAATGGTAGTTACAGTTTTGAAATTTTGTGTGAAATCAATTAGTCGGTAAGCATAATACATGTAGTGTGAAACAGACAATGCCAGCTTAAGGAGGCTCGTAAGGGTTTCTTGCTTTCAATAGTGTGTCTAAGTAATGAAATATTAAAAATTGACACAACCGATGATGTGGACAACTTTTGGATATCTAACCAACGCTATTAAAAGGCAATACTTTAAGGGTGCTTATAATATCATAGCCATTGCCATGGCAAAAGTACAGCTCTCTGAAAAGAGACTATAAAACTCAGTTTTTGTTAATTATCTTCAAAACTAATGGGGTGACCTATTAGTTTTTTTTGTTAATTTGGAAAGCACCGCTTATTTTTTTTCTTTTTGGCACTATGACAAAAATCTATCAAGTGGAAATAAAGTTATTTCCAAAAAGGTTGTTGTCAGTTAAGAATAAAATACCACTAGATAGTTTTTTTCTCAAACTCTCGTCTAAGATAGGAAATACCAAATACTGCTTGCACACAGAAAATCAGGATAGGTCACCGAACAAACTTTCGAGATGAGGAATATTTTATGCACAAATTATTTCCGGTTCGCGCGATTTTACGCAGTATTTTCATTTCCAGTGAGCTACGAACGCTACTTTTTGATAGGAAAATCAGCTGGCATGTGCGTCGATGCATGACGAGTGCATGTCATGCACGCACACAGCTGAAAACCCTTTCTAGCCTCGACCTTAAACAGAATTTCCAAATCACCAATTGATTAATATTCACGTCTTTTAGAGATTCATAACCTGTTAAATACATGTCCAGCGAGTCTTATCACTGAATTAATATTGACACCATGATAAGTATAATTTATAATGCTTTTTTTAAATAAAGCAAAACAGAATCATTTTTACCACTTTTTGCATGTTGATCAAAGATGTGATACATTCCAGCAAAGGCATAGTTCTCTCCCAAACTTGTGTTCCCTGCCATCCGTCTTTAGGGAAGCAAAATAGGACAAAGAATATATGTTGTGAAATAGGGCCAAAATCTGCCAAATCTTCTACAATACAAAAACAAGCATTGATATTTTTCTGAGTATTAAAATATAGAAGAGTTTTCTTTTTTATTAACTCCCGTCATAGGCCTCTTAAACAAACCCTAAAGGTGAAGTCATCTTTTTTTCTCGTTATAAAACCACAATCTGCATGCATACAGGGTGTACTAATACAAATGAATTAAGATATAAGATACAGCAGTACCTGCTGGCTTCAGCTTTACGTGTGGGTACAACACCTCTTGGAGGGGACTCTGGCAGATCAGGTGAAGGCAAGAACTTGAAGGAACCTCCACTGTGATAACGGCGATGTGTAGGCTTGTTGGGGGAATGCCCTCCTTCAGGTGAATCAATGTGCAGGGAATCAAAACTGGTCTAGAAACAATTTCAAGATCATAAAGTCACTTTGAATATCCCCTCATTTAGCAGCTAAACTTCAGGCTTTAACCCATTGACACCTGAGGATTTTTACGTTTTTGAGTGATTTTCTGCATACACACGCCCCATAGGATTTCTTGACTCCATATTTGGGGTTACCATTGAAAGTGCTGCTGTTCTAAAAAACTGATGGGTAGAGTTAACTGGAAACGTCATTGTGACACTGTCATTTTGCTTCTTTGAATTGCAATAAAGGCTTCCATATCTTGTATCTGCGATTTTTGGTAAGTTCACAGCCATTTTTCATCTTTAGTAGCAGCCTGATGAGCATCATTAAGCTTGAAGATAGTTCAAAGTCCACTTTCTCATTGAAGCGAGTTAGGTGTTGTACTTCGTTTACAATTTGGCTCGTTGTTCGTTGAACTGGAAAAATGGCTGCCCCGAAACAAAGTAGCCTTGGGACTCGACTCTGGATGGATTTCTTGACCTACCACGTCATATTTTGGAAGTTGCGACCACTGAAGAACACAACAAGCGCGAAATTTTGGCGGTGGGTTGGGGTGGCTGTGGACTTAGTATAAATATGAAATGTGTGGGGAAAGAAACAAACGCTGTCAAAAATTATGGCTATTTCCCAGCATGCAGTGCGGTGGTGATGTTGAAAATCGAGGCAAGGTCAGTATGCACTAAAACGAGAGGCTGTAGCTCGGCCCGAGCAACGAATAAGAGAAAAAAATTCACTGCTAAGCTAGGACTAGGACTGAATTTTGCTGTGAATGTTGACTTTTGGGTTTGCCACGATGATTTGAATAAAAAGAAAACAAAAGGCAAAAATGTGATTTTTGTTGTTTTTCTATGACGTTAAAAACAGTCATTTTTGTTATTGTCCAAATTCAAACGCTGATATTCTGCAAAAATTGCTGACGTTTTTTTGTTTATTGGGTATCTCAATTTGAGGGACTTTCTAGTCAATGCTCACAACTGCTAGTTAATTAAGGCAATGTTCGCACAATTGAGAAAGTTGCAATTTTTTAAAGCAGTGGAGTCTTGTACGGGCGGTTACGGGCGGTTCAGGTGTCAATGGGTTAATACAACTGCATGCATGTACAGCCAACTCACTGTAAGACGGATATGTTGTGGTTCAAATTTTTCTCTGGTTTGAAAATTTTCAAACCAGTTTAATATATATTTTCCTTTGTCTCAGATTCATAATTATGTTCTAACACATGGGAAAACAAAAATCAAACTGGTTTTAAAAAATTTGAACTTGAAAAATTTGAACCACAACAGATACATGTACCATCAAGACTTACTAGAGACGTGTCTGTCTTAAAAAAAAAATTCAACTTAATTGATAACGTAAATTGGCCACAGTAAAGAGAATCAAAAGTTGACATTTTAAACACCAGCCCTTCTCTCTGAAGGTCTGTTTACAGAGGCCATTTTTTGTGCAATTTCCGTCGCACTTGTCAGTGCAATTTTGTTCGCGCGCAGGTTGCATCTTGAAATCGCATGTGTAAACGGGCAGCAATTTCAGTGCAATTTGGGTGCGATTTGTCGCACGATGCAACTTTGATGCAACTTTGATGCAACTTGGCGGCAATTTTGGGGAAATCACAGCAAATCAAAGCAAATGTCGCACCCAAATCGCACAGAAATCACCGCTACATGTAGTTTACACTTGTGATAAAAGTTGCATTAATGGAAAGCGCGACAAAAATCACATCAAAAATTGCGTGTGTAAATGGGCCTTGACGAATGGTCAGAACATGAGCTTATAAATCTCTTTACCTAACCAACACGGTTGATAAACCAATTTTTTTGTGTTCCCCCCCCCCCCCCCCCCCCCCCCCCCCCCCACTGCAGTTTATTTAAAAACAAGAACTCTACGAGTAGTAAAATTGGGCTTTAAGGGTTTAGATTGTTATTGGTTTAGTATTGAAATATGTGAGAAAAGGATGATAAGTTGTATTTTCCACTGGCTGAGGAACGAAATAAGTCGAAAATGTTTTCTCACACACCTCTGGGGCCTGGGACCGAGGGTCTGCTTTTTGAGTCACGTGCTCACTGTGTTTTGTCAGTTGCTGTTTTGCTGTCCGCCATTGCTGACGTTTATTTTGAGCCCCAGTTCCCACCCAACCCTTCGTTTCAGTTGAAAACATACACTCTGTTGGTTAGATATTCTTTATTAAGACTGTCAGCATAAAGTCGTACTAAGCTTACACATGATTGTTGTTTAATATTACTGTATTTTGCCTACATTACGTGTATGCTAGGCGGTATTTGTTTGTGAAATAAAAGAGTCAGTTGGCGGCGGTCAGCTTGACAATGGCAAGCGGCGGTCAGCTTGACAATGGCACCCAGAGGTGTGTGAGAAAATATTATTTTTTTGGAGTTTTTGGAATGTTTTGTTGTTGTTGTTGTTGTTGTAGTAGATGGTCATGGAGAGAGCTTACATTGTTTTAAATAGAAATAATAAGATCAGACAAGGATAAGGTTTACAATTTATGTCAATGTTGTTTTTGAGTTAACATAAATTCTTATGCTCTTATATATGCTGATGTCAGTAGTGGAAAGGGGGCCTTAAACGATGTTTCTTATGAAATCACATAATAGGTGTACTTAGCGGGAGTCATCATAGTATTTGATTTGTAGTTTCATTGGTGCAGCATTAATTGGTAATAAAATACATGTTTTTATCAGATTATGTAGAAAGTCCGGTGGAGGTCAACTTATATACATGCACACCAAATATATGCAAACATAAAAACAAAACTGTGGGGATATTGGTTTTCTTTCAAAGTCAAGAAAATTCTAAAAATTCTCAATTCTATTGTTTATATTCAATAACATTGGATTACATTCCTGATCATTTTGATAAGCATAGTGGAGTAGATGCGATTGAGTGTGAAGATCTACTGCGGCCTGAAGATGGGTTTTCATTCAATGGAAAGTTAATAAGCCAAAGAACACTAGCTGCGAAAAATGGACATTGAATTGTTTAAGCAATGTTGACAAATATCGACCATGAATCATTATTATTTGAACAAATTGCCTGCATTTTTGCCCAATAACATGGAGTAGATGTGATTGAGTGTGAAGAATTCTATTGTGGCTTTAAGATGGTTGTCATTTAATGGAAAGCTAATATGCCAAACACTAGCTGCAAAAAATGAACATCAAATTGATAAAGCGACATTGACAAATACATGTATCGACTGTGGTTCATTATTATTTGGACAAATTGACGATTTGTCTTTTAAAATTGTCTCTCGGATCGGAGGAAGAATGCAACAGGGAATGAATGCTGTATCATCTGTGACGTTGTCACATTAACAATATTTTTATCCTTCTGTATTACTTTTGTACTCCAGGTACAGTATTTCCTCTATGTGCAAAATGCATATTTAGTTTCCCTTTAAGTACACTTCAAAATCCTTCTTTTTTAGTCTCAATTATCTCACCACATCAGATACTAAAAGTTATTCTCAATTTCTACCCTTCTGTTCCCTTTATCCTCAGAGTCACACAGATGTCAGTTTTTGATCCGTTCATTGTAATTGTTGTATTTTTCTCATGTTCATAACTATATTTTTAACCTCATTTAACCAAATTTATAACTTTTATTTTGTGTTTACATGTACATGTAGTTTTCACCGATTGAATCATGTTATTTGAGCACAAAGCGACCCACACCTGGCTGGGAATGCGAAGAGCCCAAGATTAATTTTTGTTAGCAGCTTTTTAATGTAAATACATGTATAAGGTTAAATCGCAAAGGAAAGTCGATTGCAAATTTTGCATTGAAATATTCTGAAATATGACATGCACGGGGGGTTGTCTCTCATACTGTAGCAGATGTAAAATGTAAATGCGCATTTGATAAGCAAGCAAAATACATATTTACAATCCTACCAAGTCCTCTTCTCCTTTTTATTCAACTACACTGTATCTCTACACTAATCCAATTCATCCATGAGCTGGCTCACAGGAGCCTTTGATCAATTCAAAAAATGTTTCACTGATTCCCTCTAATTAATATAAAGAAATATGCTTTACATAAATAACCTTTTAATCAATTTATCTTCTCTTTTGATCTCTATCTCAAAAACACTTAAAACAGAATTTTCTAGAACTTGTTAGAACAGGCATCAAAAAGTGACGGAGAAACACGGCTCATTTTATAAATTGGGCTGGCTTGGTAACTAACCCCATTGTTCATGTCATGTATTCATATAAAGAGTTCAGTTAAAGTAAAATGGGTGACTAAAGTGTGGTATGTAGGAACAGAGGTTTCCATCTTAGAGAGAAGATGTCCTTCATAGAGGGGTGTCCATTTAAAGAGAGTTGACAATACTTCCAAAATATAAAATACAGTGTACCTATACAGGGTTTGAGCCAGGATTTGATGAGTGGAGGCCAATTTGTCCCTTCAGCAAAGGTTTTAGGGGACATTTTTCATTTCAACGGGGCAATAACTGTAAACCCAATGTCAACCACCATTTTGAATTTTCCCTGAGACACAAACCATTAGCATACATGATGATTATATGTTTCAGTTTGCAATGCATTATAGGGCAATTTTGAATCGCATGGCTTTTTCAAAATTTTTTTTGATTTGAGAGAGAGCCTTTTACAGTGAAATCAACGGTACAAACAGTAAAAATTGTTTTCTTAATTTTTTTGGAATCAGACTTTCTTGTATCTTTTTTATAGGCCATTTTCTGAACAGATGTTCAAGGGGACTGATTGTCCTCTTGTTTGTTTTTCTAAGGGACAATGTAAATTGCAGTGCGGGATTGGCACAAGGCGCGACCTGGCTCAAACCCTGCCTATATATATCATTAAAATGCTTGAAAATAGAAACAGACTCAAGTTAAAAAACATGTACATGTACTGTACCTCGAAGGAGCTTAATTTACTATATGTGCTTGCACTTCGACTTCTGAAAATTAAACAATGGTGGTCAGCAAGATTTGACAAAATTTATTTTGTTTTAAAAATGGGTATATTTTGCCTTTTGGTATGAAAATGTGTACATAGACTTTTCCATTTTGGCTTACATATGGGACAATTTTAATGATTCCATCTGAAAATGGGTAAGGGTTTTAATAAGTGGAATGCCCACCCCCCCCCCCCCCCAAAAAAAAAATATGTTTCAGGGTCCCCCCCCCCCCCCCCCTCTCCTCCCAAGTCACCACCAAAATAATACTACAGTAGTTACAATGTAAGATATTAAACATACCACAAGGCTGGTAATTCTTACCTTGATAATGATGATTCAGATGGTCCATATCGCTTTGACAGGAGCTGCCTTCGTAAGTAAAGATACTGACGACGGCACGAATGATCTAATTTCTAGTGAACAAATAACCAAATTATGTTAATCGATACAGGCTCTTTATCATATATTTGAAATAATACTTTTTAGTACTTTTACATGTATTGAGACGTTCCATTTTTTATCTGCACCCCCCCTACGGAGGGTATATTTGGTATGGTCAGTTTGGACCCTGTCGGAATCTTGATTTTTCCTCGTGAATGGGGGGTGCGGAATCGTATTTTTTCGTAAGCGGGCCCATCGGATTCGCGAAAATAAGAATTTTACCCCTGTCGGAATCTGCATTTACTATTTGTTGTTTAACTTCTGGAAAACAGTAATTTCCATGTACTTTATATAGAAGAAATAATTTAATGATAGCCGAATTTCGATTTCAATCATATGTAACTCTGTCGGAATTGCCCTGAAAAATATGTGAATTTTAAAATTCAGCCCTATCGGAATCCTTAAAATTGATTTTTGGGCCTGTCGGAATCAGTTTTTACTGATTCCGAGACCTGTCTGAATCTGCCCTTCCACCGGGGGGTGCGGAAAATTTTTGGAACGTCCCATTTTGTACTATTTCCTGAGCAGCTTGTTCAAAGTCTTCAGAAAATATCCATACCTCCCCCATGAAAGCTTATTGGAAGTTCCGAGGGGAAGGGGATCTCAACAGCCAAATTTTATGTGAAGGGTGCATTTTCCTCAGTGGAAGACATAGTGTTGCAAACTTAAGCTTTAATATTTCTTTTAATTTTTTTCTGCCCAGCCTACCTCTTTTTTGGCATTCTCTCGTAGTAACTGATTTCTTCTTCGAATGTACAAGGTTCCTGCATTAATCAGTGAAGAAATCAGAAATCAATAGCTATTAGGTAAAAGCTTACTTCAAAAACTTCCTGAAATCGGTGCTGAAATAATTTGCACCATATTATTCTGCAAACAAACCAAAGGCGATGAAAAATCAATTACCGATTCCGACAGGTTTCTAAATTTTACACTTACGGTACTGAGGATTATTTGGAACTCGGTAAGCGTTGTACCGAGCGTCTAAAGCTAAAATCTGTTGTGATATGTTCATATTTTCTTGCTATCACTCCCATCAGCTGTTTTGTTTCACCCCGCCGCCATCTTTGCCAACTTCCCCAACGTCGTGTAAGTACCCGCGAAAACCCCAAATTTTCGCGGGCTCATTCAATTTCAAACATGGCTACCGCGAATGGAACATTCTTGTCCGATGTCCATCTCTACACACCATTTTTGCGAACATCCAAAGAGAATGTTGGTATGTAAATGTAAATTTACAGTTAAATCCTTTAACTCTAATTAAAAAGATGTAATTTTTAATAAACATTTTTCGCTTAATACGAGATTAGCTAATTGAACAAATCAAAACATCAACAACCCTTCCCATGTACATGTGGGTAGCTTTAGGTGGACAAGCAATGCCCTGGGATAACTTTTCGGTGAGGTTTGAGTTGCTCAAATTCCCGCTTCCTGGGCCATAATACCCCGTAGACAATTGAAACGTAAGTTGAAACAAGTTGTCATGATCCGGGCCCATTTTGGGATCTTGACATAAGTAAAGAATTTCACCAACGCAGTAACCACACTTTGCCTCTTGCCCCACTTGTATATAATGATGATCTTAAATCTACATTGAATCCCCATATCTGTAGTTTATACAGGTGATATTATTACTTTCCCTTTCCCTCATATTTGACAGCATTTACTAGGTTCAAAATAACCAGGCCTTCAGAATCTAAAGAGCATTATGTATCCAAAGAAGCAAGAAAGAGCTGCGAGGATGAAGATGGAGATTTGTTACCTCCCAGAAAACATGCCACACAGGATGATTCTGATATCATTACAATAGGTGCAGAGAGTTTTTGTTTAATAATTTAGTCTTCCTGTTATTTCACCTGTCACACATGAACATTGAGTTTGTATTCATTAGTTGGAAAAAAGATCCGGTATTCAACTTTGACAGGTAAGGGTTTAAACTGTTTTGTACATGTGATTGGCCGTTTTAATGCTAGAGATGTTTATTATCGTCTGAGCTGTTAAAGTTGTCTCAAGACAACTTTAAAGTGCCTATCATCCCTAGAAAGTTATTTTCAGAATAAACTCTATGTACATTGAAAAGTTGAATGGTAAAATATTTCTTGTTTTGAACGTTGTGTTAGTAAGTTATAGAGATTTGAATTTATAAAATGCTAATTAGATGATGTCAAGCCAGGAATCATTTATTATACAACTACTTGTTTCCACCTCCAAGTAATATTTTTTACGTATCAATTGACTATCCACAGTTCATTTTTAGTATTTATCAAATTAATTATCCTCAAGCTGGCTGCGCATTGTAAATTGGCATAGAAATAATGGCAAATTCCCGGGTTGAGTTACAAATTGCCAAAAATTATGTACCCATTTTTTTCTGGCTTTGTCGGATGAGACTTACTGAATGTTAAAAATGTTTCACCAAAAATTGTGAATATTTACCATGTAAAAACCATTTGAGAGGTTTGCTAGCCTTGAACAACAAGCTCAACAACTCAATCAGTGGTTGCCATGGTAACAATACAAAGGTACTCAAATTTTCAAACTCCAGGGTAACAACTGTAAACTCCCACCATGTAGATGTTGTGGTCAATTTTTTAACATATTTTTTAACATATTGTAATGCGCAGGCGATCACATGTAGCCTGCACAATATAAATACCTAAATTATTATTATTATTATTATTATTATTATTTGTTTTCCTTTGTCTCAGATTGTGGCATTGAATCTGAGATGAAGGAAAATGAAAATTTACCTTGTTTGATAATTTTTAAACCAAAGAAAAATTTGAAACACTACGTAAACACCATAAAAATGGACAAACATCTCAGGAGTATTACCAAGAGTGCACCCGGTTTTCCAGTCGCAGAGCACTTCAGTTCCAATGGACACTCTGCGGATGACGTGCAGGTTTGCGGCGTCAAGCTCTGCGGCGGAAACAAGCAAAGGAAACGGCAGGAGATGCGTCTTATTTTCCAACTTGGTACCTGTCAACCGGGCGGCCCAAATTCTAACTTTCGTTTCTTCTGAAGGTCGCGCGCGCATGCAAGAGACAATCATTTAAACTTTAGATGTCGTGGCGTATTTCTCAACAAACATATTTCCACTGAAGAAGGGCAAAGCCCGAAACGTTTGGAACTTATTCAAAAACTTTGGTACTTTAAAATAACATTTAAAAACGTCATAAAAATGGACACCCTGTTATTACTTACTCTCCAAATCATTGTCATAAATTAAAGGTACATCCATTGTTTTGGTCCTAAAATTAAAGATACAGTGTGCATTTGTTGTAGCAGGAGTTGAATGTGTGGTAAAAAGGCAAACAAATTAATAATCTGGCTAATAGTTACATGTATAGAGCAGTTTTCAATTGAGTGTCGTAAAACCAAAACCAAAGTAATTACTCTGACCAATCACAGCTGTTGTAAACAATCCAATGAATCAATCAGAGCCCGAAGCAATTACATGTTGCCGGCACCAAGCATGAGAAAACATGTGCAAGCAAGTCATGATTGGTTTTGGTTTTACTTCTGATTGGTCGAGAAAGAGGCGCGAGATCTTTTAGCCAATCACAAAGCGTAGCAATGCAAAACCAAAGCAATTGTGTAATTACTTTTGACACTCAATAATTGAAAACTGCGCTATTGGTATATCCAAGTGTTTTAACATTATTTCTTTTCAATATTGAATAACATAGATCCTCTTTCTTGTACGAAATTAGTTTCTTCTATTTTTTTAAGCTTTTCAGAATAGAAAACAAAGGTCATGCGTGTAATAATAATTTTATTAACTATATAATTTATTTAATTTCATTCTATTATTGCTGTATCATTACTATTATTGCTACTTTTTATAAATACCATATTAATTTGTAAATTGTGCAAATAAATAATATTATTGTTGTTGTTTTGTTGCTTACTAGAGCACCAACTTTCCACTCCAATAAAAGATGTGGGACTACAGGTGATTATAATTTAGCTGAAGTAAAAGAGATTCGTTTCGACCAAAACATCCAACATCTTTGAGAAAAATGATCTTTTGAAACGAAAAGTCATATAGAGTGTGCTTAATAGCCAAATGTATTTTGCATACAGGATATATTTTGGTCTGATTGGCTCTCTTCCACTTTAACTTACATTAACCTGTCATTTCTCAGCTAAAAAACACAATTTGTGAGTAAAAACTTGTCAAAATTCGACTTAGGGATGCATCTTTCTACAGCCCTTCAATTATAACTGTTAAATAAGAATGTAATTTTTAAATATCCCTCCGTGGCCACCTATCAACAAATTTGAATGGCCGCTCTATTCCCAGATCTTTTTTTTTTTCATTTGAGCACAGCTCGAAGTCATTTGTGGAACTGCTTCCTTCCCATCAAAGCCTTACTGACCTTATTTAAAATTCTGTATTTTCTTAACAATTGTGACGGCTGGGAGACAAAGCGACAAACGTGGGCAGTAAATTCTGTTCAACAGGTGACGTTTGTAGGAATAAGAAGGGGAGGAGTTCAATTGATTATAAGGCCTTCTTAATTCGTTAGGTAGACAAATAAAGAATAATATGCATGAAGCCAACCAGATACCACGCAGCTCTTAACAACCTCTAATTTCATTGGACCTGGGTATCACGCAGCTCTATTGTTTTCAGGGCTAGGGTCCATTGTTGTTTTGTTACGAATAACTGTACAAGTGAACTAAACTGACTATGAACAACTGTCTATTGCCGTAGATGACCAGGATGAAAATGGATTGCAACTTGAAAAAATTAGGCTAAACATTTCAACTCGGCTTCTCTCCCCGTGTCTGAAAAATCGAGAAAAAAATGGCTGTAGTTTGTTCTCCATTTACGAATCAGAGAATTTTGTGCATGAGCAATGGTACTTTCCAATAATTGTAGCAAAGTGTTGTCCATAAAACCGCCAAATTCTCTTGACATTAAGTGGTTGTTCTTCAATGAGTGACTGAGGAGAAAATACTTCATTATCCAATCCAGGATAATTCTGACATTACCAGTTGCATATTAAATTTAATAAACATCGTTTTGAATTCGTTGTTGTCTTTCTAAATTGAATTTTATTTATTTGCTACCAGGTTTGGAGGGGAGCTCTTTTACTTTGTGACTTTTTGATTCACAATGAAGAAAGGTACAGTGTTTTTAGTCTATTAAGGCGATGTTACACGGGATGATATTTAACGACGATTTTAAGCGCATCAACGACGACGACGCGGGACGATTTTTATCACAACAGTTTGGCCGCAACAATATATTATGTTAAAAATCGTCCACGCGCTGTTACAAGGTGTCAACTTTTAACGCAACCATTAAACTGCCCAGTGTAACATTACCTTAAACCGCTGTAAATGAACATGACTCATAGTATTTGTATGAGTCTTTATTTCTTTCTCCCGATTATTTTTCTGACTCTCAAAGTGTAACCAGTTAATGTTTATACAAGGTTTGAGAGATGTACTGCTTTGGAGCTTGGCGCAGGGCTTGGTTTATGCAGCATTGTATTGGGAAGAATGGCAAAGAGAGTGTTTTGCACTGGTATGTACAGAAAAGTAGAGTTTTATAACGACGGCCTAGAATGGGATTTACTATTTTAAGTAACAATGCGTGCAAGAACTAGGCAATCCTCTATTGTTCTGCGGCATTTCGCTTTCCCCACATACGATTGTTTAGATTTTTTTACTGAGAATGCATCCACCTATGGACAACACGTTTTTGAAATAAAATGTACTGAAACTTTATTTTAGAGCGATATTTCTTTTGTGTTACAAGATTTTATTCAATCATGAGACTCCAAAACAATGGCCAAGAAAGGCTTCTAATTTTCCATGTTTCCCACATAGAAATTTTGCTGCATTAAAACTCAGAATAGTTTTCACTAAAAGGGAATCAATAAGTAAACTAGAGAGAAATAAATGCGATTCCTGATGAAGTGATAGTAGATTTTCATGTTTTAGCCAATGAGGTGGACCGTTTCAACAATATCACAATTAACACCTTTCTGCATTCCTTGCCGTTGGGTTGCCTAGTTCTTACTAGGACCATTACTTAAAAGTGTTAAAGCGCAAAATTCTGATTTTAAGTGTCATAGGAGAAAGTGTTTCTAAATAAGATATTAAATAAAACAAGAAAAAAAATAAAACTACAGAAGTGAATTTATTGATGAAATTTTCCATTGACATGAAAAAAAAAACACTACTTTTCAACTTTCAGAGAGAAATTAACAGATTCTTGAAGTTTATTTTGTACTTCACATAGAGTCAGAGTAATTGCTAAAAATGTCGTTAGTTTGACATTTTGTGGTGTTTTTATCGTTACAGCAAAATTTTAAATTAACTATTAGCTGTTACAGGGCCTAAAATTTTAATGTTAGCCATTATGTGGATGTAACAGCTTTGGTAGAGAGCCATAAAAACGCTTAGCATCCCATCTATGGGGAGGTAATATTGCTCTTATTGACTTCAGGCTACAAAACCTCATTATTCAGAACAATTAGATTATGAGATCGAGATTTCTATCGCGTGATAGTTAATGAGGGCGAAGTATAAATCTACTAGACGTTCAAAACTTAACAACAAATTCTCTTCACAGACACTTCAAAAACGCGAAGAAGCGGCTGCCATTAGGCTACTCACTCTACTCACTTTCTACAACAGAATAGATAGTGAGTAGCGTAGCCAATAAGAGGACAGCATTTGTGATAGAACGCTAGTAGATTTATATCGAAAGATAATAGTAATTCATTTTATAGTGCACGTGTTACATTAATTTTGAAATAATATGTCCAGCTGCAAATTACAAAGTTTAAAAAAATGAAGTGATAGTAAAAATATGTCAAATGTAAAAATACAACAAATACAATGTTGGTCAATGTAACGTTCAGTGCATTTAAATTCTTCTTTTGTACCTTTTTTCAGATGTAGGGCACAACATTCTTCAAGGTTGCCAGGACAACATAGCCATGAACTCACATCTCTTTAAGTACGGTATGGCAAAATGTATATGCGTTGAAGCCTTTGAAATATTTGAAATCATTACAGTGTAACCTGGTCCACGTTCCGCGGCTTCCTGTCTTATCTGTATTCAGACCGTTCTGACATTGCCGAACAACATTTGTTGCTTCAACAACGTTAGAAGGTTTAACACCCCATGTTAGATAATATTTGACCAAAATGTTTTGTCGGATTAATGTTTTGCTTTCGATCAAACATTTTGTTCAACAAAATATTGAACGTTTGGAGGGCTTTCCAACGCTAAAACCCTAGCAACAGCCTCGCATCCAACAAATGTTGGACAACAATGCTGGGACGTTTAGCCAAGCGTCGCACTCCAACAATATCATCCAAGAAATGTTGGACAACAATGCTGGGACGTTTAGCCAAGCGCCTGACTCCAACAATATCATCCATCAAATGTTGGACAACAATGCTGGGACGTTTAGCCGCGCGTCCAACATTGCCATCCAACATTGCCATCCAACAAATGTTGGCCAAAAATGTTGGAACGTTTAGCCGGGGCTTTAAGCCAAACAAGATGTATGGTGCTTCTTTACAAGAGCGGGTGGAAGACAACTTGGTCAGCATTATCACTTTCGTCGCACGCAACCAGTAAAATGGTTAATGCCTTTAAACACTTATTGCCAAAATATTAGAATATCTTTAAATTTTATTTGGATATTAAAAGATGCTACCCTTGTAAATATTTCATTAACATACAATTTTGTTCCTCCAAGTTTTTCTTGCTTAAACATCACAATCACAGCGATTGAATCGACAAACGAGCTGTATTTAATTGACTCGTCATTTTTAACGCAACAGAAGCGCTCTCAATTGTCAACTTGTCTTTAACACATTGTAAAAAACTGGACCGGTATTTCTTTATTTCTTTATTTAATTATAATTAATATTAGGCAGGGCTGGTTTAAGTGGAGCCCTGTTTAACAAAAACGTATTACAATATATAAAACAAAGCTAAATAACATTACAGATTACAATGACTAATACAAATAGATATGACTACATATAGATAGGAGTAGACTTGCCACAAGTCGACCTTCGCTTTTTTGGTTGAGTTTTATTCGATAAATTTGCGCGCGGAATTAAGTCAAGTCGCGAAGGACCTAACTTAGCGAAAATGAGTATTGGAAGGGACTTGTGGCAAGTCTAAGATAGGAATTACTTATTCAGTATTTATTGGGAGTATTGGAAGTGCGTCATAAGCTTTCTTTCAAACTGTCCGAGTTCAGTTGCATTCCTAAAGTCAGCCGACGACAGCATATCCCATACTCTATAGCTAGCCCCGTTTTTCCCAAAAGATCCTCGATATGCTTGTGTTTTTACAAATGGTGGGCAGAGTAAATCTCTATTTCGAGTATTATACAAGTGTACACTATACGCATGGCTAAATTCATTAAGCAGGTACGCTGGAGCCAATCCATTAAGCTGAAAACAAGCAGGCAAGTTTGATAATGTCTACGTGATTGCAATGACGGCCAACTAAAGATATGCTTAAGTTCATGCGGTTCAATTTTACGCTGTTCATATATTTTAGCAGCTCGAAACTGAAGTCCAGATTCGTTTTTCCACAAGTACCTCAAATGACGGAACGATAATCAAAAAGGGGTAGGACCATATTACAGTCAACTCTCTAAGACGGACACCGTCGGGACCGCCCCAACTGTCCGTCTTAGAGAGGTGTCCGTCTTTTAGAGAGTTTAGTTACAGTGAAATCACTGAAAAACCGAACGGCACGGACGAACACCAGGTGTCCGTCTTATAGAGGTGTCCGTTAAGAGAGAGTTGACTGTATTATCAAGTGCGATACAGGCCTCTTTAGGAAGCACTGTACGAGCTTTGCGGAGCATTCATAGCCTGGCGAAAGTCTTTTAGCTATGTGATCTATTTGATCGATCCAAGATAAGCTTGGGTCAAGTATGACACCAAGATACTTAAATATAGGCTCGTGAAAGAATGGCGACTTTGGCTTTTAAAGTAAAGTTGCTGAGTAAGCTTAGTCTTTGACTAGTGCCTATTAGCATCATTTTGGTCCTATTATGATTGAGGAATAGGTAGTTGTTGCTAAGCCAAGTAATTATACGGTCAAGATCGTTGGTTGGTTATAGTTGGCAAGTCATTGATATACATAATACACAGCAGGGGCCCTCAGTAAGATATAACCCTTTGGGGGTCTCCGAAAAGAATAGGCTATGGGCTAGATAATACACCATTAACAGTAATGGTTTATCATCTAGCCCACAGCCTATTCTTTTAAGTGTCCCGCAGGGTTCTATCTTAGGGCCCCTGCTGTTCATTATGTATATCCATGACTTGCCTGAGTTGTGTTTTTACACGAGCGAGCGGAAGGTTGCTTGTTCGTGTTCACCAGCACACCCCGCAAAAAATGCTGCCTTGCTTATCCTAATTTTTGGCGAATTAAACGAAAGTAGCACATCGTCACATTTGAAGCCGAGACGTGATTGAATTTATCTACAGACGTAAAGAGTGTTATTTAAAGAAAACCAAACTTAAGACTCATTAAGTTTAATACAAAACTCTATTTCCGGAAAGAAAAAAATTTGCATCGACAATTTAGACCCTACATATATCCGCCCTGGGCAAAATCATTCCGTCCAACAGGGTCGTTCAGAAAACCACGTTTTTTACGAACGCACCCTGCATTATGAAAATTATTATTATTAACCGCTTGTTAAACGGGTCCGAAACCAATTGGAAATACGCTTTTACTTTTCGTGAGAAAAGGAAAGGCTACACATGATTTAACTGACCTTGATTTCAGAAAAACACGATTTGCAGATGAGCCATCACAACAAAATAATTTTAGTATAAATTATATAAATTGACGAGAAACCAATTTATTTGATGCGAGATAATTAAAATGTCTGTTTCCTTTAGATTTAACAAAAATGTCGACATTAGCCAGGAAGGGTGTTATAAAAGCTTTTAAAAGCCTCAATAGAAAATTTAAGGGTCCTCGAATGAACTGTATTACTTTTTTAAGATTTGGTCATTTAAGATATAGACATGTCATCTGTATTATTCCTGCACTACATTAATGACTTCTAATTGCGTTTCCGTTTCCTAGAATGATTATAGGTATAATATTAGGGCATTATTCCAGAGACTCTTCACAAAATTGATTTCTTCGTCGTGTAATGGCACAACTTTCGTCTGTGGCTGAAGAAGACGATTTTCACTTTAAAAGCAAGACATTTTCCCAAATCTAGCTATTCAGTCTTAATTTCTCTGACGAGCGAGGCTTAGAGAAAACACTAGGAAAATAACATTGACGTAGGGGAAAAAATCAAGGAGCATATTTCGTCTAACATACCTTAAATGGCATTCACGTCCCTCTCAAGAAGGCCTTCTAGTAATTCATAATGAAAAACGCGACAATTTTCCAAGGAAATGTTACATCAACGAGCAACGCTCCTTTTTCGCCAGTTCCAAGAAATGTCGCAATATTTGTCATCGCATTTGTGACAGTCAACATCGTCGCAGGAGCATTTGCTAATGGTGGCGTGTGTTTATTGCTTCGAAAGCGACGTGATTTTCGCAAAGTCCCGCATTATTTGTTAGGCAATCTTGCTCTGACCGGCTTTTTGACGTCGCTGTTCAACATGCCTTTATTAATAGTTATGACAAGTGTCAGTTACTTTAAAATTCGTGATTGTCCAGTCGTCGAGATACTTTGCAAAGTTGGTTTTTCTTTAACTTTTCCCTGTATGTCGCTGAACGCTATGACTTTGTGGCTAATGGCGTTTGATCGGCAGGACTGTGTTCTACGCTCATTTAATAGACGACTTACAACTAGCAACATCAAAAAAATTATTTCAGCAACTTGGATTTTTGCTTTGATAACTTTTGTTTTGTATACCATATCGATAAGAAAGACGCCCAATGTATGCGTTGAATTTTATCCATACAACAACTTGGAAACGAAACTTGATCATAAACTTTTCATCGTTCTCCATCTAATTGTCGGACAATTTGATAAGATTACATTTTTGATCGTAATAATAACCTTCGTTCGAATTAGGAAAGCGTTGCGTACTATTGCAGTGAATCCTTTACATCAACTGCTGCGACGTAGAGAAAAAAAGTTTACTTACTTGACCTACAAACTCTGTGGCATTTTTCTGTTGTTCAGATTTCCAGTGATAATTTGTCACACGATGTTACCCAGAATCGAAAGTCTTCATGAAACAACAACAAAAACTGCGATTCTTGTCAGTAATGCAGTGTTGCATTTGATGTACGTGGCAAACCCAGTTTTTCATTATAAAATGCTGAGAATCAAACGACCAAACCAACAAGGTGCCATTGCAGTTGAACCTGTTAGGCGCATGGTACGTGCTAGAGATTATCACCATGACAGGGGTGAAACCCAGGAGCAATCCATGAGTTATGATACCAAGCTATAACCCTTGAATTTGTGGAGAAATTTTCAAATGTAACTATTAAAATAAAAACTGCATGTTAAGTAATATTTTCCCGTTGTCGGTTGTTTATTATGCTGTACAAAAAGTAGTTCTAACCTTCGATTCTGTGTGTTGCCATTCAAATAAAAGCTAGTGAACATGTACTTTCATGAGGTGCTGTTTATTATGTTGTAACAAAGTGGTTCTAAAATTTTGAGTCTGTGAAATAAAATCCTGAGAGGTGATAAACCGCACTTTTCCATCGCACAGTTTATTGACGGTGTTGTACAAGCTGGTTTTAACTTTTGAGTCTGTTGATGAATCCTTAGGTGTGACCATTGAAATGAAAGCTGTTGAGCAGTACTTTCCTCAGCTACTGTTAATTATTTTTTATAAGCTGGTTCTACATTTTGAGTCTGTGGATGAAACACTTTATGAAGTAATAATAATATATTTTATTACTTCTATCTTCTATTGTGATAACATGTAACAATTAAATAATAAAAGCGAAAACTACAAGTGTGACTTTTAAGGTGACCGCTTTTGGACTGTTTAACCCTTTCCCTCAGCTCCGAGAATCAATTATGGAAACATGTAGTGTAGTTCTAACTTTTAAATCCGCGGATGAAATCCTGTGGTGTGACCATTCAAATGAAGCCTCTTCGGCAGTACTTTTGCATGGTGCCATCTGTTTTTCAATATTTTACAAAATGAACTTGATTTGGGATTTTTCTTGAATTTTGGTTTTCGGCATTCATGGGAGTTAAAGGGTTGACGGTTTATATACCACTGGACTGAGAAACATGAAGATTTGTGGTAGCTTGTGTATGTTGCCAATTTTGGATCAGTGTAAGAACGGCTTAAAAATTAAAATTTTACCTTAAAATGAGTGAAAGTATGATATAAGCATGTTTTTTTTTTAAATTTTTTGTCGTCGCAAACTCATCCCTGTAAACTCATCCCATTTGTTCTAGTGACTATTTTACCATATTTGGAGAGACTCTTTGTTCAATGACACTCTCTCGTTATCTCGTTAGACCATTTTATTCGTTTCTTATTCTGTACCTTCTTATTTATGCCTTATGTATATGTATGTATATTCTTGTGTATTTCACATACTTGCCACATTCTTACGCTTTTCACACATTTTACTTTACATTTGTATATAGACCGACGCGGAGTATTTTTCTTTTTATCCCTGATGATGCCGTTGATCGGCTGAAGCTTGGATTTTAGCGTTTAATCACAGTAGTTTTAGGCCTCATTCGAAAATTTTTATATTGGTAAAATGCTACTGAAGGACAACATCGAAAGATTATCATCCCTTTCTTCCTTCATGTGTGGGGTGGGGAGATGAGATCAATAATGGACTGATAGCGGCTGCCTGAGGCGCCTTCATGAGCTGACGTCCGATCTCATTCTCATAAAAATGTAAAGCGCAACTGATTATATTCATATAGAGGTTCGCGCTATATAAATGTAAAATATTATTATTATTATTATTATTTATTACTTTAACTTTACGCATCCTTAGATTGGTTTACATATATTGTAATTGCGTAATATTATAAGTAAGAGTTAGATTATTGTTTCATGTTGATAAATTTTAGCTTATTGTTAATATTGTCCCCGAAAGGCCACTGTGGGGAGTGGTCAATAAAATATTGTATCGTATTGTAACATGTCCAGTTAGTCTACAATCGTTTCCAGCTGTTTGATTTTACTGCTTTGAAGAATTCTCGTGAATCTTTCCATACTTAAAAACGCATTCCCCAGGGTGGTTCCTGCCCTAGCAGCAGCTTGATTTCATGCCGGGCATACGGAACTTAGCTTCAAATTTCCTTGAGGAGAAAGCTAAATGCGGTATTGGATCTTAGTACAACATTAAGGGACATTGTCCCGGGTGAAATATCGTGTTTTTATGATTTTATGCTGTATTATCTTTTTACCTCAATCCATTTTCATACGCAAATCAAGACCGTACTAACTAGCAAAAAACGAGAGCTCTACGTGGCGGCGCACTCGTTTTGCTGAAGAGTCTATGTTCAAAGCCTGAGGCGAATAGATTGGAATAAATTTGGACACCGAAGTGACGAGTTTTTATTTTAAAACAACAAATATAAAATAAACAACTATATCTTCAGGAAAGGTGGGGGGTGGGGGAAGAAAACGCCACCAGGAATATTGTAAAGATTAGGACCCACTCGTTAGAAATTAGACGATAGACCGGCGGCCGGGGCGGTGGAGGCAATTTGTTGACTTAAGTACAGTCAAGGAGAGGTACAAGGTGTGATGGTTAACGATCGAAAGGGGCGAGCACATGGCAAGACTAGCGTTTAAGAATGATAGTGTCCGACACGCCCTGCCTCCTGATTGGTCAAGGAAAAATAACACCAGCCGACTATCGCCATAGAAATGACCTGACATAAAATGGCATCATGTTTACATCATAATGTTCGGTTAAAATAGGAAGATAAAATCGCTAAAAGTAATGAACTCAAAAAAATATGAACTAAAAAGACAAAATAACGACTAAAAAACGTAAAATTCCACGAGAATGGAAACTTTGATTTCTTGACCGCCTGTCGCGATATCAAAATTGATGAACTGTAATCCACTTCCATCCTTGTAATCCTCACTTATGTCCAGAAATGCAGGTAACTCGGACCTTGGGTACTTCATATTACACACAATTATTTGTCATTTGCATATGACTTCATGTTTGACAGAATTGCTTGCGTTTAGGTGAGAATTAGGGTTAGGGGACACTTCATGATGTCTATCATAAAGAGCATGAATCTCATTAGCCTGCATTTCTGGACATAGTAATCCTGCACTTTTTCACCAAACTACTGCTTCTGTTTTGCTATATTCAATCTTTTTTTTCCAATTTAGTTTAAATATATGTTATGCGATATAACATGGAAATTAATTATTATTATAATAATAATAAGTAAACACAGTTTCGTTACTTCGGCTGGACAATGCCCCTTTAGATCAGCTGAAATTAATGTCCATTCTATAAAAAGCGCCAAAAATAAAATTAAAAATGTTTAGTTTAGTTAATGTTATTTCTTCGAGTTCAGGATTTCAACCTAAAACGTTGTTCGTAAAGTGCAAGTTTGCGGAGTCTGAGATTCAGAAAGCTATGCGAGCGCTTACCATGGCAACGTTTAGCGGATCTTGTGACGAGGATTTCGGTAGGGTCGCAGCTCTTAGAAGCCTCTATTTTCATTGGCCTTGTAAAACACAGCTGCTATTGTTTTTAGGGTTAGGGTCCATTGTTGTGTTGTTTGCCCTATTGTTATCTCTAAGGGTGGCAAGCCAATGGTGTGAGACATTCTAAGAGCTGCGACATCACCTGAGGATTTTAAAGTTTATAACCGTTTTGTTTTCCCAGGCTGTGATGTTGTTACAGTGCATCAGTATGACTGGCGGAAACCTGGATTATCGACAGGTACCTGTTTAACGAAGAAATTATTGTTACCTTTTTAGCAGGCTGGTTATATAAAAAAATATATGGAACAGATGGCTTAGAACGCTTTTATGGCCGTTTAATCATCTACTTTAAAGTGCCCCTGTGATCCAATTTTTGATTTTATTTTTTTACATTTTCGTGTACAATTAGACTTTCTTACTCATCTTGCCAAATTTCAATTCATTACGAACATCAGAAGTCATTTTATTTTAACATTTATTTCCGAAAATTTACGGCCGCCATTAATCAGCCTTGTTCCAAGGCTTGGTTGCGAATGGGAGAAAGTGACGTCAAAGACTCAAACATACCGCACGGGTTGAAATTGTAATAACAATCAGCATAGAAAATTGCACGAAAAACAAGTCCAAAGTTTTTGTTGCTTTTCGCGTGATTTTCAATACTTATTGTTATTATAATTTCAACCCGTGAGGTATGTTTGAGTCTTTGACGTCACTTTCTCCCATTCGCAACCAAGCCTTGGAACAAGGTTGATTAATGGCGGCCGTAAATTCTCGGAAATAAATGTTAAAATGAAATGACTTCTGATGTTCGTAATGGATTGAAATTTGGCAAGATGAGTAAGAAAGTCTAATAGTACACGAAAATGTAAAAAAATGAAAATCAAAAATTTGATCATAGGGACACTTTAAGGGTACAATTCTTGGTTTTCACGTGACGTCATTAAATTCTGAAATCAAAAATCGCTTAGCCTGCTTAACTTTGATTGTCACCACATGAAAGACATCCTTAAAGCGTATCTGTTCACAAATTTCCAGCTAGATAACTTCATTTGTGATGAAAATACATCATGTTGAACTTTCGAGATTTCCGCCCTACGTGACATCAAGATGGCGGCGTGACAAAGTTGTCAATCTCGAAAAAAGGTCTTTTCTGGAAATTTTTTGCCGTTTAAACAGTTTAAGTATTGAGAGAGATGTTTATGGAAATATATACTAGCTTCGTAAAGAAAGGCCAATCCCCTTTATAGCAAAAGTGAGTGCCAGATGTTTTCCCCGTTTTACAGCCGCCATGTTGGTGCCCACATGACTGGGCACCAACATGGCGTCTCCATACTAAGCTCTATAAATTTGCGTAAAATGTTTCGGCGTATAACTCAGGAACGGTAAATCGCACAGACCTGAAATTTGGAAATATTGTTTATTTATTAACATTTTATAACATGTGAATTTATCAGCTTTTTTCATCGGATGGTTTTGGATTTATTTTTTGACGGCGTGACAGTGAAAACCAGCAATTGAAATCGGCCGTGAAAATCAGCTTCTTGTTGGTTGATAGTGGCTCTTATGGCATCCTTGTAAACATGGCTGGGAGTATTTCGATTTATATTCAGTTGCCCTTACGAAAAAGAAAAACGCGAGCAACCCTAGTTCCCAGTATCAGTTAGATTGTAACTATTAAAGATTGTGGCCACTCGCACCAACTCGACGCTAGTTTTAACATATAGATAGGCCCTGTGGACAAGGTTGAAGAATCACTTCCTTCCTAGTGCATGTGTTTACTGCATGCTGCTAAATTTTTGGATGTACATTTCTTTTGATATTTTGGTGTCTACCCGTTGAAAGCCAACTCATCTAGGTCACTTGGTGGGTAGCAAGAGATTTTTCACCCACACGGCTGTCACGCGTGAGCAGCCTTTGATGTTATCGTCCTATCTGATCTTCTTCGGCCAAATTTTCATTAATTTCGCGTCTTAAAAGAACAAAATATTTAAAGTTTCAGAGGCTTTAATGTGTGAAGTGTCCGCTTTTTCAGAATTTATTCTGTAGAAAGTCTAAATCGTTCATCTCAGATACGTCACCAAAACTTGCCGAAGCTAAACACCTGAGAAAAGTCGTGCCAAAGAAGAAGCTTCAATTTATGCTGAATTTGGTCAAACGAGTGATGAACTTGTAAATGTGCTGTCTTCACGTTCATTTTTTAATTTTATGTAGACGAAGGATCTTTCTCTTGGACAAAGGAAGACAAAGAAACCTTAAAAGAAATATCAGTGATAATGGCGGCAGATGGTGAGTGGGCGTCATCCCTACTCAGCGTATCCTTGTTTGTTGGAGGCGTTCAGACTGTGGAGATATAAAAGTAAAAGGTGGTTTGCAGAGATGATAATTATTGTGAGAAGAAGAAAAGGAGAAATATAATTTTATTAACGAGGCTCTGTTAGGAGTACGACGTAGGAAGTGGTTAGGACATATAACGATGTGTTTGGCTAGACGAACCAAACAGAACTCGAAGGCTAGCCAGAGAAAGAACCAAGGAGAACCAAATAACTCGAAGGCTAACTTTAATCTAAAACACACGAACACGCTTACATCCGGGCTATTTGTAAACAGTTGAAAAACACTTCATTTAACATACATGAAATATCGTCACATGACACATACTCAGGATAGAGGGCAGAAACGACTGTATGACAGCACTGGGATGGACACCAGAGGGTCGAAGGGCAAGAGGGAGGCCGAAAACTACATAAAGAAGAATTGTAGAAACGAAGAGAAACAAGGCAGGGTGGCCGAGTTGGAAGCAGCCAAAGAGACAGCAAAAAAAGGGCGGGATGGACAGACAACGTGACAGCCTTATTTATGCGCCTTCTGTCGCGGAGAGAGTTAAGGTTAAGGTTATGAGTCTTATAGACAAGAGGTAACTGGCAAGATAATTTTAGGGATAAGGTGTCACCATCAAAATAATAAAGGCATAGCCGATAAGGGATAGCCCAGTCTAGAAGAAATTAGGTTTAGGGAGAAGTACAGGTTTTAGGCAGAGGAGGGACGACTGCCGTCCCACAATACCACGCAATCGCATTTCTGTCACGCTCTCAAAGATGGCGAGGAATTTTCTAAGAAATACAGTGGAATGAGGTGCCGGTTTCTTACTGTTCCGTTAGACGAAGTGGAGGTTAGATACCAGTTTTGTACTGTCGAACTTGTTAATTTTTTATTTGTTTTCTTTTCTGGAACAGTTGGCCGGCTTTTAATGTAAATTATTTAGGTTAACAATGTGAGGTATTTTGACCTCGTACCACGGGTCAATGACCTTGTTGAAATAAATCGTTGGTGTGCATTAATAAGAAGGAGTAATAAGCATTTTCATTGATATTCGTCGCATTGTATCGTTATTCCTTTGAACAGTTCTAAAATGCTCCAAAATGCTCCGCGATATCGTCCAGAAAATATATTGTAAAAAGCGCTTATATTTGGCTACTTGCAATATGAGACACGAGCAGTACAAAAATAGATAGGTAAACACACGTACGACTCCCACTCGTCGCAAAAATGTATTTTTAAAAGCCTGAAATTTAAAGCTTTCCCAGAAAGACTTCAGAAAGAATTGCGCCTTTAGATCACAGTTATGAATTTGTTCTCTTTGATGATATGGACTTTTTGATCTCGGCGGTTTATCTCTTAAATTGATAAGAGGATTTCATGCTGTCCAGAGCCGTTAAAATTATTTTATTTCTTTATGCCGTTGTTCGGTGCTAGCTCTATTAGTATACATTGCGGTTTCTTTGGCTCACTTTTGTTGCAAGATGAATACTTAGCGGCTAATTCTTATCGCTTTGAAATGCCTAGGATCGTTAAATTTCTCAGACCGTGATTTACGTACACGTACGACTCCCACTCGTCGCAAAAATGTATTTTTAAAAGCCTGAAATTTAAAGCTTTCCCGGAAAGACTTCAGAAAGAATCGCGCCTTTAGATCACAGTTAAGAATTTGTTCTCTTCGATGATATAAACCTCTTGATCTTGGCGGATTATCTCTCAGATTGATATCATAGGAGGATTCATGCTGTCCAGAGCCGTTAGAATTATTTCATTATTTCGTTATTCGGTGCTAGCTCTATTAGTATACATTGCGGTTTCTTTGGCTCACTTTTGTTGCAAGATGAATACTTAGCGGCTAATTCTTATCGCTTTGAAAGTGCTAGGATCGTTAAATTTCTCAGACCGTGATTTAATTTATGTCTAAAGTCTGCGGTGTGCAAGACTTGTGAGAAAGTGTTTCCGGCATCACGGATGTAGGCGTCTTTAGATCCGAGTCTCAAAAAGCCGTAGTCTACAATTCCACTGCAATGAAATCATGAATTCTTGCAATAATTTTTAGTTCCTTAGTTAGTTCTGTAGTTGAGTAGTGTGTCTCAGTGGAGCTAGGATAAACCTCCGTTGTTTTGTAATAAGGGTTTAATTTGGCATGCAACAGATAATCTGCAGCATGGTTGCTGTTTTGTAAATCTCACGGATGCTAGTAAATTCTTACATTCTTTCCTTAAGCAACGAATGAACACAACTTTATGTCCTTAATCGGTTCTTTGGCGAACCTCGTCAGTTGCTACCATGTGTAAAGGTCGCGTAGGACGGATTCGCTCTCAGCGCCATTATGCAATGGCGCCGCTCTCGCGTGGGTTCTGAACTGATCCAATGCCAAACTGTACTGATGACGTCATCCGAGATTCGATAATATACTTGGAAATGCAATGCATTGTGGGACGGCAGTCGTCCCTCCTCTGGGTTTTAGGTGGTTTTAGGGAGTAGGCAGACCCAATAACGACCTGGAGGCGGAAAACAGTGGAAAAAGAAAGAAGGAAGAATGGTGCGACTGGAACACTACAAGAGACGCAGCCAGAGACAGACTCGACATTGTCTTCTGGGACTGAAATGATATTTTTTCTTCTAGTGATTTACGACGATTCCTTGACCGATGCCTTCTTTGAAAAAGTTTTGCGTCTTTTGAAAGCAAACACACAAATAGTTCTTTTCTTGGCGCTTGAAAAGCGGTAAGTTTGATTACCAAAACAAAACCAGTATTAAGTAAACATTTTCTAAGCTGAATAGAGTGTTTTCACTCAGTCCCGTGGGACTCAAATGACAAAGGCCATGGCAGCCATATTGGTGTTCCTAACAAAAGAAGTTAATTAAAATTCTTTTGTACGGGAACGCCAATATGGCGGCTATGACGTCAAGTCAAAACGCTCTATAGCCCAATTTACAGTTGTCTGTTTAATGACCAGGGCCCGGTTGTTCGAAAGCCGGTTAACGCTAACCCACGATTAAAACTTAACCGAGGATTCAATTTTTCTTGTTAGAAGTGTTTTCAAAAGCTAATTATAAGTTACATGCGAAGACAAGTCAGAGACGAAACTAAAGGGCAAAAATACTTTGGAAAAATCTCCATTGATTAATTATTTAACTGGAATCAAAATTGATGCTAACCCTGGGTTGGCTTAACCACGCTTTGAACAACCCGGCCCTGGCTTTTGTGTGGAAGTGAGGCTGGATTTGACCTTGTTTTGACACAAACCTTCCTTCTTTTCATATGTAAATCGTGTTGTTCTTATGCTAACTAGTTTTTGGTCAGCATGATTTGTATATTAAAAGCAGGAAGGTTTTGTATAAAAAACAAGTCAACTCCAACCTCACTTTCACTCAAAGGCCAGGGCACTAAGCACACAACTGTAAAATGGTTTATTGCTGCTTGGTTAAACCATTGCTTTCAAGGTCATTCCTTGACTCAGGTAAAACGCCCGTTCAGTGTACCAATAACTTCGCTCGTACACAGATTTCCTCACTGGGAGTCAACAGGATGAAATCAATAAAACAATATTTGATTTTTATTTATTATTTCGTGTGTTTAACGAGAGTTACAATTCGTTATAGGGTGCGTTCACATTAGAAAGTTAACCCTTTCACTCCCAGAGTCAATTATGGAAATTAACATGTAGTGTAGTTCTAACTGTTGAGTCTGTCGACGAAATCCTATGGTATGACCATGTTGTGCGCGCTGAAGTGCTGAAGTGGATTCGACGTAAACATCAGTACCAAAAAAACTATCTAATGCGACCGCAGCCATAGTCGTTAACCAAAGGTGTTCCTCCTACACCAGCTAATTTAGAAATGTAGCAAACAACCTGGAGAAAAATCCTTCAGAACAAGGTGACAACCGCCAACAAACTCAACCCGCATACCGCATCGATTCTTCGAATAGAACCGGAGCCGCAAGATGGCGAATGTTCTCACCAACAGCCCTCATTAATGTTTAAAAGAGCTTATATTACCGACAACTGAATGCATACTCAACCAATCAAAATCTAATGATTTGTCGGTCATGTAATGAGATTATTGATTTTGAACTCTCAATAATGACATTACGACGTTTTACTTATTTTTTCAGTTTAAACTTCACACTTAAGGACCTTGCCGTGACGTCCCCAGCGTACAACTATTTTCTTGGTAGTTTAGAAGAGTTGGAAACCAAGGAACAAAGATTAAGGGCGAGGAAGCTCGCCACAGACTTTCCGAACTATCTTCAGTATGAGAGAGTCAAGGAATTGGTAAACGTCTGCCTTTCACTGTTCAATTATGAATGCACAATTGTACTAATTACAAAAAGGAAACTTTACACCATTTTTATTGTTACTGACCAGTCAAAAGGCATCTTTAAATCAGTAGACTAAACCCAAAAATAATGGTCCAGTGTTGTTTAAAATCATTTTACTCTAAGAATGATGTGCTCTAAAAGTAAAAAATAAGTGTCTTAGTCTCTTGGCCTGAAGATGGCCATGATGGAAACGGATTGCATCTTAGAAAAATCGGGTAATTTTTTTTAAGTGTATCTCTTGTCTTTTGCACAAACTGTAAAAATAAAATCCCGCAAAAACATACTCCCACAAAACCTTTTTCTCTCCCACTGAGATTTTCAAGTATCACCAGTTGGTGTCAAAAAAAGCACATACACTTCGGACCTACCTTGACTAGAATGCATGGATACACTAAAACCATATCCTGCAATTCGATTGACATGTTTGTGTCAAGATATGCAACCACGCTCGCAATGTTTACCAATGTTTACTTCTTAAAAATGTACCTTATAGGTTTAGACAAATGCGAATTGCTATAAATTAGATTGATATATTCTTGCACAGCCCAGAAATATCTGGCCGAAAACCCACGAAAGTTACGTAAAATCCGTCCGCCATTACTCCGTTCATAAATCCGAGCCCACGTTCTACTGGTTTGCGATCTGGTACACGTGACTTGATTTGTGACGTCAATGACTCAACGCGGTTCCCTCCGGGTCACAGACAACAAAGCCAAAAGGCACGTGTTGAGTCATTGACGTCACAAAATCTTTAGGCCAACTCGATCCAACTCTCAGTGTTCGGTCCCGGTTATTTTTTAATTGAGTAATGGCGGCAAGCCGAATTCGAAATGTAAAGTTAAAATAATGGCACTTCCCGTACGAGTTTTGACTTGAAACTTCGCAAGGTAAAATAACGAGTACTTATTTTTTCAAAATATGAAGAGAACAGAAAATGTATATTTTTGATCATAGTGGCACTTTAAAGGAGATATGTCATGCGGATTTTGATATTTTGGGGTCAAAACTGCCCCAAATTAAAACTACAATGTAACTATATTTGCCATATACGAAATGCTTGTAGAACACTAAGAGGAAGATATCAAGTGAATTTTCAAACAGAGAATAAACCGTCATTTAGAGTTTTAGCTTTTTCAAGACACATGGCGATAAACCTATTATATGTAATAATTATTGTTTTATACATTTATTATTTCCTTGAATTTTTATTGTTATGTATAAATTTTTAGGATGTAAATAATTACGTAATTCAACCCACGGGCTGCAATGTGATTTTAAATATACTATCTATTTCTATCTGTTTCCAAACTTGAAACAATTGGCTCAATTTTTTCAATGAGTTGCAATCCATTTCCATCCTGGCCATCTGCAGCCCAAGACATTTATTTTAACTCTTATAGCACCAGTAGAGTAATTTTAAACAAAACTGGAGCACTATGTTTGGGTTTTTGCTGACATAAATACATCATTTGGGCTTTTTAAAGTGACATCCACTAAGAATGGTGACATAGCCCATTTAAGATAATAAATTGCGCCTTCGATGAAAGTCACTATGCAATAAGACAGTCACAGGAAAACTAAGATGTTGAACATGAAGCTTTCTTTTAGTTAAAACAAATCATTTGTGTTTTACTTTTGTTTACTTCAGGAGCTGTGGGAAATTAAGCCACCTTGAGCGAACAACAACCCGACCAACAATCACTTGGAGTGCCTGCATGTGCGTCCACTAATTTCTGAACTACATAGAGATCATTTATAATAAATAATAAATAAATAATAAATAAATAATAAATAAATAATAAATAAATAATAAATAAATAATAAATAAATAATAAATTCTGTCATCAGTTGGATCAACAGGGGCACCCTACGAGGAATGTTTAGGAAAATAAATGGCATTGTACCGTTTTTAAGTCGTCAATACGACTTATCGCGGTTACTGGAGAAAAGTCACTCACTCATCGTAAACTTTATATTAAATTTATATTAAATTGTTGATATGTTACACTTCGGTATAGCATACATGGATTAAATGAGACTAAACCAAGTCCGCCATTACGGTCCTTGTGTTTACGAATGTTCCGCGATGAGATAAAACGTCGGTTTGGCAAAACGTTGGGGTTCTTTAACTTGTTATTTTTGTTTGGCAAGGATATCTGACATTAATAATGAAGGAAAAGGTAAGTTTGTCCCGTAATTTTCTTTTTCGCTAATAAACATTCCTTCGTGTGAGGCTGACAAACATTGCCGAGCTGAGATTGCACAGTACGGACTGTAATTCATCTTTAAAGCATTGTTGATAAAAATCACAGCGGATTTACCTGCCACGTGTTTGCTATACGTTCTGGAGAATAACCCAGGACTCCCTCAGCTACACATTAAGGTTTTAGAGGTCCTTCTTTGGTAAAAGATATTGGTACGTGGATCTGCAAAATAAGGGAAGTAGTCGATCATGACATGTACAATCTAAGAGGACCCACCTTGTGTAGGGTAGGAAAAGGTCCGATGGTTGTTTCATATTCACGACTTGGCTCGCAAGGAGCCTTTGATTTTTTTTTTCACATCATTTTAATGTCTTTAAATGCAACTATGTGAAAGCGAATACAGTTTGCGTTTTTCGGTTGTTTTAGCTGAATATTTCAGTAGTAGAAAATGTTAGTGAAAGGAATCTTATCCCCGAATTAAGTTGTTCCTTAATCTTTCTTAAAATCCTAGCTGACCTTATTTCGTACCCAAAACAACATTTTTTCCCCTCCGAAAACAAAAGGCGTTAAATTTTCCGATGTTACGAAAGTTTGAGGCGACATTTTACTAAAGAAAGCCGAACAGCTTCCGAACATCTTCCGAACATTTTCCGAACACTTTTTATCCTCTCCGAAAACAAAAGGCGTTAATTTTTCCGATGTTACGAAAGTATGAGGTGACATTTCACTGAAGAAAGCCGAACAGCTTCCGAACATCTTCCGAACATTTTCCGAACACTTTTTAACCCTTCCGAAAACAAAAGGCGTTAACTTTTCCGATGTCACGAAAGTTTGAGGCGACATTTTACTAAAGAAAGCCAAACAGCTTCCGAACATTTTCCGAACACTTTTATTCCCTTCCGGAAACAAAAGGCGTTAACTTTTCCGATGTTACGAAAGTTTGTGGCGACATTTTACTAAAGAAAGCCGAACATCTTCCGAACATTTTCCGAACATTTTCCGCACACTTTTTATCCCTTCCGGAAACAAAAGGCGTTAACTTTTTCGATGTTACGAAAGTATGTGGCGACATTTTACTAAAGAAAGCCGAACATCTTCCGAACATTTTCCGAACACTTTTTATCCCTTCCGGAAACAAAAGGCGTTAACTTTTCCGATGTTACGAAAGTTCGAGGCGACATTTTACTGAAGAGAGATTGCAAGGTTAGTACAGTCATATCTTTTTCTTATCAGCACATAAATAACGCCCAAAAAGAAATCTTTTTTGACCGGCAGCTTCCATGGATTTTTAAACGTATAGGGCGATTCTCAACTGGGTGACCTTTTCATGATTACCGTAATTACAATTTCAGTAGTCAGCTGAGTTGTATCTTGTTTGGCAAGTAAGGTGCATCCAAACTATAACCTCAGATTGAAATAGGTTAACTCTATGTTTTTAATCATTTTTTGTTTTCTTACAAAGCATCATTACAATAGTTTTCACGATAAAAAAAATGTGATTTTCGATCAATAATAATACGCTTGATTGCACTGAAGTTTAATAATCACTGCAATTTCAACTGAAGCCCTCAAACTAAGTCAAAGACCCGTCTCAGCGATCAATGCGCAACACTGAAACGACTCAATCTATGAAAAGTAAAGCTGGAACTGTGTAACTGTGGGTAGACGGGCTAAGCGTCCCACATTTTGTGTTACGAGCTGTTTCCGGCTTTAGTGTTCTCAAGCATGTCAACTGGTGCATGGCTTGAGCCCACTTTGCATAACTTAAACATACAATCGACTTTGGAGAAATTTACCGAAACAACCTCAAAGTTGGCAATTTATATTCATCATACGCCATCTCAGCTGCTCAATTTCAATTTTGGTTTTTGAATGCTGGAAAAAAGTCTGAAATTTCAATTGCAAAATACCGTGAAACAACCATCACCGCAGGACATACTTTCAAGAGCTATCGTTTGAATTGTTACACTCGATGATATTCAAATGTTAGAACCTATTGTCATATTGATAGAGCAGTTTTCAATTGAGTATCGTAAAACCAAAACCAAAGTAATTACTCTGACCAATCACAGCAGTCGTAAACAATCCAATGAACCAATCAGAGCTCGAAGCAATTACATGTCGCGGGCGCCAAGCGCGGGAAAACGCGTGCGAGCAAGTCACGATTGGTTTTGGTTTTACTTCTGATTGGTCGAGAAAGTGGCGCGAGATTTTTTAGCCAATCACAAAGCGTAGCAATGCAAAACCAAAGCAATTGTGTAATTACTTTCGACAGTCAATTGAAAACTGCTCTAAAAGACCTGATTCTAATTAGTTTTAATTTTAATTACTTTAAAGTAATTAGTTTTCCAATTCAAGAGAGTCTATTCTGTGTATAATAAAAATGTTTCAGTGAAATATCAAAATACCTGCTAATTAATCGCACTTTTTCACTATCATTTAGCCCGGCAGAAAAAGTGAAACTTGCGTATCTTTAGAAGATCTCCGTGGCAATCGCTTTCATGGACACCTATAGGGAAGATATCAATGACGTCACCAATTGTTATTAATGTGTCAACCAGAGCCTTATTGCTGCCGAAACAAAGGGTTCTTTTTTTCCAGTGGTTGGCACATTTGAATAACAAAACGAATGTTTGTAAACAGATATCATCCCTATTGCAAATTGTTTGGGATGGTCTGAAATGTACACACAGCAAATTTGAATCAAATTGGCTGAGTTTTAGCAGAATCCTCGGTAGGAAAAAAGATGGCGACTGGTACATTTACCCATAATTCTTAGCGCACAAAAACCTTAACTACGTTCATAAAAATGTAAAGAAAAGTTATAAAATCTTCAAACCTAGTCTACACATTGTCCTTAGTACTGGAACAAATATTGTAAAAATTTGGGTTTCTTTGTGCCTTATGTGCTGTGTTAGGTCCGCAAGGTATTGTGGTAAAATGAACAGCCGCCATCTTTTTTCTTACGGTGGATTGTGAATCATTTTTTATGTTGTGTGGAATTCACATGGAGCAATGGGAATTTAACTTTTTTTTTTTTTTTTTTTTTTTTTTTTTTTTTTAAGTTTATTGATTTTTCTTTTTTTGCACATAAAACAATACTAAATAAAACCATATTACTTACAAAAACACTTACACTACTTACAATACTAATATTATACTTACATTTACATTGCATTACATTACACTGTTTATACTTACACTATTAATACAAACACTATTTACAATACATATAATACAATACACAACAAACTACAACACACTACTTAAACTATACTACCTATAAAGTGATACTTACACTATTTACAATACGGTACTAGAAACGACTAAAAGAAATACGAAACTACTTACAATACGATTTTACTAACGAAACGATACTTATGATACTAAGAACAATACTACTGCTGCGATACTATACGGATACGATTACTTATTACAAATAGATAAATTTAATAAAGTTACTTACAAATGTATAGTAACGATATTTGTATTTACACAGCTAGTTTCAAGTAGTTAATTGTTTAAAAAATTAGACCATTTTTTAGTAAAAGAAGGTAGTTTATTTGTCATAATCGCAATGTATTTTTCTAATTCAATTTTTTCGTTAACGAGGGTTATAAAATCTGTGAAACGGGGTCTTTTGTCATCTTGTACTGCGTTAATGTAAAGAAAATATTTTCCAATTATGATCAAGTGATTTAGGGTTAAACCGGACGATGTATGTTTTAAAACACCATAGATAATTTCGTTTTGCTCCAAAGCAATGTTTCCTCTACATGAAGCGTTGTACCACCTTGTAAATTTATTCCAAAAGGATTTAGCAATTGGACATTCCACAAATAAATGGAGTGGTGTCTGATCAATGTCATGGCAATAAGGACAATCGGGTTGCTGTTTCTTTTTCATCTTATACAGTATTTTATTTGTATACAGGATATTATGTACTATTTTATATTGAAACACGGATAATTTTACCTCATTTGTGACACAAAAAGGAAGTGAATAAATTTTTTGTCTTTCTTGAAAGATAAAGCCGCTTTCAATAAGTCTTTTCTCGGCAGTTGGAGGAGGGAATTGCTGGTGATTGAGTAAAGTATTGTAAATTGTTTTACATGTGAGCTTTTCGATTGCAAGTGGTACGTATTCAGTTGACGGTAGAAGACATTCCTGCTTTAGCATAGTTTTCCATTCCTGTGGTATTGCAGATAGAAGGCTGTAATACTGTAGAAAATTACTCTTAACATTGTATTTCTGCATGAAGGTTTTAAAAGGCATCAAGGTGTTACTTTTGTTGTCGAAAAGGCACGAGAGACTTTCAATGTCGACTCTTTTCCAACCAGGGAAAAAAACAGATAACTTGTTTACTCGAATAAACTGATTATTCCATATTATTTGATTTAGCACGTCACCTTTTGTTTTCGGATTAGTGCTATTAATTTTCTGCCAGTGGGAAATTATATCTCGATAGAATTTTGGTAAGTTTTCATTCAGGGGTAGATATTGAATGTCATAGTTACACCGGAAAAGGAGATTGCCGCCAACGTTGGAAAGTAAAGACAGTGGGATAAATTTCCATGGTCTTTTATCGTTAGCGCACAAGCGCTTTACCCAGACTATCTTTAACGCTTTATCAAATAGCGTAAAATCTAACATATTAAGTCCCCCCTCGTTCTTATTTTTAATTATAGTCGTTTTTTTGAGTTTTGGATTCTTGTACTTCCATATGTAATCAAAAATTATGTTGTTTACTTCATCGGTAAACCCATTTGGAGTGTCTAACACGCTGCAGATAAAAGTTAGTTTGGATATTGCTAACGTTTTGACTATATTTACTCTTCCATACATAGATATGTCTCGAGATGACCAAATGTTGAGTATCTTTTTAAATTTAGGCAACTTTTCAAAGAAGTTTTTTTTTGTGGCAAGTTCTTCATCATATGAAAAATATACACCTAAGGCGTAGACGGACTCATCGCTTAATTTTAAATTTAGAATGGAATCCTTTCTCTGACGTAATGATCCCAGCCAAGGTATTTCTGATTTAGATTGATTTATTCGAAGACCAGAACAGTTTTCAAATTGTTGCAGCAGATCAAAGAGCCTATGTACAGACCGAATATCTTTAACAAAAACAGTTGTGTCATCGGCGTACTGGGTTATTTTTATAGAGTTATTTGGATCAATTTGAATACCTTCTATTTCCCTTGAGCGTTTAATTGCGTTGCTTAAAATTTCTACTCCAATAACAAACAAGATCCCAGATAGTGGGCAACCCTGCCTGACACCTCTGCTTAGATTAAAATGTTTGGTGGCAAAGCCATTGTTCAGGACACAACTTGATATGTTATTATACAAGACTGTGATCCATTGTCTTAATTGAGGACCAAAGTTAAAAACTTCAAGGCATTTTTGAAGGTAGCTCCATTCAATAGAATCGAAAGCTTTTTCAAAATCAAGAAAGACCGCTACACCTGGAATGTTCTTCTTTTTAGTAAAGGACATCATATCTGTTATGATTCTGATGCTCTCACCTATATATCTTCCCTTTACGTATCCTGTTTGATTCGAGCTAATAATCGTGGGTAACACTTTTTCCAAGCGTAAAGCTAACGCTTTTGTGACAATTTTGTAATCGTTGTTCAATAGGGAGATTGGTCTCCAATTTTTGAGGTATTTTTTGTCTTTGTTCTTCTTTGGTATTAACGATACAATACCGCGTTTTTGTGAGATTGACATGTCACCATTCTCAAAGGCATAATTAAAGCTATCAACCATGATTTGACCGATGGCATTCCAGAAGAACCGATAAAATTCAATAGTAAAGCCGTCGGAACCAGGTGTTTTATTATTCTTAAATTGTTTTAGCGAATTAGTACATTCCACAAGTGTAATCAGCCCTTCGCAGGTGTCCGCTTCTTCCTGTTTGAGAGTATTCAGGCCGTCAAAAAAGTGCTCGAAATTGGCAGATTCTGGACATACATTTTTAGCTTGATAAATTTCTTTGAAAAAGCGTTCCTCTTCTTCTAAAATTAATTTAGGTTCATGAACTATGTTGCCGTCTTCTTTTGTTAATGAGGTTATGTGTTTCTTCTTGTGGTTCATTTTTTCCAGGTTATAGAAATATTTATTGTTCTTTTCACCGAACTCGTACCATTGTGCTTTACTACGTGTCATTGTTCCTCGTGTTTTTCTAGAGACAATCTTTGCTAATTCTTTTTTGACACGATCCATTTCAACTTTCGTTGCTTCGCTAAAGTTTGATCTAATCTTTTCCTGTAATTGGTTGAGTCTCATAAGCAAATCTTTTTCTTCGTTTCGTTTTTGTTTAGCTTTATTTTTAGCGAAAATTATTGTTGACGCTCTAATTTCCATTTTGATCATTTCCCAAAATAAGCCTTTATCACTGAGGCTACAATATTTGGAGGTGAACTCTGGTATTTGTTTTGTTATCATCTCCGTATAACACTTATCCGTTAACAATGAATTATTAAATTTCCAGAATCCGGGGCCATGCTCTGTATCATTACTTTCTAAGGACATTGACAGAGTTATAGCAGAGTGATCGGAAAAAATGTTAGGCACAATTTTAGCGTTTTGGATTTCGGACTCCATGCTTTTTGATATAAAAAGGTAGTCCAATCTGCAATAGATTTTCATGGATGAATTATTCCACGTGAATGCTTGTTCATTTGGATGTTTGCAGCTCCAGGTATCAATAAGATCGTGAGTTCTCATTAGAGTTTTCATTTCTTGAATAACTGTTTTCTTTTGTTCGAAAGAACGCCCTCCGCGTTTGTCAATTTCATTCATAACACAATTCAAGTCTCCCCCTAGGACCACTCTTTCGCCTGCATATTTGTTTAAAACGGAATTCGATAGCCCTCTAAGGAATTGCACCTGTTGAGTTTGATCATTCGGTGCGTAAATATTTAGAAAAACAAGTTTCTCGTCTTCTACCACTGCTTCAGAAAGGATATATCTACCATTCTTGTCGCATATAATTTGTTCGATGTTTACATCAAGTTTTGGCTTGAATAAAATCATTACTCCTCGACTGTGGTTACTGCCATGACTTCCAATCATTTTACCACCCCATTCTGCTTCCCACGATTTTAAATTTTGCGCAGAAGAATATGTTTCTTGTAAAAATACTACATCCGATTTTTGCTGATGCAGCCATCGAAATATTTGACGTCGCTTGATCGTCTTGTTTAACCTAGTCTACACATTGTCCTTAGTACTGGAACAAATATTGTAAAAATTTGGGTTTCTTTGTGCCTTATGTGCTGTGTTAGGTCCGCAAGGTATTGTGGTAAAATGAACAGCCGCCATCTTTTTTCTTACGGTGGATTGTGAATCATTTTTTATGTTGTGTGGAATTCACATGGAGCAATGGGAATTTAACTGATCAAGGTTTGTTTATCCTGATACAGAATACTAATAGGAATGCTAATATGCTAATAAGCTTCAATGCTATTGCTCTTTTATAAGTAAGATCAGGACCCGGGGGAGGGGGATACTCCCCAAAAATTATATATCAGGGAGTAACCCCCCCCCCCCCCCCCCCCCCCCCCCCCCCCATGGGGGGATCAGGACTCGATTATGGTTCCTGCGTGCGTTGCTTGAAAGTCCCGAAAACCTTTTGGGCCCGAAAGCTATTTTTTAAATTCAGTTTCTAACGAATGGCGTTGAAGTTTTTAACCCGCAAACCAGCCAAGCTCGTGTAGTTAACGGAAGATTTAATGCCCACGATCTTTGAAAGAACTCGTTGAGACAACCGTCAGTGTAATGTCCTGTCAAAAAACACATTTATCGAAGCCCTCCCTTCTAAGCCACCCTTTAGATGTGGCCAAAACAAATGGTGGAAATGTATTCCCCATCTAATGCAGTGGACTGGGCTCAATTTCTAGCCGTTTTGTCCTTCGCGCGATGAGGAGGAACTGAAAAACGACTGCAAATCGGGCCTAGCAGTGGACTGGACCTCGAGGAAAAGGTAAAAAACTGATAACATTACTTGATACTTTTTACAACATTTCATTATACCTAACCGATTCAAAATAGAAACTTAAAAACGAAAAACGGCAACGTTCGAGAAGACTGACCGACGTAGAATCATAATATCTCCGCGACCCGCCAAACTCAATATCGTGCGGTCAGAATATTAATTTATGCCTAATTCGTTCCAAAAGACGTCAATCATTCGTCAAAAATTACGTGTTTACCGCTCATTTTCAACTTCGGCTGGATAACGCTAGCAGTCTAAACTATCGTAAGTGTTACAATATTATTATTTCAACCCTATAAATAGTCTATTTATCAGGAGGTGAATACACACGGTTAGCCTGCGAAAATAATACGGATCGATCATGAATCTTGAAGTGCGGTCGGTCACATTGTAATCATAAATTTCTCTCACTAGATCTAATAGCTATAGACCGCCACCGTCGGTCTTCTTGAGGGAAACCCAGGCGCTTGTACCTGTTTTAGGGCAAGAATTTCGTTTATTTCTCTTTAAACTACAGCTATTTCATTGCGCATTGGTCTCCGATACACCTTTTTAACGGTTCCATGCCTTGATGCGAGCCGTACATTTAATGCAGGGGACTGTATGTTTTAGACCGAGAATGAACTGATTATTTTCATTTATTCCCTTGTATTTCTTTCTAAACTACAGCTATTTTCTTGCATATTAGTCGCATGAACATTTTGATGCGCGTTTACATTTAGTACAGTTTGGGGAATTAAAAGCTCCATGACAGCCTTCTGGTCCGGAAAAAAATGCAATGTTGGCCGGTCAGTGATTATAGTGAGTTTAATATACATTCACCTCCGAACATCGAACCTGTTTCCTGTCTTCTTAATTTTCACAAATTATTATGATTATTATAAAGACCTTGTGATGTATTCGAGTCTTTAAAGGGGTGCTTTAATGCAACGAGGTTTTGTAAATTCCAAGGGTCCTGTTTGCCTCGGGATTTGGCGCGCAATTACAAGACCAATCATGCAGTCATATATCTTTTCATACGATACAATATTAAACACTTAATGACTGGTCCCGAGGGAAACATTGAATTTTGTTTCCCGATGAATCAGTCATTAAGTAATTTGTTATATAGCAACACAAGGCAGTTAGAAAATTTACATTCAAACCGTTTTTTTGCTTGTGACTTTGCAAACTCAGGCCTCGAGGCAATTTGCAACCCACGTGACCATCTTGTTCGCGTTTGGTTGTAAATTTGTGCGCTCTTGAAATTGAAAATTTGGCTCGGAATACCGTTAAAATGAGTTTGTCCTAATGTAGAAAATGACGTAATTTGCTCTTTTTTTGTCAACCGAAAGAGTTTTCAAGCAAGTTGTTCGCGCCTTTAACAATAAACACTTAATTAATGACTGGTCCCGTGGGAAACAGTGACTTTTGTTTTCCGCCGAGAATCTCGATGTTTCCCGAGACGAAGTCGAGGAAAACGTCGAGATTCGAGGGAAACAAAGTTCACTGTTTCCCGAGGGATCAGCCATTTTAAAGTAATTTGATAGCAACACAAGGCAGTTTGAAAAACGCGCCGAGCACTCGAGGTAAACATCAATCGCATCATAATCAATCCATCTTTTGTCACGGTCTGATCACGTGCGCTAGCGGGCAACAATGCGCTGTTACCCTCTGACGTCAAAAATGTTGCCCGCTTTCGCAAATCTTGCCCGCTCGTGGACTCTTGGCGGGAAACAGTTTGTTTGTTAGATGTCATGTGGCCATGAATCAACCAATGAACGCGCGCATTGTATTGATTAAAAACTTCAGCTATATATTACCAAATGAACTTAAAATATATACTTAATTCTACTCGCATTTGAGTAGCCATTACCTATGATCTATTGGAGTACAGACGCAGAGCTTACATCATGGAGAATTTGTTTTCTTTGTTTCGTCCAACACAGCGGACAGTTTTGAAAATGTGCACGAAATTATTCCGGAAAGTGCAAGTGAAGGCATCAACAAAAATGTTAAGCAGAAGCTATTGACAACCGAAGCGAAAAGTAGTTTTGTAGATATAGAAAATGCCGAAATTAGAAAAGAAAATTCTCGAAATGATTCATGATCACAGCCTAGCCTGTTACTGTATAAAACAAATAGATCATCGAAGACGTCCGAATATGTGGTAAGAACACACAACACACACACACACACACACATACACTTTATCAGTGTCCAACAGTGTCCAACTCGTCTCAGGCTCGTTGGCCACCTTTTTGTTCTTACCACATTTTGATGTCATCTGTTAGGGGCGAAACCAGGAGTTTTAGAAAGAGGGGGCCGTAAAAATCGTGGGCACGTCAGGGACGAACCATTATTTTTTCTGGAAAGAGTGGGGGGGGGGGGGGGGGGGGGAAGAGAGAAATTATCCTCTGAAAACATTTTTTTTTTCATTTTGTTTTTTACAGTGCTATCTTTTCTGGTGCTAAAAATAATTATTTAAGCTTAAGCTATTTTTCGAAAAAAAATAGTGCTATAGCCAATTATTTTGGCCACATACGCTCCTGGTGATTTATTGTTTGTTGTTCCTTTCTACAACATTCATCGTTTTAACTGCTACGCAGCTATCGCTACTGGCGCAAATAAGGGGCATACGACAGGAAATATGCAAAGGTAGAAGCAGGCTTTTTCGCGATTCCACAGATGTTCCCACAGGTCATTATACTCGTACCACCCGGCCTGTGGTACCAGCGGTGAAGGCAGGTACATTGCTGATTTAAAATGATTCTCATCGCCATGGGTTACTCCAAATATCTTGTAAACAGTTAGTGACCCATTAGCTTTGATGGTGATATCGTCAGGAAGATGACAGACTTCTGAAACTCAGCCATTTCTTAACAGAATGTCAACGTTAAATGGCAAGGCAAGCGGCATTCTTTGAATGAAAACCCGTTGAAATTGTGACCTTAAGCTCTAGCACAACGAAGAGCTGCTTTTCATGGCTGCTTTTGCGAAGACAAGGTGAAGGAGTTGTCTCGTGCAGCCAAATAGAAAGAGACATCTTGAAGCTATTTTCAGCTGTATTTGCTTTCGCATCACTGAGCAATATTTCACTTCCCTGCAAACATTTTTTATGCCGTATATCGTGTTTGCAAACAATTTATTTTTGTCTTTTCAGGCCCTGCAAACATTTTTTTTCTCAATATTTCTCATCTTCCTTTCTCCCCTCGGGGTATACCCCCCGGAAATTTTGATAATTTAAGTACTCTGAGATGCAATCCGGTACATCCCTGGCACTCAAATTTGGCAAATGCCAGAATCCCATATTGAACAAGAAATGTTGAAATATTTTATGGTCAAACATGACTTGAATCAACTCGACATGTTTTACAAACGAAATCCAAGTAACCGGAGAGGTATGGGAGCTAACTAAGCTTAGAGTCGTCCATCTCAAAATACCATCCGATAGACGTTGTTCTCAAAAGAAAATATAAATCCCAGGGACAAAAAGGGAGGCCGCTGCCCCCTCGGGCCCTATCCTAAATTCGCCCCTGACTGTGATATAACTGAACAGAGGCATGGCAAAATGGAACACGATTTACACTCGAAAAGTCTTTTATCGAACTGTTAATGCCTCATATTAGAAACGCATGATTCGTCGTCGTGTTGTACTGATGAAGCGTAACATCCACATCTAAACTTGGCAAAGGCACTACCAGCACGCCAAGATTGAAGATAAATAAATAATATATATAGATAGGCTGAGTCTAACAGCGCAGCTCTGTAACCAAAAAGCCGATGATAAACTAAACTGAGGTGAAAGGTCGGAAGCACAAGAATTTAGATTGACGACCGGGCTATTTTTCAGTTTTAGCAATTCTTAAAAACAGAATTACGCAACCGTCTGCACAGTACATTTAGACCGTACAAAAGTTCACAAAAACAACTTTTCCTCCGTCTAGAATAACTAGTACGACTACTTTCCGAATAAAATACACCAGTTGCTAATAAAAAATTGCCTGAGAAACTGATTTGGAAATCAAAATTGCAAAAAATACACAAACATATTTGCATAAGGCCACGCAAGTGAGGTTAGAACTATAAAATCCAAGTCTTGTTTTGTTTACATAAAATCGCTTTTCAACCTATGTAATGAATGAACAAACACAATCTTCCCCCTTAATCTTCTCCCTTAATTAGTATCCCTGTCTTGAGTAGCAAACCGCGAAAAAATGCAGGGAAATAACGACTAATTTGAAATGGTTTTCTCCGTTAAACACGGCAAAACATCAAAGAGTTTACCGAGCTGACGTGACATTCGGCCATGTAGCCGCGCGAAAAACAAAGCCTCGCTTTGATTTCAAAATTGCTAAGATCCCGGATGTTGCGTGGCGTCATACGCGCATGTTTTGCGACGTCATATACGCCCGCAAGCTAACCCTGCGCCAACCTCGTTCCCAAGGCCTCTCTCTTCAGATACCGCGAAACATTCCAAAAGCCATGACTATGAAAAATGAGGGGCATAGGTTCTATGAGTATGGGTACAAGTTAGTGTAGGTCAAGATAATATCAAGTACAATGCATGGTACAATTACTTGCGTAAGTTGCGCCAAAATGCTTTAGAAAGGTGAGTAAATTTACAAGGCAACATAACGGCGGAGAACACATAAAACACTACAAAAAATGATTGGGCAGTTAAGTGACTGACTGTAACAAAGGAAAATTTCAAAGTAAAATATAACAAGAGGCTACACTTAGCCTATACTCATGCGCATGAGACTCTAAGATGCGTTGATTGATATTGCCAATTTTTCTGTGCTCGCTTTTAATATTTAATTTATTGATTCCCGATGAAATCCACGCTCGTCTATTACTTTCCAAGCCGTGAATTATTTCTGTTACATTTGAAAAGACTACTTGAAAAAATAGGCAGTCGAGGACATGCTGTAAAAAGAAAATTGATAATCAATATAAAGACTTAGTTTTCCTGTGTTACTAAATCGCATGCAACCGGTGTAAAATGGGTTATTCCAGAAAAAATCCCCCCCCCCCCCCCCGACGGATGCAATATTTTTTTACCCCTCCCCCGCCCGGATTTCCCGGCCAGGCCGACCAACCCTCGCAGCTTGATTTTTAACCCAGATGCCCCCTCCTGCCCGGATTTCCATTAGCTTTTTATAGGCCCTAAATAAACAGGAAATCGCATTCAGGAGATCCGGGATTTTTTTAAAGTTTTCAAATCTTTGGTGAGAATTGCTATGAATTGGTCAAACATTTTGTAAATAAACGTTGCGTGACGCATTCACTAAAATCTCTCCGTGATTTTAAGACCAAATCGAAATGAAATGTTTCCATAACTTAAAGCTGGTTCTTTAAAAAATGCTTTGATTTTGCCATCTACAATAAGTTTTTTCCAGGCTTCACAGTTTCTTCAAAGTGTTGTCGCAAATACACAATTTTGCTTTATGCAAATTTTGTCAAATGTAATTTGATAGCAAGCTGTTTTCATATGACCACTGAATCCAAAATATATTTTCTATAAAAGGTCGAAACTTTTGAATGAAACTCGTATTTTTTTTAATGAAAATGTCTTCCTTTGATTGAAAGAGTCAAACACCTTTCAGAATTCAGTGATTTTCTGCTTCTGGAAGTCTTGGCGATTTATTGTATCCTAATTACTGCGCGGAACCGGCTAGCGTCTGCGAAAATATAATAAACATCACAAAATAATTCAATTCACCAACCTATTTTTATTATGCTTTCTAAAATTGCCGACTTTTCCTGTGTAATAGAATGCCAATCTTATCCGGAAAAATGATTCGCATAATGCTTTCGCTAATAAAAAATACAGTTCTGAATGGTCAAAGGTACAGAAATGAAATGCTGGCGGCGTTTGAATCATGAGTTCGGATAGCTCATGGTCTTCAAACAAACACTTCGATTCACAGCTCGATTTTTCACTAAAACCTTTTTCCAAACCACGAAAACACCTAAAATAATCTTTGAAAACAACACTTGGCCACATTTGGTGAAAGCTGTGCTTGGTAAAGCAGTAAAAAGAACGAGAAAGCTCCGTTTACCTTTCCCACGGATCCAAAGCGCGCACGTACAAACAGAACTGTGTTGACAATCGAGTCGTCTAATCCGAAGCTATCAGAACTGTCTCATCGTACAGCAATCGGGTGAACTCGGCACAACTTCACGCTTCGGAAAGTCGGACTTACTTACACAGGTGACAACATAGTGGTTACTAGTAACCTAGTAACCACAAAAAGCAATAAAGTCAGTAAAAATCGACATAAATATGACACGCATTCCACAGTCCATAATCCACAGAAGTCCAGTCCCGAAGTCCAGTCCTGAAGTCCAAATTTTTTATTAAAGTACGATGCTGTTTTGCCGTGTGTTTCTATTGTTCTTTCTTGAAAAAAGTCTTGAAATTACTTACCACAGGCAGCGAGGACTGCTCCGATACAGACATTGTAAAGATTCGGCAGTAAAGAAGGGAATAAATTGACAATATGCTTATCAGTGCGAGTGATCGATGTTTGGCATTTTTGCCTCGGAAGAACTCTGATGAGAAATAGCTCTTAGTTTTTTCAAAATTGCGCCAAATTCGGCCTCAAGTTGTATGCTGTGAAAAAAGCAACGTTTACCTCGATGGGAGAAATACAGGACTGACTTATACACCAATAAGACCAAATGATGGAAAATGTTTGTCATGCGCATGCGTATCAAGCATTTGTCTTATATTTCAATGTACCATAAGAAAAGAAGCAATTTATATTTAAATAATTTAAACAAGATAAGAAGACGTCCGACATGGAGAAGGGTTACTCCTTTCATTCAGTCATCGTACCTGCAAACCACGTTACTATTGAATGTTTTATAAATGAAGGCTGTACCACAATGAAGCCAGTCATTCTTGTGAAAATAATATATACCTGACGTGAACATTACTAATGTGAGTAGGGTTGTAGGAGACGCTGTCGTGACACTCCAGTAACGATATTTTGCCGGAAGTGAGAGTAGCCGGAAGTCACTAAACAGGAAGTGTAAAGAGCCAAGCTTTGAACCGGAAATGCACAATTTAAAATATGGGTGAATAAATTTGCATGCAAAATCGTGACACAAAAAAAAGTGATAAAAAAAAGAAAAACGGAGGGCATTTTATAACTCATGCCGCTATGCGCATGAGTAATAACTGTTTTAAAAGTCGTAAATTTTGCTTTTAGTGAGGCTTGTTATATGCACAGAACACCACACAAAGAGACGATGGTAAGCCTGTGTAAATAATGAAGTAATAGTTGCTTCGTAATGAGCGAACGTAGATTGGTCGCGCATTTGTTGAGATGCTGACTCGAGCACTAACCCCACTGCACGAGCAGCTGAAATCAACCAAGATTCCTACATAACAAACTTGTTTTAACTTGTTTTAACTTGTTTTAACAAGTTTGTTAAAACTTTGTTTTTGAAATGTAATTACATCAGCAAATTGAAGTTGAATGTATAAATTTGGCGACTTGTTCACAGTATCGCTTGCTATCTCTGTCTCGTCATAGAATACAAAAATTTGAACTCAAGACATGTCTATTTTTAAACCATTGTTGTCAAATTCTATATCCATTTTCGACCAACAGAAGAGTACCTCTCCCCGCGGGTGACATGCAGTGGTTTATTCAATAGGGAATAGAGTGGTTTTACTCTTTCAGCGGATACTCCTGAACCTCAATTTCCAAAATAGCTCATGCGCGCAATGCCTGCTCATGTTTAACGGCTACTTGTCCTGTTTCTCTATTTCCTTTGCAGAGTTATCCTTGCAAACAACGAGAGCTCAGTTTTCAAAGTACACGTAGGACAACATGAAAGGACAAACAACAATATTATAAAAACACCACTCAAGTGAAACTTTGGCACCTTTTTAAGATGAACTCAAAACATCTCCATCCTACCACTCAGGAACTCGACGAACTCGAAGAAGCAGACATCGTGACGTTACTACAGTCTTCGGACGCCGACAGTTCTTCCGGAGATGACGACACAACGGAGTCGAGCAAAACTCGGCCTCGCTCCTCACACGGTGACGTACCAGTGTGGAAAACAATAGTTAATATCGTCAACTACATTGAAGGAATTGGATTCCTTGCTCTGCCCTACACCTTGAAAAAAGGAGGAATAGTAGCAATAATGGCGTTCTTGATCATTCCTATTCTTCTTTGGTACACAGGAAAAATTTTAAGCGAATGCCTCTACGACGAAAAGGAGTCTAGAAAAATTCGTGCAAGGTCAACGATTAAAGATGTAGGTGACGTGCTTTCACCTAAATATGGTGGTAATATAGTGTTTGGTTGCATACAGGTTGATGTGTTTCTTCTCTCAGCATCGTACCTCACTCTCAGCGGATCCCTTATGCACCACGCCCTTCCCTCTGCACCCATTACTGAGCTTCAGTGGACATGTATCGCTGGAGCGATTGTTCTACCAACTACGTTCCTCAAGTCGCTCTCACATATCGCCTGGCTAAGTACGATCAGCATTTTTGCTATGATTACAACTGCGGTTACTGTGGTTTGGTACGGAGCAGAGCATACCTGCAAATGGGACCTGAGCATTATCCTGTTCTGGGACACTGAGGGTGTGTTTATAGCTTTGGCAATTATATTGTACAGTTATGCGTCGCTACCGATTCTACCTTATGTTGAAGAATGTATGGCGGAAAAACAAAAATTCAGCCAAGCGCTCGGTTTGGCCCATCTGATTAATGTTTTGATGAAACTACTTTTCTCCCTGTTTGGGTTTCTTTCCTTCGGCATCAACACGAATGAAGCTATACTAAACAATCTTCCCCCAGGTCCTATTCACATCACTGTTAGTTCTGTTTTTGCTTTAAGCTGCATATTATCATATGTGCTTGCTCTTTATCCAGTCATCGAGTCATTTGACAGCTTAACCACTTGCAATCAAAATGATAAAATTTCCTCCGTTTTAACGTACACAGTGGTTCGAATCTCGCTCGTTCTTTTGTCAGTTATCGTGGCTATTTTAGTGCCAAACTTTGCAATCATTATTTCATATCTTGGGAGTCTGAACGCGCCGTTTATACTGTATGTTTTTCCATGCGCAGTGCATTTGAAGCTTAAATATAAGTGCCTCAAGACATACCAAATTTCTACTGATTTATTCTTAATATTTTTCGGGGTTATAGCGGCTGTTTTTGGAATTATATTTTCCACCAATGCCCTGATAAAAGCCCTTTTACATTAGTAATTCTGGTAGTAATACCCTCGTGTGTTACGAATATGACACAATTTTCTTCGAAAATGACTTCCTTCAGGGCTCAAAGTTTATTTTAACCCGTGAGTAGGGGTTATCGGTAACGGGTCGCTAATTCACTCACTCACTCGCTCACTCCTTTCATCAGCTGTAAACCTACTGACGTAATGCTTTGTTACGAATGCGTTTCGAAACATGAACAATCCATCGATAACAATAACTAATCTGTTGTAAACGAATGTAAACAACAATTAGCTTAAAGATGTTTCGGATTTAGAGTCTTTGGTGCAACATTAAAATCGATCTTAAAGGATTTTTCAACTGAGACACGCGTTTTGATGCGTATCTACCTTGAAATAATAAAATTTAGTCTTAACTAAGCATGTCTTCCACGATGGTCGAGTGGTTTAGTGCCGGGAATGGCAACCGGGAGGTGCGATTCAGGATCCTTTTTTTTTTCTTTTTTGTTTTTTTCTTCTTCTCTTCTGAATATTATGAAAGTAATGTGGGGTTGGCTCTTGGAAGCCTTCGATTGACTTTGGGAGCATTAGTGCTATAGCCGGAGCAAGCTGGTCTGTAATTTTAGGCGCGCATAAAAAAAAAACTGGAGGCACAGCTCAAAATACTGGGAGCACCAAAAGAAAAATCAAAACCCTTCTGAATTTTAACGAATAAATAAATCATTGAACTTCAGTTCATTTTTCTATACAGTCAACTCCCTGTGAAAACAAGCCCACTATGGTACCAAACCCAACTGCCTTCATAATAAAGTAAATGACTGAAGTATGAAAGTAACAGTTTGCATGAACGTTTATTCATAAACTTGAAGCAGCAGTTCAAATATTAAATTTGCTTTGTTTTGCCCCAAACTGAATCCACCATGCGTAGCTTTAACTAGAATTTTCTTTTAATGACCTGTCAAATGAGATCAGAGCCAAGTCAAAATCTTTGACAAGATAAAATTGATCATATGTGATTGGCGTGGGAACAACATCTAAGTCCCCCGAAGGGTAACGAACCCATGCCTTCCTATAATCGGTCGGACGCTCAATCCCTGGGGGGAGGACTCCCATATAAAAATGACTGCCGGGCTCGTCGGAAATTTTCCAAAAACACCCTAAAAGGTACCAGACTCTTGTTTGATGGGCGTAGCTCAAAATAATTTTTACCCCTAAGAGGTACCAATTCAACAACAACACATGTCATATTCTGTCATAATTTTTCGGCTACCCTAAAAGGTACCGGGATAACTCTAACGTTAGTCATTTTAGATTTTAGCACCCTAAGCGTTGCCAGTCTACAAATTTTGAACCCCTTAAAGTTACAACGAGCGCCCCGGTCATTCTATATGGGTGTCCCCAGGGGACTCGATCCATTGAGTCAACGAGGACTCACTGAGAGCTGAGGCGTTTTATAAGGTTCAAATTGAGTAGTCCTGTCCATTGCAAATATATTTAAGCATAGGATATTATATTTAGTATCCTTAGAGATAAATTCCCACATATTTTGTCCTTATTTAACTATAAATAGGTGCTTTATTATATATTTTGTTTTCTTCGGCTCTCTGGAAGAGCATGTATTTATTAAACAAATACCGTTTTAAATAAAGCTTATCATGATGATAATGTTGATGATGATGAAGATGATGAAAATGATGATGATGACGATGATGCTGATGACGGTGGTGGTGGTGGTAGTGGTTATTGATACTGACGATGGTTACCTTTTAAAGGGTAAGGATTTGGACCTCGGGGCGGAACTTCCCCGTAAAAAACTTTGGTGTGTATGGTGGAAAATAAGTGTATTTCGAGGAAACAAAAGCAACTGTGTTGTCAAATTATAATTCGCAAAGAAGAAGATGGTATAACGCATCTACAATGTTGCAGGTACTTCCGGTGGTCGTCGCCTGTCGTTATCAAGTTCTCTCAGCAAATCTATTCGTCTTATGGCTCCTGTTGTCTCCCTTTGTAATCTAGACTGCAAGGAAACCTCCAGAGCATGTTGAGCAACCCTTAGACCTGCAATAAATTATCGTGATTAATATCATGTTCTAGTGTCATTCTGAAGCTTTCGCCTTATTCTTTGTCTTTTAGCTTTGTTCCTCATTGTTTTATTGCAATAGACCTTTTTACCTTAGCTTGTTTGTCTGCCTATTTCAGATCGTGTGACGTTCTCTAGAGAATTGTTCCTTTATCTTTCTTAAAATTATGTATTCACATACACATCAAAATGATAAAATTCTCTAGCGTAAAATGACATGATATGAAATGGGTAAACAAATAAGGCAAGGTAAAAATGTCCATAAAGCAAACCAGTCAATCGACCAATACATCAATGGCTAAGCATGCTTTTAAACATTCACTTGATAAAAAAAGTTTGTTGGAAAAATGAGGAATACTAAAACATCGGTCAATCAATCGATATATGAACTCGATGGTGGCAGTAGTGTTGACTTTTATTGATGATGATGATGATAATGATAATGATGATACGACGATGACGACGACGACAATTATATGATAATGAATATGATGAGGATGACGACGACGATAATGGTAGTGATGGTCGATAATGAATATTAATGATTATTAATGATGATGGTTACAATGACGACGACGAAGATAGTGATTATGATTATGATGGTGGTGGTGATGATGACGATAACGATAATGATAATGCAGTTGTCAATGATGATGATGATGATGATGATGATGATGGTGGTGGTGGTGATGGTGGTGATCGTTTCCCAAAATTTCTGTTCCCTTTTTTAAAACGTTAAAATCGTTTGGAATCCAACAATAATCTCTGCATGTCTTATGATTTCTTACAAGTTCAAGGTGGTACGATGCTAGAAATTGCTTTTTCTTGTTGTCGCAGCGCGATACGATTTCGATAATTTGCTCAACTCTAAATGCGTTCCTTTAAATTAGGAACAGACATTGATAGGTCCACTTGTTCCTATATCTGAACAGCAAGACTAATTTTAGTTCAATGTCATTTCATATGATACATCTGTAACTGTTGTTTCCGTTGTATCCGTCATATCCGTTTAAATTAAATAAAAAGTGTGCAACTTATTTCATTTCTCCGTACATGTAGTAAAGAGATCAAAACCACAACGGGGACAGAACTGACAGTAAATGAGAAGTGCATTAAGGAATATTAAATTTGACAGCACAACAGAGCTTCAAGTGCTGTTCCCGTTGTATCCTTCATATCCGCCTTACACTCAGGAAATTTGTGCAATTTCTCCGCAGTAAAGAAATCTTAAAGAGAACGGGGATCGCGGAGACAACGGAGACAGTACTTACAGTTCTCAATAAACTAAGTCTCTCTCTTCTCTTCTCCGTGGTAAAGAAATCTAAAACACAACGGAGACGGCGGAGACAGCGGAGACAGTACTTACAGTTCCAAGAGAAAGAAAAAAAGAAAACAAGATATAAAAAAAAGAAAAAAGAAAACAAGATATATATATGTATATATATATATATATATATATATATATATATATATATATATATATAAATAACACAAATGAACTTAAACCAGTCAAATAAAGAATAAATAAACACAAAGTGAAAACCTTAAAAATTGTCCTGATCGGGATTCGAACCCGCGTCCCCGACTTTCTAGCGTCGATGTGTTAACCACTACACCACCAGGACGACCACGCAATAACGCAGCCGAACTTTAGGCTTTATGGCTCACGGGTCATATCTTCTTCTTCTCTTTCTTTTTTTTGTTTTTTGTTTTTTGTTTTGTTTTCTTTCTTTCTTTCTTTGGAACTGTAAGTACTGTCTCCGCTGTCTCCGCCGTCCCCGTTGTGTTTTAGATTTCTTTACTACGGAGAAGAGAAGAGAGAGGCTTAGTTTACTGAGAACTGTAAGTACTGTCTCCGTTGTCTCCGCGATCCCCGTTCTCTTTAAGATTTCTTTACTGCGGAGAAATTGCACAAATGTTCTGAGTGTAAGGCGGATATGAAGGATACAACGGGAACAGCACTTGCAGCTCTGTTGTGCTGTCAAGTTTGATATTCCTTAATGCACTTCTCATTTACCTTAAGTTCTGTCCCCGTTGTGGTTTTGATCTCTTTACTACGGAGAACAGAAAGAAATTGTACAAATTTCCTGAGTGTAACGGATGTGACGGATACAACGGGGACGGCACTTGATAGTTCTCTGTACAATTAGATATTCTTTTGGTGCGGTTTTCATTTACTGTAGAATTTGTTTAAAATTCGAAACGGCCTTATTTTTCTAGTAGTGGAATGAAACCTGTACATGGTCTTTTGTATCTGAGATCGTCATTCTGTGACTTTTCTTTTTATGACAGAAGAATTTTATGCCTTTTTTTTTTTAAATTAACTAGGAACATAGTACAAGAGGAATAGCTTTAATAGACATCTATGATATGTTTTGAAAATCCCGGCATTCAGTTAACTGACTTAGTTGACTAAAAACATTTCTGAACTTTACCAATTTTAACAGAAGAAGGTGGAATAAAAAATTCTTAATTATTTGCACGTCGAATCGGCTTTCTTGCAACCGTTCCTTTTTACGACAAACTCAAAAGAGAGTGTGATATTTTTTTTTAATCAACCAGAAAAATAATCACTAAGGGCATAGCTGTAATGTAATTACATTCCTTTTTTCTGTGATGTTACTTTTAAACAATACCCGGCATCGAAAACTGCTAATTGAGCTAACTAAACAAAAAATGCTTGGCCTTGGCCATGGCCAAACTTGATTGAACGAACGACTTTACAAAATTGAGATTCAAAACGGTCATTCTTTTTTACTGTTAGACTGTGAATTACATAATTATTTACACATCGAATCGGCATTTCTGCAACAGTTCCTTTTTATGACAATAGCGTTCTGCTGTAATTTTGTATTACGTGAGATGGCAAACAAAGGATCTTGTCAGAATAAAAAAACAAGCCACCAAGAAAGTATAAAAGGTAGACTGAAAAACGACGCTCTTGGCACTTTACACAGCTACAGTCACCGGCGCGGCAACTAAACAGTGAGGTACGTAGTTTTCAATTCTCTCCTACGGATTTCTTATATTTGTTAGGCAAGAAATTTCGTCAAACTCAGAGTAAACTAAGCCTCGCCGCATAGAACGAAACATATCAAGAATAAAAACATGCAAAGACACTCAAGTTTAAACTGTTTAACTCTGGCAGGCAGTCGTGTGTGATGCACGAACCGCCAAGCTTTTGTTTTAAAACATGTGAATGCATCGTTTTATATCATGTTCATTATTGATGTATTTTTTCATATCTTGCTTGTGTTAACCTCAGAGAATCCGAAGTGCCCTGGCATGGTTAGGAAGGTATTACCAGCCGTGCAAGGAACTTGTTCATTGCTATCTGCTAAAGTAGCGTACGCCACAAATGAGCAAGACAGAAACGTTGACGACCTGTGAAGAAACATTTGCCAAAAGCGCGATGGCGGAGTGCGACGAGGCGATTAAAACGCAGATGAAAAGAGTGACGTTCTTTTTTTCCTCTGACTGCCCTGGAGCGAAGAAGTAAAGAAGATAGAAGGAAAGAAAATAACGGACAGATTAAACGCTTCTTTAGCCCTAGTCAGCAATGAATTTCAACCAGTGCGTTGAGATTTAATTCATCATCATTTGCGATTTGACGATTTCATACATGCAGCGTGTTACATTTCAGAGTAGTTCGAAAAAGCCAAACGTAGTCAAATGGCGATTGAGTTAGTTGATTGATAAGGTTTCGTTTCGTATAAAAAACGTACCAATGTCACAATCAGCGCAGTTTGTCTCTAAGACAGACCATAAGGCGGTCGTTTTCACTATACTGAGAGTTGTGTAAATCAAGTCCAGTGGCAGAAAGCGTTGAATGCTTCAAAATTAAATGGCGCTGTTGATTCTGTAGTTTATTGTGTTATTTTTTCGAGCTTAAAAGTTAAGCTGGGTGAATCGTTCAATTATATAAATGAATACACATCGCCTATTGTTTAATTTAATTGTTTAATTGTAACTATTGTTAAACAATTACATACATTGAAAGAACTTTCAATGTCAACTAGACAAGTTTACTACTTATATTATCAAGAAGAGTTCAGTAAAAACCCAACAATAGGTGTTCAGTTTTGTTTTATGAGTAAAACTAAGTGTCTTGCGCTGCACATGGCCAGGATAGAAATGGATTGTATCTTGAAAAAATTGGCCAATATCCTGAAAAAAATTGGCCAATTTTTTCAAGTTTATCACTTAGCTTCTCTCTTGGAAAACTCGCTAAAAATTTGATTATGGTTTATTCTCTCTTTGAGAATTCACTTGATATCTTCCTCTTAGTTTTCTACAAGCATTCCATGCACGAAAAAGGTACTTAGTTTTAATTTGGGGCAGTTTTGACCCCAAAAACTCAAAATCACCATGACATAGCTCCTTTAAGCTGGGTGAATCTTTCAATTATATAAAGAATACACATCGTTTATCGAAACTCTTATTTGACAATTGCATACACGCAAAGAACTTTCAATGTGAACTAGACAAGTTTTACTACTCATATTATCAAGAAGAGTTCAGTAAAAACCCAACAATAGGGGTTCAGTTTTGTTTTATGAGTAAAACTAAGTGTCTTGCGCTGCACATGGCCAGGATAGAAATGTATTGTATCTTGAAAAAATTGGCCAATTTTTTCAAGTTTATCACTTAGCTTCTCTCTTGGAAAACTCGCTAAAAATCTGATTATGGTTTATTCTCTTTTTGAGAATTCACTTGATATCTTCCTCTTAGTTTTCTACAAGCATTTCATGCACGATAAAGGTACTTAGTTTTAATTTGGAGCAGTTTTGACCCAAAAAAAACTCAAAATCACCATGACATAGCTCCTTTAAGCTGGGCGAATCTTTCAATCAGTTATATAAAGAATACACATCGTTTATCAAAAGTATTGTTTAACAATTCCATACATGCAAAGAACTTTCAATGTCAACTGGATACGTTTAGTACTCGTATTATCAAGAAGAGTTCAAGTTAGTCTGTGCCATATCATTGAGTTTCGCGCATTGTGTTGGCTTGCTAGAGAGCTCGAGTTCTGTCCAATTCATAACATTTTCCCCTCGCGACTAAGCAAATGTCTGCGCCGATGGTCGATCCACTTAGTTGTGGCATGATTTCGAATGTGATCCAAATCTTCTGGCAGCACGGCTCAGCAGAGAGTTTGCTGTCCTTCCGGTTTGAAAATGAAATTCGGGGTCTCTTAGAATCGCTTGCCATTGCCCATAGCCGTGTCGTTCAAGTCCCGTTTTTAGATATCGGTCCTCCTCGGGGGTGAACAACATTTGTTTTCTTCGCGCGCCAATTTCAGTAACTTTGGACGCGTGTTCTCTCTTTAGTCTTGGAACCCTTCGTAAAGGCGTAGGCGGCGGTGGTGTTTTGGGGCTCGTTTCGACTTCCTCGGTAGAAGACATATCGCCTTTAACGTCATCGTCCTGCTCTTGGGAAGACGTTGATTTGTCCGAAAGCCTTGAGCGCACGTCCATTTCTAACTCCGATCCCTTGTCGCCGTGCAATCTTTCCAGGAATTCGTGCGCTTTTGTAGCGACCTCGCGCGATCGTTGTTTTTGATAGTGAACTCTCGCCACGACAGAGCTGTTTCTGGTCCTCGGAGATCGCGCTTTGCGCGCTACTGCTGAGATGTTTGGAGCTCGCAGTTTCAACTATTTGTCGATAGCGAGTCGGGTGAACGTACTTGCCAGTTGCGTCGAAAACTAACTTGCTCATCAGTTCTCCCAGCTTGTTTTTGCTGTCCCCCGTTTCTCGTTACTAAAACATAATCGCAGGTCGGCTTGAGAAGAGGGCGAATGTGATTGATGTATCCATCCAACACTTGCATGCTAGTGTCAGTCAGGAATAGAGAATCGAAGCCGTATTTGCCCGCTGTTTTGAACATTTTCTGATCGATAAACCCGCCGTTCGTCTTAGCTTTGTTCACCATCTCGACAGTCAAATACTGATATGTCATTGGGCGCGATCCTTTGACCTTGATAAACAAATACACAGCGAGGAATTTGGTGGCAAACGATAAGTCCAACGGGGATACCGTACCCTGTTTCTCCTTGCACGCGTTTAGCACGCCCTCGTAGCGCGGCAAGAAACGCGCCACGACTTCCAATAGCTCCTCTAGCGTTGCCCAATGTCCCTTGGCTTCTAAGGCGTCGATATCGAGTTCGCTGGTCCACTGCAATCGCATCATTTTGGAAACGGTTTTGCGCACCCTTTTCAAGTACATTTCTGTCGAAGACAGCCCTCTCAAAATGGAGTCCGACGCGCCGTTCACTTTTCGAAAGTCTCCCAGTTCTGCAATGGCGTCCAAGTAGCCTAGACGTCCTGCGTGCCCAAGCTTCCAATCGTCTTGCATCGTGTCGACAAATTTAAATAGGAGATTAGGAGAACATAAACTAAAGTCGACGATGTCAAAAGTGAGCTCCTCTTCGTCTTCGCAACAGAATTTCAGAAATTTCAAACACTTGCTGACAATTTGTTGTGCTTGGCGATCGCTTTTACAGCCGCCGCCACTGCCGGTTAGCCAGGATAAAAAATCTCGAGCAATATCGCTTGACATGTCAAAAGACGCAACTGTCCTGATTTGACGTCGAGTCTTCTGATCGGCGTCGGCTTCATTTTCGTTGCCTAAACACGCTGCTTCAATCTGAGTGCTGTTTGGCTTTTCGTCGAAATGAAAATACCAACGGTGTTTGTTCTTTACGTGTTTTCTGCAGCCTCTTTGCGTGGTAAATCCATCGTGATTGCAGGTTTGAAGTGGACAGTGAAAAAGGCCATCAGAATCATCTTCTTCTAAGTGAAGCCTCTTTGGTTTGGGCGATGCGTTTGCTAACTTTGACCAGTCGATCTCGTCTTCTCGTTTGTTCATCTCTAGCACCAAACTTAGCTGGGAGATTTGAAAGTTTTGTCGGCTCTCGCGCGGTTACTACATATATTAGCCGACTTGTTTATCCCTCCCAAGAGACATTATTCGATGTTTGGCTAAAAAAGCTTGTTCCTTGTCGCATTATCTCTTGCATGTCCCATTGTTCGCACAACGCAATTAAACAAATTTGTTTTAGGGCCGACACATAACCAAACGGAACAAAAGGACAATTCCGAACTTGCACGGACCTGCATGCCCTAATAACGTGATTAAGCATGTTGTAGGCAAGCCAGAGTGACAGAGAAGTGGTTCGTTAGAATGGAAGACTAACATCGTGAGCGCGAGTTCGTGATTGCTAACGCTAAATCGCATCCATCGTTCCCATTACTTAAAGCGGTTAAAACAAAATGGAACGCCAGTTCCTGTTCGATTAAAAGCGGAGCTTATTGTGGTTTAAAAACGGAACAACAGTTCCTATTCAGTTGAAATAGGAACAGTTTGATTAGGAACAAACGTGTTCCTTTGTGACACTAATAGGAACCTTTTAAACAAAATGGGAACGACAAGCAGTCAATTAGGAACAACACGTTCCTCATTGCGCATCAGAGAAGGCTTAATCGGAACAACTGGTCCTCATTGTCGAGGTCGAGTTAACAGGAACAAAGTGTTCCTTATTGGGTTAAGTGGGCAGTCAAATTAGGAACATTTGTTCTCCTTTCTCTCAAAAGGGAACAGATAGAAAAATCGGAACAACCCAAAAAGGACCTTTTGTTCCTAAGCAGATGATAACGGAACCAGTTGTTCCTTTTCACCTCAATAAATAGGAACTTCGTGTTCCTAAGTACTTCAAATAGGAACCAGTTGTTCCTTTTCACTTACATTAATAGGAACTTTGTGTTCCCAAGTACTACAAAGGGAACCAGTTGTTCCTTTTTTACCTCAATAAATAGGAACTTCGCGTTCCCAAGTAGTACAAATAGGAACCATTTGTTCCTTTTCACCTGAGTAAATAGGAACACGAAGTTCCTATGTACTACAAATAGGAACCAGTTGTTCCTTTTCACCTCAATAAATAGGAACTTCGCGTTCCCAAGTAATACAAATAGGAACCAGTTGTTCCTTTTCAACTCAATAAATAGGAACTTCGCGTTCCCAAGTAATACAAATAGGAACCATTTGTTCCTTTTCACCTGAGTAAATAGGAACACGAAGTTCCTATGTACTACAAATAGGAACCAATTGTTCCTTTTCACCTACATAAATAGGAACTTTGTGTTCCCAAGTACTACAAATAGGAACCAGTTGTTCCTTTTTAACTAAATAAATAGGAACTTGGTGTTCCCAAGTACTACAAATAGGAACCTTCTGTTCCTTTTCATTAATATAAATAGGAACTTCGTGTTCCCAAGTAACACAAAGGGAACCTTTTGTTCCTTTTCACCTCAATAAATAGGAACTTTGTGTTCCTAAGTACTACAAATAGGAACCAGTTGTTCCTTTTCACCTCAATAAATAGGACCTTCGCGTTCCCAAGTAATACAAATGGGAACCATTTGTTCCTTTTCACCTGAGTAAATAGGAACACGAAGTTCCTATGTACTACAAATAGGAACTAGTTGTTCCTTTTCACCTACATAAATGGGAACTGCGTGTTCCTATGTACTACAAATAGGAACCAGTTGTTCCTTTTCACCTGAGTAAATAGGAACTTCGTGTTCCCAAGTACAACAAAGGGAACAATTTGTTCCGAATTTGCTGATATTTGTTCCTTTAACGGATTTGCGAAGGAACAAAAGTTCCTTTTTGTACATATTTAATTTGTTCCTAAAGCAATTAAAGGAACAAAAAGCAAAAACTCGCGGAACACTTGATTTTTGAAAAACCCATCATATTTTGAGTCGAATCACTTAAAATCCTAAGTTGAAAATGTTTTAATATGAAGAGTAGCCCAATAAGACCTTGCACAAAATACCAAGTTAAAACTTTGTGTTTAAAGCCAAAATTTTTGCTATCATTACCTTTGGGGAATGTATATGATGGTGATAGCAGCGCCATGGTGACAAATGATGACGATTATTTTGATGACGATGACGAAAACACCACGATTACTTATTTTGCTCTTTTTGGTCAAAACTCTATTCAATATTTGACTACCTTTTACACAACAAAGCTCTTAGATCACCGACAGGAAAATAACAAGTGATTCCTCGAAGAGAGCACAAACCACAATCAGATTTAAGCGATTTTTCCAAGACACAAAGAAAACAAAGTTGAAAAAAACTGGCCAATTTTTTCAAGTTACAATCCATTCCAATCCAGGCCATCCACTGGCAAAGACACTTCTTTATAGCTTCAATGTACTGATAAAATAATTGTTAAGCACTCTGGATTGGAACAAACCGCGGGAAGGAAGGAATCGTACTTCCTGGAAGAAATTTTAAATGGCCTAAATTTAAGGTTAAAGCTTTAGGTGTTTGGTTCTCAATTGACCCAGAAACAGCCACAGATCTAAACTATCACGAAAATTGAACAATGTTCGGAACATATTAAACACCTGGAAATATCGTAGGCTAACTTTGGTTGGGAAAATTGCTGTTCCTCTATGCACAAATGAAAAAGTTATCAAAGAAGTCAACAATATCTTTTACTCTTTTCTCTGGAATAAAAAAGGAGACAAAATTAAACGCAATGTAATGATTAACGATTACTCAAATGGAGGCCTTAAAATGATAGATATTCAATCTTTCAACAAATCCTTGAAAGCCATGTGGATCAAAAAGTATCTAGACTCTGAAAACCAGGGAAGTGGAAATTTTTTTTCGATCTTGTAATAGAGAAAGGTGGGAGAAAAATTGCACTTACTAGTAATCTCAGCCAAAAGGACATCACAAAGACTATAGCGATCAAGAACTGCTTCATTAGAGAGGTACTTACAATCTGGGCAGAGATAAACTTCGAGAAACAAATTACATCCGAAATGCAATTTCTTACTCAAAGCATATGGCATAACTCTCTTATAAGGATTGACAATTTTCCTGTTTTCTATCCCGGCTGGTTCGACAAAGGTGTTACAAAAGTTAAGGACCTGAAAGATGACACAGATAACTTTTTAAGTTTCAACAAATTCAGAACAAATTTAATCTCAAAGTTTGCCATTTAAAATACTATGGACTGCTTTCTGCACTAAAGTCTCTTTGGAGAACGTGCCAAATCAACTCTAACAATACGACTGTATATCAAAGCTTCTCTTCAAAGCTTTTACAACCTCTTTCTGGAAGTCGGCTGGTGTATAAGAAATTTCTATCCAGCAAAAGCATCATTCCACCATCTCAAGACAAATGGCTTAAAGATTTAGCTGACAAATGCAATGACGAACAAATCGAATGGCACGAGGCCTATCAACTAGCTTCTAAATACACCAAAAGCACGAAACTAATAGAATTTCAATTCAAATTTTTGCACAGGAGACTAGCAACTAATAATTTTCTGACAAAAATTGGAATAAAGAACTGTCCTAAGTGTACTTTCTGTGGAAATGAAGTAGAAACACTTCTCCATCTTTTCTGGTATTGTTCTAAAGTTTCATCCTTTTGGAATTCATTGACGTCAAAAATGGCCACTTATAATATTACACCTGAGCATAATTCATCGCATATCTTAGTAGCACTTGGTCTGATCTGCGGCCTGATTCTACAAAAAATCGACGCCAGATAAATTTCTGCTGCTTTCTTGCGAGATATTACATTTGGATCTGTAAAAAAGGAGAATTCACCCCCAAGATAGAAGGCTTTATGAAATACCTTAAATCAGTTCATGATATTGAATCCACGTCCGCTGTTCCACCGAAGAAATGGAATCTCATTGTCGAAATGTTTTAAAGATACTCATAAACTGTAAACCCTTGGCAATTTTGCTCATGCAGCACCTTCACAAGCCTTGCTGACCAGATTTCTTGCAGTGTTCCGCAAAGACCCTATTTTTCTAATGACTTTTGCTGTAACTTTTACTTTTTTTTGTCTTTTGTTTGTAACACACAAAGCACTGTTTTCTTGCTTTTCCTTTCTTTACTTACTAGTTATTTTTAATATATATCCAAAACTGTAATCTAGTAAAAAAAAATCGTCCATCGTCCCTTTAAGTTAGATTGCATCGCCCTCACCTTCATCGATATCCCTCATCCTTATGCAGTAATCGGTCTTTCCAAGGCAGAACGTACTTTTCATCCACTTCGAACAGTTAGGGAATAAGTTCTCGAATCTTCTGATGACATCACTTGCACGTGTCAAGCTATCTTGAGACACAGCAACATTGAGATCCGGTGCCGTATTTGGAGAGGACTTGAGATACAGAGAAATTAATCTGTTGTATACCCGTGGAAGCACCCGAGTGCTTGTGTTAAGTTGTTGGTGCATCCAGTGTTCTGCTGCCTTTTGAAGGAAACTTTCTGCCTCTCTTTCTTCTATTTCAGTTACTCCTTCTGTGGCTGATCTCTCCATGGTTATTGCTCCAATGTTGTAGAGGACTATCGATGTGTATGTAGACGGTTCCATTGGTTCAAATATCTGTAATTGATTACATATATTGTCAGAGTTTGACAAAGGTTCCTGTATGTAAATTTCTTCAAGTCAAAGCACTTCCCTACTAGTCTACGCAAATGAAACGCAAGTGAATCAACGAATGCTTCTCACCAATTCATTTCTTTCCTACATATGAGCACACAGGTAACTGAATTTGAAGTCACTAGAAATCTACCTGAGGAACACCATTTACGCAGCTTGGGACCTCAAACAGAACTTGACCCACATTCCACTCATTTGTTCTGATGACGGGCCCAAAACTGCAGCTTTTAATTCCACCACATGTACAGCGGTTAATGATCTTATCAAACCCAAACTTTTTACAAGCTTGAGTCATGTTCTGTTGTTACCAACCGTTTTGGGTTAGTTAGGTTGCCTGTATTAGTGTTCTATTGGGGGAATCTTGTTCGGTTAAACATATTTTCAATAATCACTCCGTTACAACCTAAATCAGTTGAAAAACTTTTCAGATTGTTCGGACAGCTTAACCAGATCAGACAATTGGTGTTGAAATGGTCGATACATGTAGCAATGGAACACAACCCAAGTGTTTAAAACACGTGAGTGCACTGATATCGGTGACGTCCAGGTGAACCCCTGCACAAGGAAGATATAATTGCATTCTCTTAGTTTTCGCAACATGTCTAGTCTTTTGTTTACACTGCCGTTATGTTCCAGCACGAAACAGACGCTCACCTCCAAAGCATTGACGAGGTGCTCTCTTGCACCATCTTGATTTCCAGCAAATCTGTCAGCGGCAGCATACACAGCAGACGCATAGCCTCTAATGGCGCGGTCATTAACACAGTTGTAATATGACGACAAGCGACAGGCTCGTTTGGAGAGGGTGACACCCTCTTCTAGCCTGTGTTGAATTAAGCAGGCTACACCTTCCTGCAAAAGAAACAGAAGTTTCAAGAACAGAAAAACTTTGATTGCGTTGAGCACGTGTGCACTGTAGATTCACTGCGCGGCGTTTTAACGAGTTTTTAACCCGTAGGCGTTATGTGTTTAAATAAATGAGATTGATTGATTGGTTGATTGATTGATTGATTGATTGATTGACTGATAACTAAATACATCCCATACGAGTCCCCATACAGCAGAACGTCCATTAAGGGAACACCATCGGGACCAGGAGAAGTGTCCCCTTAATGGAGGTGTCACAAAATAGAGGCTCCGCCGTATACGTATGTTCAGTATAAGATTCCAAGGTTGACTACGTTTTCTCTTTATGGGACGTTTTATTGGATTTGATAAATGTAATGCATTTTGGCTGACCTCCAGTAATATCATAGCAACTAGATCCTGATATTGCGGCCTGGTTTTGACCCAGTTTTCCAGGATTTTTCTATGTCTCCTGTAAAGCTCATATTGTCCTGCGTGAGTGGACAAAAGAAATCAATATATAAGTTTTCATTTCTAGATATAGATGGTATAGTTTTTCTATCCGCTACCATTCCTCAAGTTACCAAAGCGTATGCAAGCATCTCACTAAGTTCAGCACAAGTTAGCATTATTGACTGAATGGTAAGTCCGGATGGAAAAATATTTGGCTCCAGGTCATGGGATGCGTACCTGGATCCCATTATCATTTTGTTATCTGGCCCAACCAAACATACAGAGTAATCAAAATCAAAGGGATATTTAGGTAGTAGGTTTTAACTTCCTTAATTTGTAACTCGCATCCGCAATTGGGGTTATTTTCGCTCCTCGTGGAGTTAATTTAACAATACATGCTCCTTTTGGGTGATAAAATAACTCCTTTTTTGGAGTGGAAGTAATTACAAAAAATAACTCTAGTGTAGGGAGTTAATTTAACTTCACTTTAGGAGTTATGTTTACTCTTTGAAAAACACGGTGTAGGCAAACCCCATGGGTATGCTTTTCAAGAGTATGACAGTAGTGACTCGAAATTGCGATTTTATGCAAAGATAAAACAGTTTGTTATTGCATCACATGCACAGGGGGCTGCATTCGTCCCGTTCCGCCATAATAGCGCTAATGCACACGGCTCTCATTAGGGGACTCTTGGTCGTAGTTTTGCAAGAAAAGCATGCGTGCGTTGGATCACTAGACTTGCCACAAGTCGACCTTTGCTTTTTTAATCAGTCGAGTTTATAGTATTGGAAGGGTCTTTGTGAAAGTCTAGTTGGATCACATGGCGATAATAATGTAAACAGACACTTCATAAAAAGATAAATAGATAAATAAATATCAAGGGTATACTATACGTTTTAGTTTACATGGTCTTGTAGATAAAATTCATAGCATAATGAATTACCATTATCTGCCAAGCTCTCAAAATGCATTATGATATTCCAACTAAAGTTAAACCGCAGCACTCCTGTAAACCAAGATAAAGTATTTCAGTCTGTTTAGCTCTAGTTTACTGTCAGTTGGTGAAGCAATCTGAACATTACTGAAGGAAATATTCTTATTTGACGTTGCTGTTGCTGTCGAACTTCGCGTAGTTGGAAAATTCTTTGGTACCTCCCGTCCAAGCGGTCCTATCAACGATGTCGGCGTTCGAGTTCTTACCAGTATAGAGCGTTTTCACTTGACGTCATAGCCGCCATATTGGTGTTCCCGTACAAAAGAATTTTAAGTAACTTCTTTTGTTAGGAACACCAACATGGCTGCCATGGCCTTTGTCATTTGAGTCCTACGGGAATGAGTGAAAACGCTCCATATCCCTTATAAGAGGTTAAAGAAGATCATAAAAGGGCAAGGATGAAGACAGAGTGGCCGCTGAGATGCCCCCGGGCGGAGTCCCATATCAATATTGTATGGGGATGCTTGTCGTCTCGTTAACCCTATTCGGCCTGGGCTTTTTTTTTAGTTCCTGAGCCTGGGGGGGGGGGGGGGGCACATTGTGCCCCCCCCCCCCCCCCCCTTCGTAACTTCAAGAACATTAAGGCTATGACAATGAAACCTAGAGGGTACATAGTGCGTCCACAACTGTCTCCTTTGCGGTCCGCACAATGGAACGATGACGTCATATGACGCAATTATTAGGTAATTAGTTACGGCCGCCATCTTGGATCCGCCATCTTGGATTTCTGAACTTTTTTAAAACCTCTTAAAAACCGTCCAAATTGACGCAAAATTAATCAAAACCAATAAATAAACGCTAAATGACGTGAAAATACAAAAGTTATACCAATAAACATTGTTTTACTTCATTCATGGGTATAAATATGCAAATTTCCAAAAACATGGCTGTCAAAATCTTGTTGCCATGGAAACGTCAAGTCACGTGATCAAAAATTGTCACAAAGTTTGATGGCGTTTGAATACATATTAAAGAAGTTATGAATGTTGAAAGTTAGCGCGGGCACTTTGTGCCCCCCCCCCCCCCCCCCCCCCCCCCCCCAGGCCGAATAGGGTTAAGGGGTGTAGATTACCAAAAAGATGTTCAGGAAGGAACGCCAATATTTTGAACCATCAAGGTATTTTTGGGGTGGCCCGCGAAGAATTCATCAAAAACATCGTCAATCTATACGTAATATATTAATCAATGAAAATATTCGATAACGAAGTTTTTATGGTCATTAAGTCACTATAACTCTTGTTTGCCCGTCTTTTTTATAATGTAATCTTTTAGCTTGAGCAACGCCCACAGACTGGTATCATTTAGAGATTTAATTCAAAATTTTCGACGAGCATCCCCGTATTCCGGTGCTTTCATATAGGAGCTCCCTCCCCCCTCTACCCCCCCCCCCCCTCTACCCACCCCCCCCCACCCCCTCTCTACCCCCCACCCCCATCCCTCTATCTCAAGATATCTGTCAAGAGAGTTGCTAAACTACCGTCGAATGGTGTCCTTACTTTCTGAGGCTTATTACTTTCAAACTTGAATTTTTCACTACGGTTTGTGGCCCTGTAAGGGCAGGAAAAAGTGGCTCACAGTGTGGCAGAAGTCGAGCGAAAAAACACATGTCGGTCGATTTTGACGAGTGTTGAGCCTGGTTTTAACTAGCGAAGCCACTGCTAGCATAATACGGGCAACACGCAATCATAAGTCGCTATTATATTGTAAGTTATATGTTCTTTGATTAAGCGATAGTTAGTAGAGGGACTGGTTATGACACCATGCATGCAGACTTCACTAGCGATAACAAAGGAGCTACAAATTATATGCTGAAAATACTACAACCTTGCACATCGTTTGTTTTTCTATCACACGCTATGACTGAATAACTAAAGGGAAACTTTTTTATCTGTCAGTTGCTCGAACAAAGTTTAAAATCTATTGTGGTTGTGCATAATTAAAGGCCAAGAAACGCTAACAAAAAAATCCATCTAAGAAATTTATCAGGTTTCATAGACATTGCGCTCTATTAAGGTCTATTAACTATGATTATCCAGAGAGAGAATAGGATAACAAGCAAAAGTAAAGTAGATCATCTGAAGACGATAGAAAAGACCTGAAACGCTCACCTGCAAGCTTTATTTTCGGAAGAGGAAACACGACTTCAAGCAAACTTCCATTTTGGTGTAAACATGACGAACCTTCTCCCGGCAGATTCATTCTTATGTTGAAAGCAACCTCGTCACACAAAACAGCACCATCCTCTTTGATAAGGTGTAGAGTCGCATTGAAGATCATTGGGATCTCACCAGGTAAAACTAGGGTAAACAAACGAGCGTGTGATGGAAGCTGATTTCCTCTGCTGTCTGTAGCAAAGTTGCCAATAACAGCGCCCCTTCCTGGATATACGTTCATGATCATCCTGTATAGTCCATCATTCTGTGGAGGTTATTTAAGCAATAGACCACGCATTTTTATGGTTTATCGGCTCAATAAACCACGTGGGATGTTGAAAAAGCTATTCGAGTGTTATTTCAACATTCCAAGTTGTTTTATTGCAGCGATAAACCATGGAAATGGGATGTCTATTGCTTTTAAATAACAAGTACGTTATCCGTGTGGTTTACCGGACGGGTATTATAGTTAATAGCTATTGACCAATCAGAGCGCCCGCATTATATTTATTTGTTTTTTAAAATGAATATCGTTTCTTTAGCAGAGATCTGCTACGTCGGTTGGCAAAATTCTCCGGATGAACCTGTTTTTACATAGATTTCTTTTTGCTAGCACTATTACATTTCACAAGAACCTCTGTGGAACATTCGGTCGGCATAAATAAAAACCACAAAAGCAGGCAAGGTTAGTACGTGGCACGTCAGAACATCCGGGTATTTCTTACCAGTGTTGTACAAACCATTGTTGGTTAGTTTTTGTGTTATTGTGTTGGTATTGTTTATTGTCTGTTGAATATTCTAACGTTCGCACAGCACAACTATGCAAATATGGTAACCATGGTAGCATTGAAGACCCCTAACATCTCTTACTTTCGGTTCCCACCTTCACTCATGCACTACTTACAAGCTTTAGGGACTTAAGAGGTTGCAACCTGGTGCAAGTGCTATATTGTGTTATAAAAAAACTTATATGCATGACAGTTGTTAACCACATTTTAAAAAACAAAGCAAGTAACTTACAACAACAAGCTCATTTGGACTTGAAGATGTTATCTCGCAAATCCATATCTCCTTACTTTGTCTGGAGTAAAGGGCAACAACATAGCAAAAAGCAACCGCTGGTGGTTGTTCATCATTAGCCCTGTATTGCTGCCATGAGTTGATCCTCATTGGCCGATATCCCTCTATCTGATGAATTTTATATTGGCTTTCTTCAATAACTATCATCATAATATCGCTGTCACATATTCTGTGTGTAGTTGGAAGGTTCGCTGATGGGGGAAATTAGAAAGGCAAAGTCATAAATAAAGAGCATAAGTATAAAATATATCCTTTTATTATCCGACTGTGACGTCATTCTACTTTATAAGGAAACGAAAACACGCAAAATATCCGAGCGTATTACACAGTAGATTGTCCTATTACACCTTATAATTCAACTCATTGATACACTGCCCAAATATGGTCAAAAAGTTATGGCGTATATCCAATAATGACGGACCGGCCCCGATATTTTTTCTTCAAACTGTGCTTTGTTGTCAATGTGTTGAATTATAATAATATAATTATAATAATATAATTATAGTATCCTGGTTTGAAGACCCATATTAAGCTATGATGAAAGTAATATCAGTCGAATAATAAATCCATTATTCGATGGTTTAAAAGATAATGCATGCGGATATTTTACTCATTGCTCGCATTTTATATTGACTTTCTTCAATCACTATCATCATAGTGACAACTCGTAAAATATCCGCGCGTATTATCTGTTAAACCATCGAATAAGGTGTATATCTTAAATGCCCGCTAAAATGGCAGTTTGGCATCTCGAGTTTCATTTTGTAGAGGCTTCGTTTCAGGTCATGTTTGCCCATCGTCAAGAACTAAAATAGCTTTTGTTAAATTTATTTATCCAACAACCTGTGTAACATAGACGAGTCTTTTCTCCTGACGGTACGAAGAAGAAATTAAATAAAACATGAACAAACTGACTGGAATTGAAGTCACAATATCATGTGACAAATTGGCCGCATTTGTCTTGGAAGACGCATATTGCATAGTCGAATCATTCTGTAAAGTAGAGTCTATAAAGAAATTAACAATTAATTGAAAGCAACCTAAGAGGAGTAAATACGTTTTGTTTGTTTTCTCCAAAAAAAGGATCAAATCCACCATCCTCATGACGTGATCAATGGCCATGACCGTAAATATTAATTAAACAGACGTTAATATGACAAAACGAAAGTTGTTTTACGATAAAAATACTTCTTTCTAACAATGCATTCCCAAAGAAACGTTTTTAATTTTTTGACATGTTTCCCCGAAATACCCTGGCTTGAAAGGGACCATGGATGCAAAAACAAAAGGCTAGCAAAACCCAAAAATCGGATCTCAAGTCGAAAGGGCAAAGTCCCCCTCGTAACACTTCCGGTTTAATAAACCCATGTTTCAAAATACAATCAATGTAATGTATTTTCATATCAGTGTAGCTAAAATATTGCTAAAGATGTATGTTGTCTATCTCTGTTTCCTTTTAAGAAGTCTGTATCATGTTCCAATTACAATAACTTTGTTTAAGAAGCTAAGAAAAAAGCATTCAGAAAACTTACCAGCAACGTTCGAGTCAGCAACACGATCTTGTCTGATCGCCATGCTTTCATGCTCTTGTACTAATGAAAGTTGCGTGTGTCATTGATGTATGAAAAGTAAAGTTGAAATGGACAATGATCTATCGATTGATAAAAAACACAGGAATTTAACAGTGCTTTTAGGCAGAAATATCAGTTCATTTTATCAACTCCAGCTGAAAATCTACATCGAAAGCCATGACTAGAAGGAAGACGAAAATAGTTCGGTGATCACAACACAGCGTGCGTATCACATGACTTATATTTACAACTCGCCGATGCCACCTGCCACGTCACAGATATTTTCGCAGAAACGAAGCGAGAGGAAGTGTACACATTCTATCGCTAGTGAAGATAGTTTCTGTTATTATGAACTGCGTGGTGTTTCTCCTCTTACAACTTAATATTGGTAAAGCTCCCCATCTCGGCAGTGTTAAAATTGTTTTAAGTTCTATAACCTTTTCAACCCTAGAAGTGCCCAAGATCACAACAACAAGAAAATTCCAGAATACGTTATCGACGGCAAATAGACAAGATACAAACGGCACCCAATGAAAGTGCTGATCAAGAGCTTTCATTTAAATGGTCATTGTTCTCTAATCACTCTGCAGTGAAACGAGAACAAATCATTTTCACACTAAATATCACACACTAAGCAGACAAGAATCAGGAATAGGCATCTCGTTTATTGCTAGCTGGACTATATTATAAAAGTTCACGGGCAATGTACAAGAATAATCGTTCAACAGATAATGAGGACAATTGCCAATTAACCAAAGCTATCCGATGAGCTAATATAATTTACATTTCACACGAATAGAAAATTTACAACAAACGTAAAACTGTCTCAGTTTACCCAAAATAACTTAAACAAATTAACTGGTTATTTTCGCTTAAAGACAACATAAGCCCGAGTTCATGTCCAAGTATAATGGATCTGATTACAAACAAAAACAAAATTAAAGAAAATTTACAGAAACGTAGCGAGAGATGCCGTCGAGTGATCTTGAAAACTGCGAAAATACCTTATATACCTAATAACAAATAGTCACGCACGCTGTAATACCGACACATTCGTACAAGCACTAAAACAAACGTGCATTCCTTAACGTGAGAAAATACATTTGTTCTCTAATCACTCTGCAGTGAAACGAGAACAAATCATTTTCACACTAAATATCACACACTAAGCAGACAAGAATCAGGAATAGGCATCTCGTTTATTGATAGCTGGACTATCAATCCCAAAATCGAAATAAAGAAAGAGAATGAAGGAACAAAAACCTAAAGTTCCAAACTTTAGAGACTGAAAGCAACGTCGAAGTTATCGTTAACATAACCATCCTTAGCTTTGTCTGAGCGCCAACGACCATGGCGTTTAAGTAACCTATCATTAACACCTGCGTTAGCAGTAGCAGTAGCGCCTCCTAATCTAAAACTATGCAGACCAAATATTTGAGTAGGAAAACCTAATTGACAAAATGCATCCAATACTACCTCCCGGGCGCGGGTATATGAGATACCCGTGCTCCTTATTAAAAGTATAAGAAGCTTTAGACCTTACAAAATGTAATGTACGAAAAGACTTTAAGTGAAATGATAAATCAATACCAGCAGCCTGAACAAATCTATTCAACAAACTAAACGGGCAAGTTATATGGCTTACCATCGCAACAGCATAAATAAGCTAGTTCATTAAAGCGTAAAAGCCAGCGTAACTGTCACACAAATAGCGGCAGTGCGCAAGTCAGACAAACTAGCGTTAACCGATGCATACTTCTGACATATATTAAATATCATATCGGGAATGACAGGGCTAGGGTCTTTTTTAACTATCGGTCTAGAAAGACTTCTTTTAGCCGATTCTAGAATACCTTTAACAAAAATAGACTCGCAAGGATTAAATAATCGGTAAAGGTTATGCGCCAAGCGAATACCGTACACAGCGGCTTCTAAAGCCGAGTACGATAAATTACGTTGAAGTAAGGACTCTAATTAAGTAGCAACGGACAAATAATTAGATGGAAGAACGCTAATTTCCTTATAGCAAGCAGCCCAAACTCTAAACTTTTCAAAAGCTCTTGAATAGCGCTCAGTAGTGGAATCCGCTTTTGCTCCTTAAACAGCGTAAAGGTAAACAACTTGCCAACCTCCGTAAATCGACCCACGAATGTTGATAAAGCCCTTGCACCTGTAATAAACAAACAAAGAGAAAAATAAGTACAAAACCCACCTCCGCAATAATTGTGGCGTACCTATGTCATAAAACAAAGGTCCCAGTGGACCAAACAAAGTCCCAGTGGACTAATATATTTCCAAAATGTAAACAAATCAATAATGAAAAACAGACAATGTGTATCGATACGTATCATAGTCCCAGTGGACTAATAAGATACTAATACTAAATGCACATCCCAGTGGAAACAATGAATGGGACAATACAACACTGTCCAAGTCCCAGTGGACTAATGAAGTTTTGGTGCCATCAAGTTTCAAAAACAATTAACACTGGAGTACTAAAATAAGACGAGCCAAAACAAGTTTCTTTGTTTGCCCCTTGAACAAAAACATCGCTCCCATTTTGGAGGAACAAAATATCCACAACAAAACTCTTAAACGCGCCGCTTTCCTGAATAAGATATGGCCAGAACACTGACGAAGGTCAGAACGAGACAATCAAAACACCACGAGACTGACAATTAAGAAAATGCATAAGGACGCGAGAAATTAAATATACCGGGGGAACAAGCCAACAGTTTTTCCCCGACCCCAGTCATAAGCTACAGAAACTACACCCAAACTCCCAGGTTGAAAAAACAATGAATAAAACCTAGGAACTTTAGCGTTAACGGAATTGGCAAAACAATCGACTGTAACGGGGCCCCAGATGGAATCAACCGCCCGAAAATAAGAACGTTAACACTCCAATCGTCAAAATCGACACTTTTGCTCAAATAGTCTGCAATTTCATTCTCTGAACGCCGGATCCACTCCATATCAATGATAACATCATTTTCCTTGGAAAGCGAAAAAATTTCCATTGCCAATCTGTGCAGGTGAACCTTATTTCTACCCGTCTTAACAATAACTGCAACACCTTGATTATCTGTATACCACTTCACATAACTTCCCCTGAGCAAATTAGCAAAACTCTGCAAAGCGTGTATAACACACATAAGCTCTCTCCATGAAGAACTTTGTTTCATCTCAATTGCATCCCCGTTTAGTATGAAACTGGTTTACCGTTCATGGAGATAAAGGCAGCGCAACCGACCGCACCAGCGTCGGAATAAACAACCCGAGAAGATAAAACATGTTTCCTCCATATAGGTCTGGAATTCAAGCTATTCAACTGCTCGCGCCAAAATTTGAGTTCTTCAAGCACATCAGAGTCTAGGACTGCGTATCCCAGCCTCTTCTGCATTCAATTAACTGATGCATAGTTTCGGTCATGAGCTTACAAACATCACCCATAATCAAAAAATTTGAGATAATTCTCCCCGTAACACGAGCAAGATTCCTAGCAGAGACGCTCTTGCAAGACATAATTTCAAACACTTCGTCAAAAATCCCTGAAATCTTTTCCAGTGGTATGAACATACAATTGTTCTTGAAATTCCAAAAAATACCCAACCAGCAAATGCCCTGAATGGGGAACCACTGACACTTATTCTTATTGGGAACAAACCCGGATTTGAAAAGATCGGACCTGACAAGCGATGAGTGCTCTTCACATTTAGAAAAACTTTGGGCCCGAAAATGCCATCGTCCAAATAAACAACAATGCTGATGGCCTTAGCCGAACGCCAATATTTAACTAACGGTCCTGGACTTTCGAAAAAATATATGGACCCACAGAAAGCCCAAACGGTAAAACCGTAAATTTGAAATATTTAGTAACGCTTTCGAAAACCCATGCACGCGAAACCCCAAAATTGTTGATCAGGTGAAAAAAAAATCTCAATATGACGATAGCCCGATTTAATATCAAACAAGCAAGCCCAAGCGCAAGGCCTGGCTAGCAAACACTGAAGGAACGATTTAGCATCTTCAACTTAATCTTAAACTTCTTGACAAAAACAGTTAAGTGCCAAAGATCAAATATAAGCCTTTTCTTCCCATTACGGTTGAACGGAAACTGATAGGGGATTAATAACCACCGGCGGAAAAGTACACTCCAGGGTCACCCCACGACCGAACCAACTTTAAGACTCCAGTTCGGTGACTGCACTGAAAACAAAATCAGAATTCTGCAAGGCAGACTTGTTATTTTGAAGACTAACTGATGTAAAGGAGTATAGTAAAAAGGTATCTTGTAACCTTCGTTAATAACGCTAAGGACAAATTGCCTAAGCCTACCCTTAACAATGACTGATTCAGAACCTTCTAAGTAGTCCTATAACTACGTTCCAATAAGTCTCTTTCTTCAACCCCAACCGAGACTGAGAATACAAATCAACAACAAACATTGAAATACTCATCCGTTCCAAGTCTGTTCAATGCTTCACTACTTATTGACGGTAGCGTTGGACGTGCTTGGCAAGGCTCTGTTGCTGTAAAGGCGACTGTAGTTTGGGCAAAATGGCGAGTTTGCCAAATGCCCGAGCTGCCCACAGGTGAAACATCTGTCGGAAGGTTAACTGGCTGTCTGTTCCGAAATGACTGTGGCCGAAATGGCTGCTGAGGAAATTGTTGGGGACGAAAAGACTGCGAAGCAGAGCGATGTAAAGAACTCCCAGCGGCCAAAGATGCCTCTTGAGGGAATTTACGGTTCTGAACAGTACTGCGATTCTGCTTACCAACACCATAGTTAACACGAAGCTTGGTAAGCGCCCTTCTTTCAGCAGACCGAAGTTTCTTCTCATCTTCCGAATCGTCAGCTAACTCGTCTGATTCGTATTCTACGACCACCGTTCAGCCTGCGCCGGACTCTTGTCTGCAAACCGCATAACTTTGTTGCGCGCTGTTTATTCAGCAAAGCTCTACATGTAGCGTTCTCCAGCGCCTTATTATTAACTGCGGCCAAATTGCCCTCCAGCAGATGACTGGAAGCCGAGTCAATAGAGTCTATCAAATTCGAGTTGAACTGAAATTGTAACTTATTTCCTTTAAACCGAAAACTGCTGGAAGCCTTCGCTTCAGTCTTTAGTTTCTTGATTTGAAATTTTGTCGCAAGTAACTTCTGTTCGAGACCCGCTTGAAGTCTGAAAACGTCTTGTCGAGTTTCGAATCGAGTAGACGGAAAACTAAACTCAACGTTTCTTCGCCGGAAAGGCCACTCTGAGTAGGTTCATCAAGATTAACGATTGATGGTAAACGATCACTGCCCGTTTTATCCATAATTTACAGAAACGTAGCGAGAGATGCCGTCGAGTGATCTTGAAAACTGCGAAAATACCTTATATACCTAATAACAAATAGTCACGCACGCTGTAATACCGACACATTCGTACAAGCACTAAGACAAACGTGCATTCCTTAACGTGAGAAAATACATCTGCACTTTGTGGTTTCGTCCTCAGACTCGAAAGTTACTGAACCATCTTGTACAGCATAAAAAACAGCACCACAGGCTGCTAGATAGCTTTCACACTTTAGGATTTTGTTCACATACTCAAAAGTTAGACCCATCTCGTATAGCATTTTAAACAGCGCCACAGGAAACAATTCCATCGCAGTTTTTAAAGCCATCCTATATTTAAACATTGGGCCCAAAACATGCCATAAAGTATTAAGCTGGATGCCGGTACACCTGCAACACGTCAGTATTGAATACAAGTGGATTGCTAACCAATGGACGGTGACCATTGCAAAAGTTTCAATGTTTTGACAGAGGCGCCCATGTGTGTAGTTATGACTTCTTAGCAGTGGTGGCTTATTGTACGATGCTATACTTTATTTCTGGTGCATGTACGATCTTACACCTTCTGCGATCTCTACAGCCGTAAACGTAATCCCGTTGTGCAATTTTTACCAAAATATGTCTTGCTTCCGGCACAGAAAAGTACCGTAATGCAATTGAGATAAAGAGTTGCTCCTTTTCCCAGAAAATTCATACAAGGTTTAAAGTAAATAACACACGACAGTGAAAAGCGGTTCATTATTTTCATGTCATTTATTTTTGTATTTGTCAGGATCAGAAGTTAGTTTTTGCAAGCTTGAAATTGAGCTTGGAATAACGTCTTAACTATTTTTCGTACTTTGTTAACATTTTATATCCTGAGTAGAGATGAATCAATATTATTATATAAGAACGTCCTCTGACTAAAATGTTTTAAAAACCGAGTTTTCGGTTGCCTGTACTACATTTTAGTCAGAGAACGTTTTTATATTTGTTCATTATGATTGACAATGGCTATACGGTTCTACAATTTTCTTATCCTCAGTAGAGTTATACCATGTATAAGTTATGTTATCTGTATCTATATTTTTACTGAACATGCTATTTGTGATTTAAATGTCCAACTATGACGGCCCAACGATTCCTGCGGGAAAGCCACGGGTGTTAAGTCTAGTTAAGTCCAAAGTAATACTCACAGAAAATGTGAAGTAGCTGATTCAATGTTACATGTGCAACGCCTTGAGGTTCTTCAGTATTATTTACACTAATCTAAATGACGTCTTTGTTCGATTCCCACATTTTCTTGTAAAAGAATAAAACTGGATCCCCGAGTTTATGCACCGTCGAACAGGATGTTATGTGTACTCGGTTTATTTTATTCACATATCATTTCCATGAGTGTCCCAGTCCAAAGTGCATGCCATTGACACAAAATCAATCATCTATTTGTCGAGCAAACTCTTTCTCTTCTGGCATACCTTTGGCTAATTCATCTGCAAGCTCTTTTAGCTTCCTCGCCGCTTTTGGCTCGATTTCCACTAAGCTAGTTACCAACGTGTAGATGTTACCAACGTGTAGACCGCGGAACAAAGCTTCCCCACCTTCGCTGGCAGCTGTGGCACCAGCCCTGACTCCAACTTTGAAGATGATATCTACGCAGTTCTTTGTCTTGGAAGCAGCACCAAACCCCATTTTTAAACCTTCCCGGCCTAGCGTAAATTTCTTCAGTGCTTCTTTTCCCAATTCTTCCAAAAGCCTCTGAATAGCTTCTGTGGCTTTTTGGTCTTCGTTGATGATTTTCTGAACAGTGTTGAAAGTATCTTTTTGGATGCAGCCTTCCGTGATCAAAGATCCAGCAGTTGTCACTCCACCTGCGGCGAAAAAGCCCCCACCAACTGCAGTAAGTATGCGAGATGCTCCAAAGGTTACAAAAGAAAGGCCAAAACCAACTCAATCAATCAATCAATTCTATTTTACTCATAACAATAGATATATACATTTTTACAAGAACACACTAAACAAGAAAAACTACAGATAACAATACTTATAAAATATGAATTAACAATAGAGCCTGGAGGTTAAATTAACCAAAGAGTTTTCAAGTTAGCCTCCAGAAAGAGTTTTCAAGTTTCAACTGCCATGAATGTAAACCCAGCAACTGAAGTAGAAGCTTCCGCCACTTGTGCGATGCACACATGTTTATGGTGGGTCATCAGTTTCTCGGCCAAGACTTGCAAAGTATGAACATGAACGGTTAATTTTCGCTTTGGTATCCATTCGCTGACCAAAGACTTCAGCTCTTCAGCTTGTTTTGAAGGCTTACTTTGCTCCCCCAGTGAGACAATTTTGTCTCGCAAACGACAAGTGACTTCACTGCAACGGTATTCGGTGATAGCAGCCTTTTAGACCGGCTGCTTGCAATCCGCATGTTTCTCTCTCGAAATAATCTGTCGCTCGAAAGGAGCACGAAGAGAGAAATTAGACAAGAAGGATTGGGACGAGACGACGGAGCGCGAGAAGAGAAACCACCGATGCCACCTGCCTTTCTACATCACAAGAATTATCCAAATTATCTTCTGCAAATTAATATGATACTGATCAAGAGCTTTCATTTAAATGGTACAGTAAATGGTCACACTTTGTGGTTAATTTCGTTCACAGACTCGAAAGTTACTGAACCATCTTGTACAGCATAATAAACAGTACCACAGGAAAATACTGCTCAATTGGGGGCTCAATTGCGTTTCGAGATGAATGCCTTTTCGCATTGTTTAATCGGTCCTCATCTAAATAAAATTTTAATCCTCCAAAAGAAAGTTCTACGTATGATATATTTTGTGGATACTCGTGAGCATGCGATCCCGCTATTTATTGACGCTGACATCTTAACTATATCGTTCATGTATTACAAGTCTATAGCTAGTATAATGCATGACATAAATAACAACATTTCACCACAAAATATCTTAAACCTATTTCAAAAAACTTCCAGTGTTCATTGATACAATACATTTTATGTAAAAAGCTCCAGAATGGATAAAGTCAAAAATTCACTCTCTCGATTTGGCGTTAAATTTTGGAATGAGATACCTCACTATATAAGAGATCTCCCTGGGAAATTTTTTTTAAAAACACTACACAATTTGCTACTTGATATTTTACAAAACGAAAATGACTATATTGAAACGCCTTTGATAATAAAAAAATTGATTTCTAGTTAAATTCAACAATTATTTTATTTATTTAACTATTCATTCATTTTCTCTCAATTCTAAACTTTCGAATTGTAAAAAGTTATAACTTTCTCCGTGTACTTTTCTTTAATCTGCCCGCCTAGAATAGCCTTTGCTAAACGCAGGCAGCTAAAATGTAACTGTTTTTTGAAAATAAGACTTTTTGTTTTTGTTGTTGTTGTTGTTGTTGTTGTTGTTGTTGTCCTTGTAGTGGTCTGTTTCTTATCACTGTTTGTATTTGATCCAATGTGCTCAATAGATCGTTCACGGTATTTGCAGTTTAGTTGATTTATTATTATTATTATTTTTATATCGTGGTGGTCTACTGAATAGATCCGATCTATGTGCATTCTCTATCTAAAGGAGAAGAATGGTATTGGCAATTCGCTGTTTCTCTCCCTATGGCTTGTTAGGTTGAATTGCTCTTTGGCCATGCGCCACAATTGTTTGTGGCGTGACCGTTGCGCAAACTTTCCCTATCTGACGGCTCTTTCTAGAATGATTAGCGACATATATGATAGGTGAAGTGTTACCGAGTCTAGGGCACACTGACGAGGGCCAAATAGCCCGAAACAGCTGTCTGTGTCTGCTTTCGCTTTCTAGTTTTGAGCGCTGATCATGTCAGGCTTGACCAACCGTAGTGCCATTTCGAGACCTTTCGAGATGAATGAATGATGAATGCCTTTTCACATTGTTTGATCCGTCCTTGCAGTAGTCTGTTTCTTATCACTGTTTGTATTTGATCCAATGTGACGCAATAGATCGTTCAGGGTATTTGCAGTTTAGTTGATTTATAAATTTGAATGGTCGCACTTTGGGATTTTGTTAAAAGTTAGAACCATCTCGTACAGCGTTTTAAACAGTGCCACTGGAAAATACCCCTTATTACAGTTTATAGTTTCCCAGAAACCCACGGTCATTTGAGGGTGTATGTAACACCAGGAATCGACCCGGAACGCCCCGGAACACTGCCGCAACACCCATGGAACCTAACCGGAACACTCCGGAACCCACTAAAAAAATAATAAGTCAGACTTCTATGAAAAAGATTCTGCACACCTTCGGACCTCCCCCTCTCCTCGGCGTTTTGCTCTACCGACCCCCCACCCCTTGGGTCGAACTCCCCATCCTCCTCTCCTTCCAATGTCGTCCCTATGTGTAAGGCAGGTGACCATTAGATATCGCGGGCTCAATGTTCACCGATCATCCCCTCAAATAGACGTTTTCAGGAGCCATCAATATTGATGGTCTCCTGACGTTTTGCTCCACCAACTGCCACCCTCTGCGTCAAACTCCCCACCGTCCCCACTATCCAACGCCGTTCATATGGGTAAGGCAGGTGACCACCCCCCAGAACACCCGGGAAACAGAAATAAAAAATACAATAAAATAGTAAGTATGTAAAAACAAAAAAAAATACTTGAAAAACTAAAACTAAAATGAATTATTGAAACTAGCAATTAAAAGATTACCATGACTAAAACCAGACTTAACAGTTGTTACACAGCTGCTTTTCCTTCTGCCAAGCAAATGAAGAAAACAAAGTGCTCTGCAAGAGACGCTCACTCAGCCATAAATACTATCCCGCCGATATGACTATTACCTTACGCATGCCCAAAACCATTTCACCAAGGTAAAAACTACCACCTGCCGAGATAAAAGGTACTGCACCCGTTCAATTCCTGAAGTAGCTGCGCTTACTTTTAAGGCGTAACCTCTCGCCAGAGGTCCATTTTCGGAATTTGCATTTTTTCGAACACCTAAAAAAACATCAGACACAAACCTCAGTGCTTTTTTCACGCATCGTCCAGGGATCGCGAAAATTAAACCGGCAAAATAGCATGCAGTCTATTGTTTAGACTGAAAGTTTTGTACTTTTCTCAGTTTTTGCAAGTAGTTCATAAGTACTTGAAGGGATAGATGAGAGGTCCCAAGACTCCTTATTGAGACTTATATAACGTAATGTCGACACTTAGAATTTTATTTTCAATAAATTTTTAAGTGTAAAAAAGAAAATCTAAAAACCCCACTCAGGACTGAACCAGTGACCTCAGCTAGGCTTAGGCTTACATAGCCTACCGTACCACTGTACCACCTAGCTACTCGGGTTGCTTAGTCCTAAATTTAACTATATAAACTGGTACCCCTTACTATAACTGAAAGCTAACCAGTTACTCCGTTATATAAGTCTCAATAAGTTGTCCCATTTTCCTGTTGGGCCCTCTCATCTATCCCTTCAAGTGTCCTCTGCGTTCATCGCATAGCACGAAAATTTATTCGCATAAGTTTTCCCGGCCAATTTTGCATGGTTTTATTAAAATGTCAGGTGATGTGAATCCAGAATAAAAGTCATAGGCTTCTGGGTGGGGAGTTGGACGCAGAGGGTTGTGGGGTCGGTAGAGCAAAACGCCTAGGAGAGGGGAGGGTCGGGAGAACATTGAGCACGCGATCTGTAATGGTAACCTGCCTTACCCATGGGGACGGTGTTGGAGGGAGGGGAGGGTGGGGAGTCGATGGAGCAAAACGCCTAGGAGAGGGGAGGGTCGGGAGAACATTGAGCACGCGATCTGTAATGGTAACCTGCTTTACCCATGGGGACGGTGTTGGAGGGAGGGGAGGGTGGGGAGTCGGTGGAGCAAAACGCCAAGGAGAGCGGAGGGTCCGAAGGTATGCAGAATCATGTTTATAAAAGCCTTTGATTTATCGCGTTCGAAGAACGCAATCCTAATTACGTGTTGGTTGTCCTGTGGTTTATGTGCAGTAAAATTTGAGATTTTTTGGTAGACGGTCTTCCAAATGGCCGCCCCTATTGGTTTTTTTCCAGGGGCTTATTTCCGCCGGAAATTCGTTCGAACGCGTCTCCATAATCTGTGATTACTGCTAGTTTCTATTTTTAGTGGGTTCCGGGGTATCCGGTTAGGTTCCGGGGGTGTTCCCAACCTCGTTCCCAGGGCTTTTCCCCTCGAGAAAAGCCCTGGGAACGAGGTTGGGGTGTTCCGGCTACGTTCCGGGGTTAACCGCGGTCAAACGAGAGAAAATTGCAAAAGTTAAGCAAAGTACTTAAAAGTCTTCAGTAATTTTGATCAGGCGCAAAGAATTTTGGTCAGTTTTCAACGGAAAAAAGCTCATCATTTTGGGAAAAAATTAAAAGATAGTAACGTCAACTATCTTTTTTTTATACATCCTTGCCCATATTTCCATTTAATATCAAATAAAATCCAACTAAATAAAACGAAAAACGCCTCGGACGTTTGACCGCGGTGGAGTTCCGGGGTGTTTCGGAGGTGTTCCAGGTCGATTCCTGATTTTACAGACACCGGTCATTTAAGCTCATGTAAAGTAGACTGCTGGATGTTAAACCTGTAACACTTCATGGTATGTCAGTAACCCACACAAAACAACTATACATTTTTAAAAGACCTCTTTGTTTAGACAGAAACGTCGTTTAAGCTTCCTTCTATTTTCATGATAATGAATGCAACTAGATTACTGACTAATGGGCTGTGACCATTTCGAAAGTTTCAATGTTTTGACGGAGGCACCCATGTGTGTAGTTATGACTTTGGAGTGTAGTTATGACCTTGGTGGCTTATTGTAGAAATGTAGTGTAATGCAACTGAGATAAAGGGTTGCTCCTTTCCCCAGAAAATTCATGCAATGCTTAAAGTAAATAACACACGACAATGAAAAGCGGTTAATTATCACTTTATGTCATTAATTTTTGTATTTGTCAGGATCAGAAGTTAGCCGATTTTTCCAAGCTTGAAATTAAACTTGAAATTAACGTCTTAACTATTTTTCGTACTTTGTTTACATTTTATATCCTGAGTAGAAATGAGTAAATATAAGAACACAGTTCCCTGACTAAAATGGTTTAAAAACCGAGCATTCGGCGGCTGCTTGTACTTCAGCCTTTGAAGACTGCAGTACATGCAACCGAAAGTTCGGTTTTAAGAACATTTTACGCCAGAAAACGTTCTTATATTTGTTCGTCATGATTAACTCTGGCTACGGTTCTACAATTTTATTATCCTCAGTAGAGTTACCATGTATAAATTAAGTTACCTATATTTATATTTTAAGATGCTATTTGTAGTTTCCAAGTATGACGGCCCAACGATTCCTGGAAAGCCACGGTCGTTTAGGCTTATGAATAACTTTGAAATCATTATTGTAGTAGCGGTTACAAGTCTAAAATAATTCTCATAGAAAAAGTGAATTAGCTGATTCAAGTTAACGTGTAACGCCTCGAGGTGCTTCAGTAATTTTTACACTAATCTAAATGTTGAAACGTCCTCTTTGTTCGAATTCAAGCTTTTTCTCACATTTCCTTGGAAAGGAATACAACTCGATCGTTGAGTTTATGCACTGTTCGATCAGGGTGTCAAATAAATGTAAATGTACTCGGGTTTTTTTTTCATATGTCATTTCCATTAGAGAGTCAGTCCAAAGTGCATGCACTTGACACAAAATCGTCTATTTGTCGAGCAAACTCTTTCTCATCTGGCATACCTTTGGCTAATTCATCTGCAAGCTCTTTTAGCTTCTTCACCGCTTTTGGCTCTTCGACTTTTTTGCCTTTTCGAGATGCATCGATTTTCATTGAGCTAGTTACCAACGTGTAGATGTCGAGTGGCAAAAAAACAACACTGAATGCAAAGCCACCAATGTGAGCGGCTTTACCGGCAACGCTGAGACCACGAAACAAAGCCTCGCCACCTTCACTGGCAGCAGTCGCACCAACCCTGACTCCAAGTTTGAATCCGATTTGCGCGCAGTTCTTTATCGCGTTAGCAGCAGTAAACCCCACATTAAAACCTTTTTCAAACACGTATTCCCGTGCTTGTTTTCCAAATTCTTCCAAAAGCTTCTGAATAGCTTCTGTAGCTTCTCGGTCTTCGTTGATGATTTTCTGAGCAGTGTCGAAAGTATCTTTTTGGATACATCCTTCCGCGATCAAAGATCCGGCAGCTGTCACTCCACCTGCGGCGGAAATGCCCCCACCAACTGCAGTAAGTACGAGAGATGCTCCAAACGTTACAAAGGAAAGGCCAAAGCCAACTGCCATTAGTGTAAACCCAGCAACTGAAGAAGAAGCTCCCGCCACTTGTGCGATGCACACATTATTATGGTGGGTCATCAGTTTCTCGGCTAAGACTCGCAAAGTGTGAACGGTTGCTTTTCGCTTTGGTATCCAATCGCAGACTAAAGACTTCAGCTCTTCAGCTTGTTTTGAAAGCTTATTTTGTCCCCCCATGGTCTGGCAATTAATTCCGCAATCGAGAACAAGCTAGCTCACTGCCGCGGTATATTTTTGCATAGCATCCTTTCTTTTAAACAGCCTCGTTTGAGATCTAGGTTGTTATTGGCTAGGAGCTGGCGGAGTGACAAACTAAAAGGTGATCTTAATGAACTTTGTCTGACAAGACAGATGTAGCCATGGTAAATTTTTCATTGTTTTGCTATTTACAAGAAAACACGGAGGCAACCATCCATGTGGTTATAGACAGAGATATTTGATTACGGCTGCATTCTAATGCTAATTATATTTATTCCTTTTCTTAGAAAATTGATAACAAACCAGTGTTACTGAAAAGTTTAACATGGCACTGAGCAAGAAGAACTCAAACGACCTCGTGAAACGTTCGAGAGAATTTACAAGCTATTAAATGGAGAATGACACAAATGTCCACGTCGCCAAGGTGTCCGGTTCGTCGTTCTCGATTGGTGGGTTCACTAGTTGGCGGCGACTGGTTTTGGTCTTGTTGCTGTCAGTTTTGGAACTTGTATGTTCCCAGCCGTTGGCGAAGCAATGTACGCTAAAGGTGGAGCAACTGCCGCTGGTTCCAACATCGCGAGAAACCGCCTGAATTTTCAGATCAAAGCTTACCACGCCAGAGGCGATTATTGACGCCGATCGTGAAGCGCAGAAACCCGTTGAAAACCTCCTGAACGAGCTCCACCAAGAAGTGTCCAAGGAATCGTACGGCAGTTTAAAGGATCACTTTAGTTACAAAGCAAGCATTGCTTCTTCGATTAAAAACCTGGTGGATTTGGGCAAATGTGCAAAAGCCGGCGCGAGGGCAGCTGCCAAAAGCTGCAGGTGAGGTGCTCAAGCAGTGCTGAAATCCATAGGAATAGCAGGCAGTGTTGCACGAATCGGTGTATTTGCGAGTAGTGCAGTGTCACTACCTTTTGATATTTACACTGTGGTGACATCGGCGAAAAAGATCAGCTCTCATAAACCATAGCTGCAAGCGAAGGAGTCGAAGCAGTGCTGAGGTCGATAGAAATGGCAGGCAAAGTTGTGCGAATCGGTGCGTTCGCGATTAGTACATTCGGCTGTCAGGGTAAAGAGGAACCAGAGGCAGTGAAAAGGGTATAAGAGAGCTGGCAGATGAGTTGGAGAGAGAAATGAATAAAATGCTTTAAGCTGTACGCAAAGTAGAAAACGAATTATAAATTGTCATCTACCCTTGAAAATGAAAGAAGCACTGCGATGTTACCCAACTGGAGTCTAGGGTTTCGGTTTTTTATAACATCAAGTTTATTCCGTCGCATACTAGAATACTATATGCACCTAATTGAAGAAACATTAACGGCAAAAAAAGCACAAACTGTAAACGATACGACAAAATTAATGGCATTCTAGGAAAAAGGCAAATAAGGCTAAATGTGCAATAAATATTTCATTTATTGGTATTTGAGATCTATTCCTAACTAAAAGATATTCAGAGGATAATTTGAGCATACTTTGTTTTAAAAAGTGCTGTGCAATTTATCTGAGAACACAAAAAGTGTTCCCAGAGAACCATTCGGTCGTTCTGAAGGCACCCATCCATGTTATGACTATTTTTTATAAGTCTTCTCGCTGGTTTTTTTTTTTACAATGGTTGACAACTCTTTTTATGGGGAAACATCATCGTAAATTACACTTGTTGGGGTTGCCATATATATTTCTACATCAACACAGACAACTCGCCTGTAATGGTGACGCCTTCAGTATATTAACAGCTGTTATACCTGATTCACAGAAATTCTCTCGTTTCAATATTTGATTGCGCGTGCATTCTAATGCAAATGTAAAAAGAAGTTCAGTTCTATTTCCCGAAAAATTGATGCTAAGCGAAAAGTAAAGAAAAGTGAAATTTTATAATTACCACTGTTAGTAATGTTAGTTACCACTGTTAGTATTGTTAGTATTCTGACTTAGTTATTATTGTACAAGTGAGTTGTAATTGTATGTAAATATCATTATTTGTTTTAATAAAAAAAGTAAACAAACCAGTGTTACTGAAAAGTTCGACATGGCACTGAGCAAGAAGAATTCAAGCTATCAAACGAATTTTGACTAAACACACTTGCGCTCGACAATGGCGGGGCCAGCTTCATCATATTCTTGCTTGGTGATCCACATGGGCTGGAAAGTATCTAAGCTTGCCAAGATGGATCCTCCGATCCATGCAGAGTATTTACGATCAGACGGAGGAGCGATGATCTTGATTTTCTTTGTGGGTGGAGACAGAGCAGTGATTTCCTTCTGCATTCGTTCAGCGATTCCTGGGAACATGGTGGAGCCACCAGCCATGACAATGTTGGCGAACAACTCTTCTCGGATGCCTTCATCGCACTTCATGATGGAATTGTAAGTGAGCTGATGGATACCGGTAAAACCAGTTTCAGGAGGTGGAGGTCGGTACAGCGCTTCCGGACATCTGAAACTCTCGTTGCCAATAGTGATGACCTGTCCATCAGGAAGCTTGTAGCTCTTCTCCAAGCTGGAGCTCAACGCGGCGGTACTCATTTCTTTTTCGAAGTCCAGAGCAACATAGCACAGCTTCTCCTTGATGTCACGTACGGTATCGCGTTCGACAGTGGGAATGGAGCCATCTCGCTCAATAAGGCACGTTTTTAGATAATTTGTCAGGTACTCGCCAGCAAGGTCAAGGCGAAGGATGTTTTGAGGAATAGCAAAGCCATCGTAGATAGGAACTGCGTGACTAACACCATAACCACTTTCAAGGATTGTGCCGTTTTTACGACCCGAGGCGTAAAGCGCCAACACGGGTGCCAGGGCTAAAAAGAAGGCAGGCGCATGAAAGGTCTCAAACATGATCTAAAAGAAATAAAGATATATGTTGAGGCTAAGTGATCCTTCCTTATTTTCATTAACTGGGAGGGAGGGGGATGGGAACTCCTATGTAAAAGTGACAGCGGTGATCGTCATACCTTTATAGTGGCATTGTCACGCAGATTTTGCTGTGTTTTGGTCAAAATACACTAAATATATGACAAAGTACCTTTGCTCAAACATAAAATTGCTTTTAGAACACCAAGAAGATAATATCAAGTGATTTCTTGAAGGAAGAACAAACCATAATAAGTTTTTCTGCGATTTTTCCACGACTCTTGGGAGGAACTTGAAAAAATTGGCCAATTTTTTTCAAGTTGCAATCCATTTTCATCCTGGCCATCCGCAGCCAAAGATAACGAATACTTGTTTCTGTGCAATGGTAGAGTATTTGTTAACAAAACTGGACCATTAGTTTAAAGTTTCCATTGAAACAAATATGTTTTTTGGCTTTTCAAAGTGATACTAAAATTGTGTTTCAGTGTCCCTTTATGGATTTAAAATTCGTGGTTTGGTACCACTAAGGATGTTTGAATAGAAAATGACCACTCTCGAAGTTATTCTAATACCTTTTGGGGTACTGAAAGTGCCTATGAAATGAAATTTTTGACCCATTTTGTATACTAAAAAATTGACTTCTATGATCCACTGATCAGTCATAATTTTCCAATTTAAGTTATGGTCAAGCAACGAAAAGTATTTTTTTGGACGTCCAAAGTTGGTCAGAAATGAACTTTTCGTGTCCTAAGGCCTGGAACTAGTATAAAAAGAAACATAGAGTGCACGATCACTGCAACAAACCGTTGAGAATCGCCGGATCTGGGTTTCCAGACCTAGATCAGTATTAATACTATTTGAAGTGAAACAAAAGAAACGGCAAACTGATCCTTACGGCAGAAAAACAGAAGATGAAGCAAATAACATGGTGACGTCATCAGTTGTGCAAAAATGTCGCTTTCAGACTTTTCAGTATTTCTCGTAAACAAACCACATTTTTAGCTATATTTTTGCAGTTTTGCTCAGTTGGAAATGTCCTCCGACGATTAATTTTGACTACCATGTTGACTACGAAGGTAGAGATGGGCACATGAGGTAAGTGTCGAGAGGAACTATCGGTTTTAGTAGGACTCACAATTCGCCGTTGTACCACAGGAAGCCCAAGCTCACTATCAGATAACCTGGACGTGACCCTTGCTTTATGAGAGGTATTGTGTTACAAAGATTCGATTTTTAAAGGCTTGTATTCTCTTTAGAATACCAATGCCAGAAGCAATCTTTTTTGAGATTTTAACGACGTGAACATTCCAGGACAGATTCTCGTCCACATAATCCCCAAGAGATTTCTCGTCCACATAATCCCCAAGAGATTTAGTGAATGCAACATGTTTAATAGAGGCAGTAATAATAAAAAAAGACGGGATTGTATTAAATGTCTTTAACCTTTGCCTAGACCCAATCAACATAAACTCCGTTTTCGACTTATTGAGAGTCAAATTATTTGCATTCGATGTTTACATATCGAAGTGAAATCTTTACTTATTCTCTTAGGAACTCCGAGGACAACTTAGCTACTCCACTGCCCCGAACCAACTTTGTCAAAAACAGTTTAACTTATAGAGGTTCGGTGCTGTGGAATAGTCTACCTGTTGAGCTGCGGCAAGCGCAAACTCTCTCCTCTTTTAAATCCAGCTGCAGTGATTTCTTTCAAAATGAAAGATAATCCTTGTAGTGCACGGCATTCATGGAAAGCAGGCATTTTCTATATAATTAGAGTTTTATTAGCATTGTTTTAACTAGATTTTGTATTGTTTGATATTAGCATTAGTTAGTAGTTTATTTAGTTTATGCCTGATGATACTTTTTACCGTGCCTAAATAAAGTTATTGCTGCGAGCCCCCAGGCGAGTAGCACACTAATCTTTGGTTTGCCTGTGGTTGCTTGGATATCCCTGTGCTTTATGTTATGCAGCCAGCATCTCGATTTTTGGTTTGTCACGATGATTTTGAGCAAGCGTATGTCCAGCGGTGTCATCATAACTTAGATGCGCCTGGATCTGGATACATCTTTCGCCGTCTATATCCGTCCATAGCACATGCTCGCTTCTCTCCGCTTCTTCGATATTTGCAAATGTATCATGCTAAATTCGAACTTATTTGTTGCTGGAAGCATTCATCAATGTCACGAACGATTTAATGACATTTCACGGGGAAGACAATGTTTTTTTATGAGTTTTCAGCGTTGTTACGTGCTCAGAGTTTGCCGATTGAACAATGGACCGGAGTAACTGCAGAATACCCTGCCATTTCGAGTGCCTCAGGAAAAAAAGTCTGTACACGGTACGCAGTGGCAGTATGAAGACATGACAAGACAACATATTTTCTTGCCTACGCGGTACGCGGTACGCAGTCGTTAAATAATCCAAGAGGACAGGGCAATATTTTTTCTTGCCTACGCGGTACGCGGAACACAGTCGTTAAATAATCAAGAGGACAGGGCAATATTTTTTCTTGCTACGCGGTACGCGGTACGTAGTCGTTAAATAATTCAACTGTGTTGCCTACGCGTTACGCGGAACAATGGATCACAAGGAGCATTCATCAAGGTCACGAACGATTTAGTGACATTTCGCGGGGAAGGCAATGTTTTGTTTTATGAGTTTTTCAGCGTTGTTTTGGCTCAGAGTTTGCCGATCGAACAATGGATCACAAAGAGCATTCATCAAGGTCACGAACGATTTGGTGACATTTCACGGGAAAGGCAATGTTCTTTTATGAGTTTTTTAGCGTTGTTACGTGCTCAGAGTTTGCCGATTGAACAATGGATCACAAAGAACTACTTATATGGTGTGTAATTCGATTGCAATTTTGAAGGCAAGGACCAACGTAACAAAACAGAAGCACCGGATCCAAATTGAGGATCTAATCAGCTATAAATAATAGTAAATCAGCCTTGCTTTTTTTGTTTATGTAATTCGAAAATCATGGTAATGGACCCAATAAATAAATTTATGAAATTATCAAAATCTGTATATAAATTTACTGTTTCCGTTATGTTTTACTGCCCAGCATCTGCTAGCAGCATTACAATTTGTAACCTCTAGTTGTATTGTATTGTATTGCAACGCTGAACGCAACGGTTTTGTTTCAAAACTTAAACATTCGAATGTTTTGTGAATAAAATTGACTTACCCGCTGTTGCTGTGTTGTATTCTTTGTTTGCCTGCTCCTCGGGGTGATTTAACGCGATTTCGGCGAGTTATCGTTTTTGGGGTGTTTATTTGTCTTTTTCTGATGGTTTCTCTTAGCAGTGGAACACCCAAATAAAGATAACTCGCCGAAATCCCATTAAATCGACCCAAGGAGCAGGCAAACAACAAAAAATACAAAACAGCAACAGGGTAAGTCAATTTTATTCCCAAAACATTCGAATTTTTAAAATTTGAAACAAAACCGTTGCGTTCCCCATTTATAAATAGAATCTTTGTAACCTGTTGTAACGCAATACTGCTCACAAAGCAAGGGTCACGTCCCGGTTATCTGATAGTGAGCTAATCTGTCTACAGACCGATTTATTTTTAGCCCAGCGTGAGCGAAGCGAACTCGTGCGAGTGCGAGCGCGTAGCGCGAGAACGAGCCCCTAGGGCGACAGAAAAAATTAATAAATTTTTTTCTCGCCCTCCAGGCACGTTCTCGCGCTCCGCGCTCGCGCGCTCGGCTCAAAAGGAAAAGTCTGTGAACAGACTAATAGTGAGCTTGAACCGCCTGTGTTGTACCAAACAAACAAAGACACGCATAACTAGATAAACTAACACTGTTTGCTGCCAAGAAAGCATTGCATAAAAATAGCAGGCCAACCAGGGAGTCGGTTGGTCGGTCCGTTAACAGTCTGTCTGGGTTTGTCCGCTATCTGAATTAAGGAATTAAACTGAGAATGAAGGAAGGAAGGGATGAAAGAATGGGTTCGAAGGTTTCCCTAGCATACAGTCCATTCTCTCGTAAAACGTGTCCAAATGGAACATCTTTACTCCTCAACCCTCCTACCAATTGAAACCATTACTTCTACATGTAAAATTTTGCAGTCTTTTATAGAATCAAAAATATGTGTGACAATGCATGTGTCATAATCTACGCATGAGTAATTTACAACGTAGAGTAAATTCCGTCACGCGATCTCTAAGTACAAATAGAAATAACATGAGTTTTTATACCTGCGTCGTCTTCTCTCTGTTAGCACTCGGGTTGAACGGAGCTTCAGTCAACAGAATAGGGTGTTCCTCAGGATTAACTTTAACCTCGTTTATAAATGCGAAACGCCAGACCTGCGATTAAAATATTCCAATTGTTAGGGTTGTTTACATAAACAAAAGTGCACTGAATATAATCGCAACGCTTGTACCAAAAGGAGAACATTTATTAAACAATACAAGACTGCAAACAAAGCTAAGCTTGAATATTCAGCTTGAAGAAAAAACATCTGCACTGGTCTTTAGCACATCATTATCATATATAATTTAAGGTCTTTTTGGAATGTGAATCACAGAAGACATTCTAACACTCTTCGTTTAAACTACACATGCATTCAAAAACATTGCCAACATTTTTTAGTTTCTTTGATATAGAACTTTACCATTAACATTTTATATTCAAGTGCTCTTTCCAGGACTCCAATGTCGTTGATGTTTCTTACGTCTCCTACGCAGCCGTTTAATATTTGTGTCTTCACACAACGCTCACGCGGAGGATCGTTGCGTGACGACACAAATAACAGCTGCGTAAGAGAAAGACACTAAAGCCACTGCAGCCCTGTCAAATTTGATTTGAATTGTACTTACCTCCTCCATAACCTCAAAATCAGTTATTATCGAGTTTTTGATGGGATATGTTAGATCAAGGGAATCTTTCCTCGCCTTAGCTTGTTCTCCGATGTATGGATCCGGTCGATCCAGAACTTCTAGTTGTTTTTCGTACGCTGTTTGGCCGACTACGGTCGGAAATACTGAATGCGGAGCCTCCTCCTTCGCAAATCCAACTTTGATTGTATCGGATCCATTGTCCAATACCAAAGCAGTCTTAAATGAAGCCATTTGTAACAAACTGTGGAGCTGCAGCTTGCTAGTTCCTAGCCTGTATCAAGCGTTCCGCCTTGTAAGGACTGGCCCTGGGAGAGCGAAGGAAAGATGGCGAGCGAGAAAAAATGAAAATAATAATGCGAGAGGACTGGGGAGAGGGGGCGAAGGAACCACTAGGGACTTTAAGCACCGGGAACCGGAACGGCAACGGCGACGTCGAAACCGAGAAAAGACTGGGCAGAGAACGCGGTCTTGGCGCGAAGTTACAAATATTTAAGCAAACCAGCTGCAGAACCGCAACGTTTGCCAAATGTGCAGCTCGGTAGAGGCGGCTCTTTTCCGAAATGTGCTCGCTAAATGAGGTTAGGGAAATGCTTCTCATAAGCCGTGTCAAGAAAATAATCAACGACGGGCAGTATATGCTCTTGTACGATTTGAACACGTCCAATAAACTTGACCTGCCGTACGATTCTTACGACTGTTTTGCCTTCGATGTTCTTGAGGACGATTCGTACGGGAGCCCAAAACTTTCGTCAATTTTCGATGTTATTATTCACTTTTGTTGATCCACAATATTAAATGCTCGTTTAGTTTTACGAAGCGCTTCTGGTAAGCGATGTTGATTTGGCTCAGACTAATTTGCGAGCGAGCAACTCATTTCGTGACACTTAAGAAATTTTTCGCGTCAAAGAATACTCCCGTACGGCCAACTTCGATTTGCTATTCGTACGGGAGTCCGAAAACTTTCGACAATTTTCGATGTTATTCTTCACTTTTGTTGATCCACAATGAAGATCAGCTGTTGCCGTACGTGAGTGATTCTTTTCGATTCTTTTTATTATTATATGTTTCATTATCAATAATTTGAGTGTCTGGGACATCTAACAAGTTAAGTGTCCAAAAAATTAATTCAAATTGTTATAATATATCTGGACATACATACCAGTTCTTCTCTGTTAACTAAACAACTTGTGAGCAAGGAAAGGTAGTCTCAATGGAAGAAGCGTTGGAAACAAAAAACCCAATTACAAGATTCCCGTATGAATAACAATAACAAGTTTATAGCGTACGGGAGTACATGGCGATGTCACATAAACGAGATTCCTTCGCGTAGCTGAATAAACATCGCTCACAAGAAGCGCTTCGTGAATATAAACAAACGTACAATATTATGGATCGGCAAAAGTGAAGAATAACATCGAAAAATTTCGAAAGTTTTCGGACTCCCGTACGAATAGCAAATCGAAGTTGGCGGTACGGGAGTATTCTTTGACGCGAAAAATTTCTTAAGTGTCACGAAATGAGTCGCTCGCTCGCTAATTAAGCTAAATTAGTCTGAGCCAAATCAACATCGCTTACCAGAAGCGCTTCGTAAAACTAAACGAACATTTAATATTGTGGACCAACAAAAGTGAAGAATAACCTCGAAAATTGTCGAAAGCTTTGGACTCCCGTACGAATAGCAAATCGAAGTCCGCGTACGGGTGCCGTGAATAGCCACTGCGTTAATTTTAATAAATTTGAGCAAAGAAACGTAGTTCTAAGTTTACAAGTTGTAGTGAATTACCACCTCTTTCTCAAAGAGCGTACAGAAGCACCAAATTGACCTAAATGAAGCAATAAATATCGTTTCCTATTTCTGTATAGTCTTCTTAAACAACATTAAGTGTATTATATCAAAAAAGACTGGATAAAACCAAAGAAAAATGAGGAATATATACTCACGTTTTCACACGACGGCAAACCTTGCTATCTGACGTCGGGCCCGGGAAGAGAACGTCTAGATATTTCCCGCCAAACATGCACAATGCGTCATTTGGGTTTTCCCTGACAGTTTTCGCGTCGCCGTTGCCGTTCCGGTTCCCGGTGCTTAAAGTCCCTACTGAATCATGTTCCGCACGTCACGAGCGTGGGACAAAGACAAAAATCTGAGTTCCCTACAGGAATGGAACCTATGTCCTTCCGCACACCGGTCCGATGCTCTAACCACTGAGCTACGAGAGACTCGTAGGTTCATGTTTGGCATGCGTCCTGCGCCTGACTGCTAGCACTTGAGCTGTGAAAAAGAAGCTGGTTTTAGAAATGGAAAAGTGTAATTGTTAGGTTACAAGTTTTTTATTTATGATGTTATGTAGATTGTATGCCGGAGTGTTGAAGTTTGAGTGTAGGCCATGGAGAGGGTGTGTGAAAAATAAAAAACATAACATACCCGACGACAAATCGAGCGAGTTGGAAAGGGGTAGGGTGTCTTATTCAATTTAGCGTAATATTAGGGCAGGGATAAACTATGTTCAGATCAATTAAGTGCCGAGCTTATGATTGTTATTGGAAATGGTTACAACTGCGGTTTTGTGTTCTTTGAGGATGAGTGAGAGTGGTGGTCCGTTCAGTGACCGGTCATTTTTAGCGGGGCGAGGAAGCGTATTCTGCAAAGCGCTTTATACTCGAAATTTGACACTAAAGAAATAATTTGGCGGAGATACTCTCTAGGCCTCTCGCTGTATTAGCTCCTGGCCAATAAGAGCCTAGCTTGATCAACAACGAGGCTGATTCCACGAAATTTTTTTCGGTGTCAAAGTCTCTGCCAGTGATCCCGCGCAGCTTGTTGTTGTTTGAGGCACGTAGTTTAATCATGGTACGCCAAAGTAAGCTTTCAAATAAAGCTCAAGAAATTAAGTATTTGGTCCTTGATTGGATTCCAAAACGAAAAGAAACCATAAACACCTTGCGAGTCTTGGCGGATAAACTAATGGCCCATCATAACAATGTGTACATCGCACAAGTGGCAGGAAGTTCTGCTTCAGTTCTTGGCTTTGGTTTCGCGGCAGTGGGATTCGGCCTTTCCTTTGTAACCGCTGGCGCATCTCTTATACTAGCTGGCGTTGGTGGAGTGATTGGAATTGCAGGTGGCTTGACAAATACCGGAGCGTCAATCGCAGAGACTTACATCCAAAAGGATACTTTCGACAATGTTCAGAGCATCGTCAAAAAAGATCGCGAAGCAATGCAATAGAAGCCATTGAAAAACTGAGGAAAGAATTTGAACACGAAACAATGACGCTAAGCAAGGTTAAAGATGGTGCCAAGGTTTGCTTCAAAGTTGCATCCATCGTAAATTGCACCGCATCAACTGGCTATAAAATCGGACTTAGGGTTGGTGCGGCAGCCGCCAATGGCGGTGGCGAAGCTTTGTTTCGCGACCTAAGCGTTGCAGGCAAAGTCGCTCACATTGGCGGCTTCGCATTCAGTGCTGTTCTTTTGCCAGTCGACATCTACACTATGGTAAATAACTCCATGGAAATTGATGCATCTCGAAAAGAAAAGAAGGACAAGGAGCCAACAGCGGTGAAGAAGCTGCGAGACTTGCAGACGAATTGGCCGAGGAAATGCCGTATGAGAATGAGATTGCTCGTCAACTAGATGATTTGATCATGACGAGCAGTGCTTCTAGTGCGTTGGCAATGATATGTTAATGAAGAAATATGAGAACGCTGAATAAAATAATAAATAAATAGGACTTGCAGTGGAAATCTACAGAATGGCTTTTTATTCCACTGTCAATAGTAGAATAACAATCAAGTTATTTTCATTCTCATGTACGAACCCGGGGGGGGGGGGGGGGGGGGGGGGGGTAGACTTCCATATAAAAATGCCGAGGGTGCAGTGCTCGTCGTGCCTTTTAGGGATCAAAATTTGTAGATTGGCACCGCTTAGGATGCTAAAATCTAAAATGTCCACCTTTAGAATTATCGCGGTACCTTTTAGAGTATCGAGCCGAAAAAATATGATAGAAATATGACATGTGTTGTTTTAGAATTGGTACCTCTTAGGGGTAAAAATTATTTTGAGCCACGCCCATCAGACAAGATTCTGGTACCTTTTAGGGTGTTTTTCGAAAATTTCCGACGAGCACCCCCGTCATTTTTATATGAGAGTACCCCCCCCCCCCCCCCCCCCCCCGGGGTACGTACGCGAATGGCATTTGAATTCAAGATTTAGAGAATCGAGTCAGGTGTTTTAGATAAAGTTATAACTATAGCTGAACACGTTAAAACATTCACCAATGTAACCTCTATTTTGTATAATCAATAACGTCTTTAGGTAAATGTAAGCATCGTAGAACGAGCTGATCCTATGGAATAGTAACCTGATAGTTTTAGCAGACTAAATGTCCACCGCAGTTTTCCGGGAACACTTTGTTGAACAGCTCTTCAAATAAACAAATTGTTCGTTCCGATGTACTAGATTTAACATTCAAGTTTTTACTCAGTATCACGCCAGTAAATAACTAGAGTGATAGTTACAAGAACATAAAATAAAACTTTGTAACGTTAATAGACTGCATTTTTCCAAGAAAATGTTACTTCTTGAGTTGATTTACAGATTTCATAGTAGCCTATTAGTCAAAAGAATTTAGTTTTATCGACTGAGTCGATAAGGTAAATTGACCACCGTAAAAAGATTCAAATAGCTGACGTTTCGAGCGCTAGCCCTTCGTCGGAGCGAATCAAGGAATTGTGGGTAGTGTGTGGTTTTATATAGTAAGCGGTGGAGCTACGCTATTGGTGGAAATTTGGTGACGTGAAAAACAAATGTAGATTAGTTGAATGAAAAGCGTTCGTTGATTCCGTGGGGTTTGAGAGTGCCGATTTGAAAGATGATTTTTTGTTCTAGGTTTTTACGGCTTTCTGTGTTACCCTGGTGTAGGGAAAGGCCAAACATTGGCGAAACAGGGAGGAGACTGGGCGACCGTTTTCGTGAACATCTCCGAGACGTTGAAAAAAATGACAAAGACGCATCCAAACCAGTCGCGCGCCATTTTAATCTTACTAACCATTCTAAACAACACATGACAATCTGCGGCCTTTCCCTACACCAGGGTAACACAGAAAGCCGTAAAAACCTAGAACAAAAAATCATCTTTCAAATCGGCACTCTCAAACCCCACGGAATCAACGAACGCTTTTCATTCAACTAATCTACATTTGTTTTTCACGTCACCAAATTTCCACCAATAGCGTAGCTCCACCGCTTACTATATAAAACCACACACTACCCACAATTCCTTGATTCGCTCCGACGAAGGGCTAGCGCTCGAAACGTCAGCTATTTGAATCTTTTTACGGTGGTCAATTTACCTTATCGACTCAGTCGATAAAACTAAATTCTCGTGTTTCATCCCCCCACCGACGCAGCACCACAGTTTCTCTAGAAACTAACCCCATTCATTTATTAGTCAAAAGGTCGAGCCAAAAACAACGCAGTAATGCTATCTACCTTCTGAAGCACGCAATCCCACCTGATGTAGCCCCGGAAGTTTCTCTTCCTATAATTTTAGGGTTTACCGATATTGTATTAGAAGTAATTGTATTTTAAAAACAACTGACCCATGTAACAACTTTTTTATTTCAACCGAGCCTACCCTTCGTCTTGGAATCGGTGGCAGAAAATGCTCATTTTCAGCGTAATATGCGATGATTTTCAAAAAACCACACATGTTTTATGGTGGAAAGGGAAATAATTCTTTAACTGTGGCTGAAAAAATCGTCAATCGGATAGATATTTGGGACGCAAATTGCCTCCAAGTGGAAGTCGGTCAAGCCGAGTGTTTTGCCTTGACTCCGTCTTATGAGCACTTATAAATAGGAAAACAGTGGCGACAAAGAAACCGGAAATGGCTAGAAAAACCCCAAAGGACAAAAGAATACGCCAGAGCTGAGTTTAATAGATTAATAGTGTCACTTTATTGAATTTTAATTTAAAATGTCGAAATCTACGTTATTTTTTTCTCATGTGACGTCTTAAAAAGCGCTCAAATTTTCAACGGTCGCCGTAGTGACTCCGCTTTCATTGAAGGGTCTGAAGGGTCACGTCCCGACTCACACACCGCTAATAATTTAAAATCCTTTGCTTTCTTGTGACGTGAGCAATATTCCAGCGACAACAAGTGCGCCGCGAAGACAGAATCGGAGCAAGTTTCGTAGCCTGTGATGAATTTCAGGGAATTTCGCTTCATGCCATGAATACGAAATTGCCAAAACAGTCCCCCGCTATAATAATCCCGCCAGCTACGCAGGCTAGAAAAATTTAGGCTAGTATAAACTTTTCAAGTTTCGATTCGAGAAACTGGCGCATGCGCCCTCGTGACAGTGTCTCTTTAAGGTCTCAAGTAGCAATGCAACCTCGTTCCCAGGGTCTCTCATCTTCCCGCCCCCTGGAGCGAGAGGGGGCGGGAAGACGAGAGACCCTGGGAACGAGGTTGGTAGCAATGATTTTGGTGAATTTGACTCAGTTTTCAAAACTGTCACACCACTGGCTCCAAGCCAATAAGAGCCTTGATCACAACCGAGGCGGATTCCAAGAAATGTGGAGATCTCTGGCATCTCGGCAGTGACGATTAAGCAGTTCATTGTTGTTTGGGGAAGATATTAAATTCATCATGGTAAACCAAAGTAAGCTTTCAAGACAAGCAGAAGAGCTGAAGTCTTTGGTTCATTTACGATTAACACCACTGACAGTAGAACATGTCGATCTTATTATTCCCCGGTTTATAAAAGGAAACCACAAGTTGGTTTCAAGTTTTCATTTTCGAGAAAATGCAAGTAGGAAGTTTCTCTTCAGATAATTTTAGGGTTGACCGATATTGCATGAGAAGTAGTTGTATTTTCAAAACCACTGACACATGTAACAACTTTTTACATTAACCGAGCCTCTTCTGGATGTATAAAGCATTTTATAACCAGTTGATCCTGTAGCAAAAGACCTGATAGTTTTATCAGAATTACCAGACAAAATGACCGCAGTTTTAACAACGTGAAGGGATGTTCAACTGTTTGTTTTGTTGTATTTGATTTTAAGTGATCAAGTTCAGTTTTGAACTTAATATTACCTCAGTAAATAGCTACAAATGTAATAACAAGAAAATAAACTGAACGTTTAGGTCATATAGACTGCATTTTTTCCAAGCCCAGTATTGGTTCTAAAATGAGCTGATTTAATCCAGACTCAAAAGTTAGACTGACCACTTCGTGCAGCATGATATACAGCATCACAGTAAAGTACTGCTCAGTAGCTTTCATTTGAATGGTGACACTTTAGGATTTCACCCACCGACTCAAAAGTTAGAACCACCTTGTACAGCATAATAAACAGTACAACAGGAAAGAACTGCTCAGCAGCTTTCATTTGACGAATGGTCACATAGTAGGATTTCATTGATCAACAGACTCAAAAGTCAGAACCACCTTGTAGAGCATAATAAACAGTACCAGAGGAAAGTACTGCTCAATAGCTTATATTTGAATGGTCGCATGGTAAGAGTTCACTGTCCACAAAATCGAAAGTTAGAACCACTTTGTGCAGCATAATAAACAGCACCACAGTAAAGTACTGCTCAATAGCTTTCATTTGAATGGTCACATGGTGGGATTTCATCCACAGACACCAAAGTTATAACCACCTTATACAAAATCATGAAAAGAACCATACCAAAGTACTGCTCTGTAGCTTTAATTTGACAAAATGGACACCTGGTAAGATTTCACCAACAGACGCAAAAGTCAGAACCACATTAAACGACCCAAGGTTTGACTCCGTTTTATATACGTGTCTGAGTCTCTATTGTTATAAAGTGCAAACTGGGATTCTCTCTGATCTCTGTTGATGTTATGATCAGCACGAAAAAGGTTCTGGTTACTAAATTATCCATCTCTCTTTCTTTGAATTGTTACATATTTAGCCATCAACAAAACAAAGCCACTGCTTTACTGATTGCTGATCTGGGTAATTTTAGCTTTCGGGTGTGAGAAAAACCCGCATGTTGTTATATCAGCTGTCATATGAAACCCATCAAAGTTTTCGCGGTGGGCAATGGCGCCAAATTTTGGGGGTTTTCAAAACGAAAACTTAAAGATTCCGGCAGGTTTAAGAATTTTCATAAAAGATGTTTGGGACAAACATAGGAAAACTGTACTTTTTGCTGGTTATTTAGGTTGAAAATAAATCTTCAAAGGGTGATTCAATGTCGCCTGAATATTAAAGTGACTGAAATCCCGTGGAGTTCCTGTGAAAACTGACGTGAAACCGTGGCGGCGGCCCCAAAACTTTTAATTAATTTCCCGTATTATCAGTGAAATCTTTAGGTTAACTGAGCTTTTAATGGATTTGGTCGGAGCGTAACCAGCTCTTCGCTTTTGCATAAATGACAACTCTCGCTTTTTTAACAAAAATAAATTGCCCCGCTTCGACGGCCGCGCTGAAAACCTGTCAACAACTTGAACACTGCAATAGAAATAGACCATGCATCCGATCTGAGAGATAAAATTTTTGCGTCAACGAAGGAGACGCTTCCTAATCTTGTCGGCTAGGCGGAACGAATCGAGAAAAGTGTCGGTACCAAATCTGCGCCATCTTGATTAAACATATGCTGGATGCAACTTCCAGACATTGAGATATCAATCTACATTTATTTAGTCGGTAAAATCCTTGCGGATATCACACCAAGTACTGAGGCGTATCATTTCAAAATCGGAGAAATATAAACCGAAATGAAATCAAGACAAATATACTATTTATGTCGGAAAAATCTGAGACCTTTCGGAGTACACAGCACGGCAGAATTGAAGGATTTTGCCCGATTCCACGGCGATAGCGTGAATTTGTTTGATGTCGGCCCGACGATTTTTCCTGCGTGACATATCTCGTGATATAGCCCCTTTCAACAGTGGCTGAAACTGAGGTACTACGTAGGTCAAGACCAGGTGCTACGGTGTATAAGGTCTATAAGGAGACGCACTATAATCTATGATTACTACTAGTTATAATGCTATTTTGAGAAGCGGTACAAATTGAAAATCCGTGTGGGTTGTCACGTTCAAAGTCATGGATTTTGTTACATGTGAAATCATGTGGAACGAACTTTGAACACACGCGCGCCCGATTGTTTTGTAGAAAAAAATTCCGCTAGGCTTTTATAGTGAACTGTAACTCAACAAACCAACACCAGCATGTTAGAATTTTTTTGCCTGTTTTACTGCACACTATACTACAAGCAAGAGTGTCCGGCCATGCCACTAATAATTTTTCTCAGTCGCCCGAAGCCAAATGTTAGTCGCCTCAGGCGACCGCGCGCCGCTAGAGCACAACCTTGGACTGTTGTTCAAATAGTTTTCTAATTAGAAAGTTATTTTGAATATAGTATGTATTTATAGCAAACGACGATTGGTGGTAATCAATCTGATATTCCTACTTGCTGTCCGCTGGCTCCGGCCCACGCCAGGGAATTCGTCTGAAACAAAGGAAAACATTTAAATACCTTCTACTGGAAAATTTAAACATTGAAAACAGCAAACAAAAGGGCGGTACACCCATAAACAATAGCAATTTTCAAACGCTTACCCTCACATTCCTCCATCTTGACATGCAAGGTAAATCAAGTCACGTGTCATGTCATATGATCAAAATGGCGGGAAAAACTACAAGGCACAAAATGTGCCTGGATCGGATCCTGGCTTGGATCCTGGATCGGATCCTGGCTCGGATCCTGGCTCGGATCCTGGCTCGGATCCTGGCTCGGATCCTGACTCGGATCCTGGCTCGAAGTTTAGGCACTCTGGTGTCATTGATGTATGAAAAGTAAAGTTGAAATGGACAATGATCTATCGATTGATAAAAAACACAGGAATTTAACAGTGCTTTTAGGCAGAAATATCAGTTCATTTTATCAACTCCAGCTGAAAATCTACATCGAAAGCCATGACTAGAAGGAAGACGAAAATAGTTCGGTGATCACAACACAGCGTGCGTATCACATGACTTATATTTACAACTCGCCGATGCCACCTGCCACGTCACAGATATTTTCGCAGAAACGAAGCGAGAGGAAGTGTACACATTCTATCGCTAGTGAAGATAGTTTCTGTTATTATGAACTGCGTGGTGTTTCTCCTCTTACAACTTAATATTGGTAAAGCTCCCCATCTCGGCAGTGTTAAAATTGTTTTAAGTTCTATAACCTTTTCAACCCTAGAAGTGCCCAAGATCACAACAACAAGAAAATTCCAGAATACGTTATCGACGGCAAATAGACAAGATACAAACGGCACCCAATGAAAGTGCTGATCAAGAGCTTTCATTTAAATGGTCACTGCACTTTGTGGTTTCGTCCTCAGACTCGAAAGTTACTGAACCATCTTGTACAGCATAAAAAACAGCACCACAGGCTGCTAGATAGCTTTCACACTTTAGGATTTTGTTCACATACTCAAAAGTTAGACCCATCTCGTATAGCATTTTAAACAGCGCCACAGGAAACAATTCCATCGCAGTTTTTAAAGCCATCCTATATTTAAACATTGGGCCCAAAACATGCCATAAAGTATTAAGCTGGATGCCGGTACACCTGCAACACGTCAGTATTGAATACAAGTGGATTGCTAACCAATGGACGGTGACCATTGCAAAAGTTTCAATGTTTTGACAGAGGCGCCCATGTGTGTAGTTATGACTTCTTAGCAGTGGTGGCTTATTGTACGATGCTATACTTTATTTCTGGTGCATGTACGATCTTACACCTTCTGCGATCTCTACAGCCGTAAACGTAATCCCGTTGTGCAATTTTTACCAAAATATGTCTTGCTTCCGGCACAGAAAAGTACCGTAATGCAATTGAGATAAAGAGTTGCTCCTTTTCCCAGAAAATTCATACAAGGTTTAAAGTAAATAACACACGACAGTGAAAAGCGGTTCATTATTTTCATGTCATTTATTTTTGTATTTGTCAGGATCAGAAGTTAGTTTTTGCAAGCTTGAAATTGAGCTTGGAATAACGTCTTAACTATTTTTCGTACTTTGTTAACATTTTATATCCTGAGTAGAGATGAATCAATATTATTATATAAGAACGTCCTCTGACTAAAATGTTTTAAAAACCGAGTTTTCGGTTGCCTGTACTACATTTTAGTCAGAGAACGTTTTTATATTTGTTCATTATGATTGACAATGGCTATACGGTTCTACAATTTTCTTATCCTCAGTAGAGTTATACCATGTATAAGTTATGTTATCTGTATCTATATTTTTACTGAACATGCTATTTGTGATTTAAATGTCCAACTATGACGGCCCAACGATTCCTGCGGGAAAGCCACGGGTGTTAAGTCTAGTTAAGTCCAAAGTAATACTCATAGAAAATGTGAAGTAGCTGATTCAATGTTACATGTGCAACGCCTTGAGGTTCTTCAGTATTATTTACACTAATCTAAATGACGTCTTTGTTCGATTCCCACATTTTCTTGTAAAAGAATAAAACTGGATCCCCGAGTTTATGCACCGTCGAACAGGATGTTATGTGTACTCGGTTTATTTTATTCACATATCATTTCCATGAGTGTCCCAGTCCAAAGTGCATGCCATTGACACAAAATCAATCATCTATTTGTCGAGCAAACTCTTTCTCTTCTGGCATACCTTTGGCTAATTCATCTGCAAGCTCTTTTAGCTTCCTCGCCGCTTTTGGCTCGATTTCCACTAAGCTAGTTACCAACGTGTAGACCGCGGAACAAAGCTTCCCCACCTTCGCTGGCAGCTGTGGCACCAGCCCTGACTCCAACTTTGAAGATGATATCTACGCAGTTCTTTGTCTTGGAAGCAGCACCAAACCCCATTTTTAAACCTTCCCGGCCTAGCGTAAATTTCTTCAGTGCTTCTTTTCCCAATTCTTCCAAAAGCCTCTGAATAGCTTCTGTGGCTTTTTGGTCTTCGTTGATGATTTTCTGAACAGTGTTGAAAGTATCTTTTTGGATGCAGCCTTCCGTGATCAAAGATCCAGCAGTTGTCACTCCACCTGCGGCGAAAAAGCCCCCACCAACTGCAGTAAGTATGCGAGATGCTCCAAAGGTTACAAAAGAAAGGCCAAAACCAACTCAATCAATCAATCAATTCTATTTTACTCATAACAATAGATATATACATTTTTACAAGAACACACTAAACAAGAAAAACTACAGATAACAATACTTATAAAATATGAATTAACAATAGAGCCTGGAGGTTAAATTAACCAAAGAGTTTTCAAGTTAGCCTCCAGAAAGAGTTTTCAAGTTTCAACTGCCATGAATGTAAACCCAGCAACTGAAGTAGAAGCTTCCGCCACTTGTGCGATGCACACATGTTTATGGTGGGTCATCAGTTTCTCGGCCAAGACTTGCAAAGTATGAACATGAACGGTTAATTTTCGCTTTGGTATCCATTCGCTGACCAAAGACTTCAGCTCTTCAGCTTGTTTTGAAGGCTTACTTTGCTCCCCCAGTGAGACAATTTTGTCTCGCAAACGACAAGTGACTTCACTGCAACGGTATTCGGTGATAGCAGCCTTTTAGACCGGCTGCTTGCAATCCGCATGTTTCTCTCTCGAAATAATCTGTCGCTCGAAAGGAGCACGAAGAGAGAAATTAGACGAGAAGGATTGGGACGAGACGACGGAGCGCGAGAAGAGAAACCACCGATGCCACCTGCCTTTCTACATCACAAGAATTATCCAAATTATCTTCTGCAAATTAATATGATACTGATCAAGAGCTTTCATTTAAATGGTACAGTAAATGGTCACACTTTGTGGTTAATTTCGTTCACAGACTCGAAAGTTACTGAACCATCTTGTACAGCATAATAAACAGTACCACAGGAAAATACTGCTCAATTGGGGCTCAATTGCGTTTCGAGATGAATGCCTTTTCGCATTGTTTAATCGGTCCTCATCTAAATAAAATTTTAATCCTCCAAAAGAAAGTTCTACGTATGATATATTTTGTGGATACTCGTGAGCATGCGATCCCGCTATTTATTGACGCTGACATCTTAACTATATCGTTCATGTATTACAAGTCTATAGCTAGTATAATGCATGACATAAATAACAACATTTCACCACAAAATATCTTAAACCTATTTCAAAAAACTTCCAGTGTTCATTGATACAATACATTTTATGTAAAAAGCTCCAGAATGGATAAAGTCAAAAATTCACTCTCTCGATTTGGCGTTAAATTTTGGAATGAGATACCTCACTATATAAGAGATCTCCCTGGGAAATTTTTTTTAAAAACACTACACAATTTGCTACTTGATATTTTACAAAACGAAAATGACTATATTGAAACGCCTTTGATAATAAAAAAATTGATTTCTAGTTAAATTCAACAATTATTTTATTTATTTAACTATTCATTCATTTTCTCTCAATTCTAAACTTTCGAATTGTAAAAAGTTATAACTTTCTCCGTGTACTTTTCTTTAATCTGCCCGCCTAGAATAGCCTTTGCTAAACGCAGGCAGCTAAAATGTAACTGTTTTTTGAAAATAAGACTTTTTGTTTTTGTTGTTGTTGTTGTTGTTGTTGTTGTCCTTGTAGTGGTCTGTTTCTTATCACTGTTTGTATTTGATCCAATGTGCTCAATAGATCGTTCACGGTATTTGCAGTTTAGTTGATTTATTATTATTATTATTTTTATATCGTGGTGGTCTACTGAATAGATCCGATCTATGTGCATTCTCTATCTAAAGGAGAAGAATGGTATTGGCAATTCGCTGTTTCTCTCCCTATGGCGCTGACATGTATCGGTTGTTAGGTTGAATTGCTCTTTGGCCATGCGCCACAATTGTTTGTGGCGTGACCGTTGCGCAAACTTTCCCTATCTGACGGCTCTTTCTAGAATGATTAGCGACATATATGATAGGTGAAGTGTTACCGAGTCTAGGGCACACTGACGAGGGCCAAATAGCCCGAAACAGCTGTCTGTGTCTGCTTTCGCTTTCTAGTTTTGGGCGCTGATCATGTCAGGCTTGACCAACCGTAGTGCCATTTCGAGACCTTTCGAGATGAATGAATGATGAATGCCTTTTCACATTGTTTGATCCGTCCTTGCAGTAGTCTGTTTCTTATCACTGTTTGTATTTGATCCAATGTGACGCAATAGATCGTTCAGGGTATTTGCAGTTTAGTTGATTTATAAATTTGAATGGTCGCACTTTGGGATTTTGTTAAAAGTTAGAACCATCTCGTACAGCGTTTTAAACAGTGCCACTGGAAAATACCCCTTATTACAGTTTATAGTTTCCCAGAAACCCACGGTCATTTGAGGGTGTATGTAACACCAGGAATCGACCCGGAACGCCCCGGAACACTGCCGCAACACCCATGGAACCTAACCGGAACACTCCGGAACCCACTAAAAAAATAATAAGTCAGACTTCTATGAAAAAGATTCTGCACACCTTCGGACCTCCCCCTCTCCTCGGCGTTTTGCTCTACCGACCCCCCACCCCTTGGGTCGAACTCCCCATCCTCCTCTCCTTCCAATGTCGTCCCTATGTGTAAGGCAGGTGACCATTAGATATCGCGGGCTCAATGTTCACCGATCATCCCCTCAAATAGACGTTTTCAGGAGCCATCAATATTGATGGTCTCCTGACGTTTTGCTCCACCAACTGCCACCCTCTGCGTCAAACTCCCCACCGTCCCCACTATCCAACGCCGTTCATATGGGTAAGGCAGGTGACCACCCCCCAGAACACCCGGGAAACAGAAATAAAAAATACAATAAAATAGTAAGTATGTAAAAACAAAAAAAAAATACTTGAAAAACTAAAACTAAAATGAATTATTGAAACTAGCAATTAAAAGATTACCATGACTAAAACCAGACTTAACAGTTGTTACACAGCTGCTTTTCCTTCTGCCAAGCAAATGAAGAAAACAAAGTGCTCTGCAAGAGACGCTCACTCAGCCATAAATACTATCCCGCCGATATGACTATTACCTTACGCATGCCTAAAACCATTTCACCAAGGTAAAAACTACCACCTGCCGAGATAAAAGGTACTGCACCCGTTCAATTCCTGAAGTAGCTGCGCTTACTTTTAAGGCGTAACCTCTCGCCAGAGGTCCATTTTCGGAATTTGCATTTTTTCGAACACCTAAAAAAACTCCAGACACAAACCTCAGTGCTTTTTTCACGCATCGTCCAGGGATCGCGAAAATTAAACCGGCAAAATAGCATGCAGTCTATTGTTTAGATTGAAAGTTTTGTACTTTTCTCAGATTTTGCAAGTAGTTCATAAGTACTTGAAGGGATAGATGAGAGGTCCCAAGACTCCTTATACACCTTATTCCAAAATGGCGGCCATTTTATTATTCTTTTATATCCATGTAAATTAGCCCTCTTGGCCTCGTCAACATGTGTAAAATACAAAAGAATTTTCAAGCGAAAATGAGGCCAAGAGGGCTAATTAACATGCATATAAAAGAATAATAAATTGGCCGCCATTTTGGAATAAGGTGTATTGAGACTTATATAACGTAATGTCGACACTTAGAATTTTATTTTCAATAATTTTTTAAGTGTAAAAAAGAAAATCTAAAAACCCCACTCAGGACTGAACCAGTGACCTCAGCTAGGCTTAGGCTTACATAGCCTACCGTACCACTGTACCACCTAGCTACTCGGGTTGCTTAGTCCTAAATTTAACTATATAAACTGGTACCCCTTACTATAACTGAAAGCTAACCAGTTACTCCGTTATATAAGTCTCAATAAGGTGTCCCATTTTCCTGTTGGGCCCTCTCATCTATCCCTTCAAGTGTCCTCCGCGTTCATCGCATAGCACGAAAATTTATTCGCATAAGTTTTCCCGGCCAATTTTGCATGGTTTTATTAAAATGTCAGGTGATGTGAATCCAGAATAAAAGTCATAGGCTTCTGGGTGGGGAGTTGGACGCAGAGGGTTGTGGGGTCGGTAGAGCAAAACGCCTAGGAGAGGGGAGGGTCGGGAGAACATTGAGCACGCGATCTGTAATGGTAACCTGCCTTACCCATGGGAACGGTGTTGGAGGGAGGGGAGGGTGGGGAGTCGATGGAGCAAAACGCCTAGGAGAGGGGAGGGTCGGGAGAACATTGAGCACGCGATCTGTAATGGTAACCTGCTTTACCCATGGGGACGGTGTTGGAGGGAGGGGAGGGTGGGGAGTCGGTGGAGCAAAACGCCAAGGAGAGCGGAGGGTCCGAAGGTGTGCAGAATCATGTTTATAAAAGCCTTTGATTTATCGCGTTCGAAGAACGCAATCCTAATTACGTGTTGGTTGTCCTGTGGTTTATGTGCAGTAAAATTTGAGATTTTTTGGTAGACGGTCTTCCAAATGGCCGCCCCTATTGGTTTTTTCCAGGGGCTTATTTCCGCCGGAAATTCGTTCGAACGCGTCTCCATAATCTGTGATTACTGCTAGTTTCTATTTTTAGTGGGTTCCGGGGTATCCGGTTAGGTTCCGGGGGTGTTCCCAACCTCGTTCCCAGGGCTTTTCCCCTCGAGAAAAGCCCTGGGAACGAGGTTGGGGTGTTCCGGCTACGTTCCGGGGTTAACCGCGGTCAAACGAGAGAAAATTGCAAAAGTTAAGCAAAGTACTTAAAAGTCTTCAGTAATTTTGATCAGGCGCAAAGAATTTTGGTCAGTTTTCAACGGAAAAAAGCTCATCATTTTGGGAAAAAATTAAAAGATAGTAACGTCAACTATTTTTTTTTTATACATCCTTGCCCATATTTCCATTTAATATCAAATAAAATCCAACTAAATAAAACGAAAAACGCCTCGGACGTTTGACCGCGGTGGAGTTCCGGGGTGTTTCGGAGGTGTTCCAGGTCGATTCCTGATTTTACAGACACCGGTCATTTAAGCTCATGTAAAGTAGACTGCTGGATGTTAAACCTGTAACACTTCATGGTATGTCAGTAACCCACACAAAACAACTATACATTTTTAAAAGACCTCTTTGTTTAGACAGAAACGTCGTTTAAGCTTCCTTCTATTTTCATGATAATGAATGCAACTAGATTACTGACTAATGGGCTGTGACCATTTCGAAAGTTTCAATGTTTTGACGGAGGCACCCATGTGTGTAGTTATGACTTTGGAGTGTAGTTATGACCTTGGTGGCTTATTGTAGAAATGTAGTGTAATGCAACTGAGATAAAGGGTTGCTCCTTTCCCCAGAAAATTCATGCAATGCTTAAAGTAAATAACACACGACAATGAAAAGCGGTTAATTATCACTTTATGTCATTAATTTTTGTATTTGTCAGGATCAGAAGTTAGCCGATTTTTCCAAGCTTGAAATTAAACTTGAAATTAACGTCTTAACTATTTTTCGTACTTTGTTTACATTTTATATCCTGAGTAGAAATGAGTAAATATAAGAACACAGTTCCCTGACTAAAATGGTTTAAAAACCGAGCATTCGGCGGCTGCTTGTACTTCAGCCTTTGAAGACTGCAGTACATGCAACCGAAAGTTCGGTTTTAAGAACATTTTACGCCAGAAAACGTTCTTATATTTGTTCGTCATGATTAACTCTGCTACGGTTCTACAATTTTATTATCCTCAGTAGAGTTACCATGTATAAATTAAGTTACCTATATTTATATTTTAAGATGCTATTTGTAGTTTCCAAGTATGACGGCCCAACGATTCCTGGAAAGCCACGGTCGTTTAGGCTTATGAATAACTTTGAAATCATTATTGTAGTAGCGGTTACAAGTCTAAAATAATTCTCATAGAAAAAGTGAATTAGCTGATTCAAGTTAACGTGTAACGCCTCGAGGTGCTTCAGTAATTTTTACACTAATCTAAATGTTGAAACGACCTCTTTGTTCGAATTCAAGCTTTTTCTCACATTTCCTTGGAAAGGAATACAACTCGATCGTTGAGTTTATGCACTGTTCGATCAGGGTGTCAAATAAATGTAAATGTACTCGGGTTTTTTTTTTCATATGTCATTTCCATTAGAGTGTCAGTCCAAAGTGCATGCACTTGACACAAAATCGTCTATTTGTCGAGCAAACTCTTTCTCATCTGGCATACCTTTGGCTAATTCATCTGCAAGCTCTTTTAGCTTCTTCACCGCTTTTGGCTCTTCGACTTTTTTGCCTTTTCGAGATGCATCGATTTTCATTGAGCTAGTTACCAACGTGTAGATGTCGAGTGGCAAAAAAACAACACTGAATGCAAAGCCACCAATGTGAGCGGCTTTACCGGCAACGCTGAGACCACGAAACAAAGCCTCGCCACCTTCACTGGCAGCAGTCGCACCAGCCCTGACTCCAAGTTTGAAGATGATATCTACGCAGTTCTTTGTCTTGGAAGCAGCACCAAACCCCATTTTTAAACCTTCCCGGCCTAGCGTAAATTTCTTCAGTGCTTCTTTTCCCAATTCTTCCAAAAGCCTCTGAATAGCTTCTGTGGCTTTTTGACCACGAAACAAAGCCTCGCCACCTTCACTGGCAGCAGTCGCACCAGCCCTGACTCCAAGTTTGAATCCGATTTGCGCGCAGTTCTTTATCGCGTTAGCAGCAGTAAACCCCACATTAAAACCTTTTTCAAACACGTATTCCCGTGCTTGTTTTCCAAATTCTTCCAAAAGCTTCTGAATAGCTTCTGTAGCTTCTCGGTCTTCGTTGATGATTTTCTGAGCAGTGTCGAAAGTATCTTTTTGGATACATCCTTCCGCGATCAAAGATCCGGCAGCTGTCACTCCACCTGCGGCGGAAATGCCCCCACCAACTGCAGTAAGTACGAGAGATGCTCCAAACGTTACAAAGGAAAGGCCAAAGCCAACTGCCATTAGTGTAAACCCAGCAACTGAAGAAGAAGCTCCCGCCACTTGTGCGATGCACACATTATTATGGTGGGTCATCAGTTTCTCGGCTAAGACTCGCAAAGTGTGAACGGTTGCTTTTCGCTTTGGTATCCAATCGCAGACTAAAGACTTCAGCTCTTCAGCTTGTTTTGAAAGCTTATTTTGTCCCCCCATGGTCTGGCAATTAATTCCGCAATCGAGAACAAGCTAGCTCACTGCCGCGGTATATTTTTGCATAGCATCCTTTCTTTTAAACAGCCTCGTTTGAGATCTAGGTTGTTATTGGCTAGGAGCTGGCGGAGTGACAAACTAAAAGGTGATCTTAATGAACTTTGTCTGACAAGACAGATGTAGCCATGGTAAATTTTTCATTGTTTTGCTATTTACAAGAAAACACGGAGGCAACCATCCATGTGGTTATAGACAGAGATATTTGATTACGGCTGCATTCTAATGCTAATTATATTTATTCCTTTTCTTAGAAAATTGATAACAAACCAGTGTTACTGAAAAGTTTAACATGGCACTGAGCAAGAAGAACTCAAACGACCTCGTGAAACGTTCGAGAGAATTTACAAGCTATTAAATGGAGAATGACACAAATGTCCACGTCGCCAAGGTGTCCGGTTCGTCGTTCTCGATTGGTGGGTTCACTAGTTGGCGGCGACTGGTTTTGGTCTTGTTGCTGTCAGTTTTGGAACTTGTATGTTCCCAGCCGTTGGCGAAGCAATGTACGCTAAAGGTGGAGCAACTGCCGCTGGTTCCAACATCGCGAGAAACCGCCTGAATTTTCAGATCAAAGCTTACCACGCCAGAGGCGATTATTGACGCCGATCGTGAAGCGCAGAAACCCGTTGAAAACCTCCTGAACGAGCTCCACCAAGAAGTGTCCAAGGAATCGTACGGCAGTTTAAAGGATCACTTTAGTTACAAAGCAAGCATTGCTTCTTCGATTAAAAACCTGGTGGATTTGGGCAAATGTGCAAAAGCCGGCGCGAGGGCAGCTGCCAAAAGCTGCAGGTGAGGTGCTCAAGCAGTGCTGAAATCCATAGGAATAGCAGGCAGTGTTGCACGAATCGGTGTATTTGCGAGTAGTGCAGTGTCACTACCTTTTGATATTTACACTGTGGTGACATCGGCGAAAAAGATCAGCTCTCATAAACCATAGCTGCAAGCGAAGGAGTCGAAGCAGTGCTGAGGTCGATAGAAATGGCAGGCAAAGTTGTGCGAATCGGTGCGTTCGCGATTAGTACATTCGGCTGTCAGGGTAAAGAGGAACCAGAGGCAGTGAAAAGGGTATAAGAGAGCTGGCAGATGAGTTGGAGAGAGAAATGAATAAATGCTTTAAGCTGTACGCAAAGTAGAAAACGAATTATAAATTGTCATCTACCCTTGAAAATGAAAGAAGCACTGCGATGTTACCCAACTGGAGTCTAGGGTTTCGGTTTTTTATAACATCAAGTTTATTCCGTCGCATACTAGAATACTATATGCACCTAATTGAAGAAACATTAACGGCAAAAAAAGCACAAACTGTAAACGATACGACAAAATTAATGGCATTCTAGGAAAAAGGCAAATAAGGCTAAATGTGCAATAAATATTTCATTTATTGGTATTTGAGATCTATTCCTAACTAAAAGATATTCAGAGGATAATTTGAGCATACTTTGTTTTATGTGCAATTTATCTGAGAACACAAAAAGTGTTCCCAGAGAACCATTCGGTCGTTCTGAAGGCACCCATCCATGTTATGACTATTTTTTATAAGTCTTCTCGCTGTTTTTTTTTTTTTTACAATGGTTGACAACTCTTTTTATGGGGAAACATCATCGTAAATTACACTTGTTGGGGTTGCCATATATATTTCTACATCAACACAGACAACTCGCCTGTAATGGTGACGCCTTCAGTAGCTTAACAGCTGTTATACCTGATTCACAGAAATTCTCTCGTTTCAATATTTGATTGCGCGTGCATTCTAATGCAAATGTAAAAAGAAGTTCAGTTCTATTTCCCGAAAAATTGATGCTAAGCGAAAAGTAAAGAAAAGTGAAATTTTATAATTACCACTGTTAGTAATGTTAGTTACCACTGTTAGTATTGTTAGTATTCTGACTTAGTTATTATTGTACAAGTGAGTTGTAATTGTATGTAAATATCATTATTTGTTTTAATAAAAAAAGTAAACAAACCAGTGTTACTGAAAAGTTCGACATGGCACTGAGCAAGAAGAATTCAAGCTATCAAACGAATTTTGACTAAACACACTTGCGCTCGACAATGGCGGGGCCAGCTTCATCATATTCTTGCTTGGTGATCCACATGGGCTGGAAAGTATCTAAGCTTGCCAAGATGGATCCTCCGATCCATGCAGAGTATTTACGATCAGACGGAGGAGCGATGATCTTGATTTTCTTTGTGGGTGGAGACAGAGCAGTGATTTCCTTCTGCATTCGTTCAGCGATTCCTGGGAACATGGTGGAGCCACCAGCCATGACAATGTTGGCGAACAACTCTTCTCGGATGCCTTCATCGCACTTCATGATGGAATTGTAAGTGAGCTGATGGATACCGGTAAAACCAGTTTCAGGAGGTGGAGGTCGGTACAGCGCTTCCGGACATCTGAAACTCTCGTTGCCAATAGTGATGACCTGTCCATCAGGAAGCTTGTAGCTCTTCTCCAAGCTGGAGCTCAACGCGGCGGTACTCATTTCTTTTTCGAAGTCCAGAGCAACATAGCACAGCTTCTCCTTGATGTCACGTACGGTATCGCGTTCGACAGTGGGAATGGAGCCATCTCGCTCAATAAGGCACGTTTTTAGATAATTTGTCAGGTACTCGCCAGCAAGGTCAAGGCGAAGGATGTTTTGAGGAATAGCAAAGCCATCGTAGATAGGAACTGCGTGACTAACACCATAACCACTTTCAAGGATTGTGCCGTTTTTACGACCCGAGGCGTAAAGCGCCAACACGGGTGCCAGGGCTAAAAAGAAGGCAGGCGCATGAAAGGTCTCAAACATGATCTAAAAGAAATAAAGATATATGTTGAGGCTAAGTGATCCTTCCTTATTTTCATTAACTGGGAGGGAGGGGGATGGGAACTCCTATGTAAAAGTGACAGCGGTGATCGTCATACCTTTAAAGTGGCATTGTCACGCAGATTTTGCTGTGTTTTGGTCCAAATACACTAAATATATGACAAAGTACCTTTGCTCAAACATAAAATTGCTTTTAGAACACCAAGAAGATAATATCAAGTGATTTCTTGAAGTGATTTTTCCACGACTCTTGGGAGGAACTTGAAAAAATTGGCCAATTTTTTTCAAGTTGCAATCCATTTTCATCCTGGCCATCCGCAGCCAAAGATAACGAATACTTGTTTCTGTGCACTGGTAGAGTATTTGTTAACAAAACTGGACCATTAGTTTAAAGTTTCCATTGAAACAAATATGTTTTTGGCTTTTCAAATTGATACAAAAATAGGGTTTTAGTGTTCCTTTATGGATATAAAATTCGTGGTTTGGTACCACTAAGGATGTTTGAATAGAAAATGACCATTCTCGACGTTATTCTAATACCTTTTGGGGTACTGAAAGTGCCTATGAAATGAAATTTTCGACCCATTTTGTATACTAAAAAATTGACTTCTATGATCCACTGATCAGTCATAATTTTCCAATTTATGTTATGGTCAAGCAACGAAAAGTATTTTTCTGGACGTCCAAAGTTGGTCAGAAATGAACTTTTCGTGTCCTAAGGCCTGGAACTGGTATAAAAAGAAACAGAGAGTGCACGATCACTGCAACAAACCGTTGAGGATCGCCGGATCTGGGTTTCCAGACCTAGATCAGTATTAATACTATTTGAAGTGAAACAAAAGAAACGGCAAACTGATCCTTACGGCAGAAAAACAGAAGATGAAGCAAATAACATGGTGACGTCATCAGTTGTGCATCAGACAGTTGTGTCATCAGACTTTTCAGTATTTCTCGTAAACAAACCACTTTTTTAGCTATATTTTTGCAGTTTTGCTCAGTTGGACATGTCCTCCGACGATTAATTTTGACTACCATGTTGACTACGAAGGTAGAGATGGGCACATGAGGTAAGTGTCAAGAGGAACTATCGGTTTTAGTGGGACTCACAATTCGCCGTTTTACCACAGGAAGCCCAAGCTCACTATCAGATAACCTGGACGTGACCCTTGCTTTATGAGAGGTATTGTGTTACAAAGATTCGATTTTTAAAGGTTTGTATTCTCTTTAGAATACCAATACCAGAAGCAATCTTTTTTGAGATTTTATCGACGTGAACATTCCAGGACAGATTCTCGTCCACATAATCCCCAAGAGATTTAGTGAATGCAACATGTTTAAGAGCGTCTGTCTGAGAAAACCGGGCAGAGGCCACGGATCGGGGTCGGCCGATTCCTTCCACATTTTGCCAGTTTAAAACATTCGATCAGTGATGTTGAAAGGCAGCATGCTTAGTTTTTAAAAGCTTTTAGTTTCCGAGATCTGACTACCCCCCAAAAAACCGGCCCGTAGGGTTAGAAAATCCCTTGATTTTGACGACTCAAGACGACCGTGACAAAAGCGACGCGTAGAACATTTTCTCGTCTCCCAAAGACTTCTAACTGCAGGATTCTATTAAATGGAACTATAAACTCTTATTCTCAGCCATCAGAGCCTTGATTAAAACATGCTCAGTTCAAGATACGAGAATTAAATTTGCAGGTACACAAAGTCAATATTTGCATATGTTTATTCAACCCCATTTTTACAACTAGTTTTCTCCGAAAGGCGGCGGCTTTTTTGCAAGAAAAAGAGTTAAATAGCTTTATCGCCATCCCGTCTTTCTGTATCACAAAACAAAACTTTGGGACCTATAAAATCTGAAGCAATTTGTGCATGCATTTCAGCCGAATTCTCAACAGAATTACCGAACAATTTGTCACGTCACACTCACACTTCAAAGTCACGGACTCTTATTAGTCGCCTAATTTCAAATAACTTAAGGGGTTGAATGTTGGAAATAATAAAAAAAAATACAGTATCTTAATACAGAACATATTTCAACTGTTTTTCCAAAGCGTTGGAAAGAAATTATCGGGAACACGCTACTTCAACAATACCGTTATTTAATTTTCAAAAATTTGCATAATTGACGAAATTACGCTGTGGGCTCGGGTTTCATTTTACAAAGATGTTTCGGTTCCCCGGCGAATAAAATGAGGGTCCCCTATACTTTTTTTCGTAAAGCCTGAATAGGGCTATTTCTTTTCCCATAAAACGGGATTGAGACTTTTATTACATGTTTTTATTACATGTCAGTTTGCTTGAGTTCATTTCTGTGTATTTTAATTTTTTTTTTTTCTAAAATACGTCTTTTTTCTTCATTACTCATATCACCTAAAAGAAACAATGATGTGATCAGGAGAATAAGATTTCCTCAACTTTTGCGTGAACGCGTTTTGTTATTTTTCGTGAGGCTTGAAAAGGCCCGATGTTGTAACGTGAAAGAGTTTCGCAATGGGGCACAGGGGACCATCTGTAATAAACATCTATTGTTCAAGTTAGGGATAGCCTGTGACATCCGGCTCGTCCCCTCAGAAAAAATCGGGAAGAAAGAGCGGATATCACAGGCTAGTTAGGGATAGACCATTTTACTTCTAAAGGGGGAACGGCAAATCCTGCAACTGCAAAACCCCGACTTATGGCTTGGTTTACTTATAGCAAAAAAATTCCTGCAGCAACACAGAAGTCTCATAAGTCCAATGGTTCTAATGGTTCTCCCTTTATGAAACTAAACGACTCTTGCGCCTTGTACGAAGGTTTTGTCTTCTTTTCTGAATGGGGTTAAAAGAAACTCAAATAATGTACCCGACAGGATTTGCTGCTGTGAAAATCGACATGAAGTTTCAATCGCGATATCTGACTGATTGTCATGGCGTGCGACGCGCCTTACCGCGAGCACGCAACAATTTTTTTTCACAAGTTTGCACTATATTACAAGCTAACTCTTATAATCATTTTCGTAACTGCGGATACGTGGTAAAACAAAATGAATAAAATCTTTATATTTTGTCACTAACTTCACACTCAGGCTCCTTAAACACGAAGCGACAACATTACATTTGATCGTCCTCAACTTCGCGACGAGGCGTGCCCGTCAATTGAATTCGCCCTTCCTGATTGGCTAACTTGTAAAAAATATTTTGTGGCGCGTCGCAGTGTAAACTGTGAACGATTAAGAATCTAATTTGTTAACTGGGTTATTTTTTTAGTAACCCGGTTAAAATAACTAGGTGAAAAGGTGTTTGTAATCAAATAACCGAGTTTATTTTTCTGAGCGGCCGCACTTCAGAAGGTTGAACTTTGAACCTGAGAGATCATGTTATCATTTGCTAGCGAGAGCTGCACAAAACAATACGATTGATGAGCGAAAACAATGCCTCTGCACGTGCATTTTACATATTGTTATTCCCTGCAAAACAACATCGTCAAATGATCAAATTATAGGTTTTGTGGAGAACATAAACACACGACGGTTTTCCTTTCTCTATTTGAAATTGAAAGTCGTCCCTACGAAGGTCTACGAATTCAACAGGAAGTCAAAAATTACCGCGTAAGCGAAGATGATTGACAGATCGGGATAGTTAACCTGCACTAAACTACCTAGCGTGGTGGTTTAAATAAACCTAACCCGGTTAAAAAAATCTATTGTTCTTTAATTAATTTCCATGGGAACCGCTAACACGGTTAAAATTCGGTGAACGCCAAAAATACGCGGCCGCATCAGGAATTTTGTTAAACTAGTTAATTTTAATTAATTAATTGCAATAATAACCGGGTTAACTACTCTAGTGCGGCCGCAGCCACTGTAAGCTGTTTTTTGGTCCCACACTCTGGCCCTATCTTATAGCGTGCTACATGAACACGATTTTACCAGCTCTTCTATGCTGTCGATGTATGTACTCTTCCTTTGTCGATTCCAAGTACTTATTAAAGAAAAATTGCACAAATGCCCTTCAGTTCCACAACTTTCAGGTTTTTAAGTTTTTTGGCCTTAGCCATAAGGCAAATGTCACGACCTTCAAACTTGAGTGGGTGTTCAAGATCCACTTCACTGTATACACTGTCTCTGATGTCCATGGTAACAGAATGATCCTCCCAGGTCCTTAAGTCCTCGTTGTCAAGGCAGTCCTCGTCGCCTACTGTAATTGCTCGAGCTTGACTACTTTTGTACTGCTGACAACCGAGAGAAATAGCTGGTTATTTGTCGTGCGGTTTTCCATTCTTCTGGTGAAAACAGTCAGTGGTAGTCCCTTCGAGTCTGGTATTTTGCATCTCCTTTGAAACGTCTGTTGGGTTAGCCTTTTGCCCACTAACTAGCCCTTCATTAAATTTGGATATCAAAAATACCTTGACATTCTCGGAGGTCTTGCATTGCTTGCCGTTTTCTGGCTCTTTAGCGCCCAGCATTGTATAGGAACTTCGCTGTCACTACACGATGAAAGAGAAGTGTCATCTGGTTGCGCTGATTTAGAGGATTCGCCTGTCCTAGCAACTACTTCGCTGACATGTTGGGCCCATTTCCTTCTCACGGTATCATACACTGTTTCCCGTTCTAAAACCAGGTTGTGTATCCATGTGAGCCTGGGCTTCGTTTTCGCTTCCAAAGGTCAGCACGCAACCAGGCGTATCACAGAAGAACACTTCACTTCTTGCTGTTCGCTTTTCTGCACGCGGCCTTGAGACATTTTCGGACTGCTGACCTGCACCAAATGGTTGCAACAACTTCATCCCAGTTTTTGGTTGTGACGTCATTCCTTCATATGACACCAGTTTACCAGGACCTATATTATATGCACACCAAACTCGAATTCCATCTTCTGTAAACTCAAAGTTATTAAACTTGCTAATTCCTTTGAGTTTGTTTTACCCACCAGTTTCATTCACTGGATGTGCGTTTCACTTTATAAGTAGGTCATAATGGATAACATCCGAACAAATCACTGATAAACATAAATTAAGAATCTATCATACGAGATTTAAAGTATTTGCAATCTTGTATGGCGCTTGCGCGTCAGTATAATATTACACAGATGGAATAATAAGACTATAAAGAATCCATAACCGTTTGGTTATATGGTCGCCAACAATTGAATTGCTCGAAGAGGTTACACGCTATTACTGCAAGAAAATCTTGTGTCGCAACAATCGCTAGCGAGCACAAGTACAAAAAAGAAAATCACGGTTTGTCTTGGTCCAGGAATCCCCATTTCTCAACCTTTACCTTACATTTAATCAAAACACAGGATTTTAATTATGTCTTACCTGCTCCTATCGGAACCTCTTGGTTTTCAAGGGTAAAAGTACTCTTCGACATTATTCTAGGTTAATGCGTCGAGTATATAGTTGTTTACTCCGTTTTCCAGAATGATTTGGGTGAAAACACGTCAACCGCTTTCGATCTGCCCAGCCGTAAGTGAGGCGGTATCTGTGGCCAGGACACACGATAAATTCGTTCATTTGCTTTTCACTAGGCGATATGAATCCACCACGATTAAAAATTACTTCATCTTCTCTAATTTGCCCATCTCCCGTTCTTCCACTTATGCCAAGTGCGACAAAATGGCTGTATAAATCATTGACACAAGACTTCACTGAAATAGTTGTAATGTCATTTTTCCCTGGAGCTGGGCCACAAGGTGAACCTTCACTAAAAAAGGAGCAACTCATTCTAGAAATCCTCTGTTATCTATCCACACCATGAGAGTTGGCTTACTTTGTAAACAATGATAATTAGTTTTTTTCCGTATAATTTAACTGACAGCTTCTAGTTATAAATTATAAAAACAATTCGAGAATTTCAGATCCCTTTGCAACAAAAATACTGAATGTAAATAACTAGGCCAATATTTCATATCTCAAATATTCTGGAATAAATTGCTCGGCAAAAAAATGGAAACCAAAAGCCTATATAAATCAGTTTTAAATCTCTTTCGATGTTGCGATCGGGGCGTCGATTTCATAGAACAGTACACATACCTGTTTAATATGTAGCATTCGCTACTAAATCGGAGCGTATATTTTTATTTATATTTCCAAAACATAACAAAATTTGAGATACTTCCAAGGCTAAAGAGATGTTTGCTAATTTCGTTCGCGCTCAAACCCAAAACCTGCAAAACAGTCTAAATAACCAAAATGAAATCCGAGCCCGTGAGCTCAAAGCAAACAAAAACGCGAAATTGCGAAAAGTAAATAACAGTATTAGTCTAGTATTATTGAAGTAGCTTATAAAATGAATTAGAACGCTTTAGAAGATCAGTTGAATTTTGTATCAAGCTACTGCGATTGACAAATTTGCAAACCAGAGCTAGTTACTCGAATTTTGGCTGACGAAGAGTCCGTGACATCAAAGTGTGACGTGACAAAAGGTTGCATTTTTGTTGGAAATCCGGCTGAAATGCATACACAAATCGTTTCAGATTTTATAGGTCCCAAAGTTTTGTTTTGTGATACGGAAAGACGGAATGATGATGAAGCTATTGAACTCTTTTACTCGAAAAATAACCGCCGCCTTTCGGAGAAAACTAGTTGTAAAAATGGGGTTGAATAAACATATGCAAATATTGACTTTGCGTACCTGAAAATTTAATTCTCATTTCTTGAACTTAGCATGTTTTAATCAAGGCTTTGATGGCTGAGAATAAGAGTTTATAGTTCCATTTAATAGAATCCTGCAGTTAGAAGTCTTTGGGAGACGAGAAAATGTTCTACGCGTCGCTTATGTCACGGTCGTCTCGAGTCGTCAAAATCAAGGAATTTTCTGACCCTACGGGCCGGTTTTTTAGGGGGTGGTCAGATCTCGGAAACTAAAAGCTTTTAAAAACTAAGCATGCTGCCTTTCAACATCACTGATCGAATGTTTTAAACTGGCAAAATGTGGAAGGAATCGGCCGACCCCGATCCGTGGCCTCTGCCCGGTTTTCTCAGACAGACGCTCTTAATAGAGGCAGTATCAATAAAAAGAGACGGGATTGTATTAAATGTCTTTAACCTTTGCCTAGACCCAATCAACATAAACTCCGTTTTCGACTTATTGAGAGTCAAATTATTTGCATTCGATGTTTACATATCGAAGTGAAATCTCTACTTATTCTCTTAGGAACTCCGAGGACAACTTAGCTACTCCACTGCCCCGAACCAACTTTGTCAAAAACAGTTTAACTTATAGAGGTTCGGTGCTGTGGAATAGTCTACCTGTTGAGCTGCGGCAAGCGCAAACTCTCTCCTCTTTTAAATCCAGCTGCAGTGATTTCTTTCAAAATGAACGATAATCCTTGTATTGCACGGCATTCATGGAAAGCAGGCATTTTCTATATAATTAGAGTTTTATTAGCATTGTTTTAACTAGATTTTGTATTGTTTGATATTAGCATTAGTTAGTAGTTTATTAATGATTTTTCTTATGCCTGATGATTCTTTTTACCGTGCCTAAATAAAGTTATTGCTGCGAGCCCCCAGGCGAGTAGCACACTAATCTTTGGTTTTCCTGTGGCTGCTTGGTATCCCTGTGCTTTATGTTATGCAGCCAGCATCTCGATTTTTTGTTTGTCACGATGATTTTGAGCAAGCGTACGTCCAGCGGTGTCATCATAACTTAGATGCGCCTGGATCTGGATACATCTTTCGCCGTCCATAGCACATGCTCGCTTCTCTCCGCTTCTTCGATATTTGCAAATGTATCATGCTAAATTCGAATTTGTTGCTGGGAGCATTCATCAATGTCACGAACGATTTAATGACATTTGACGGGGAAGACAATGTTTTTTTATGAGTTTTCAGCGTTGTTACGTGCTCAGAGTTTGCCGATTGAACAATGGACCGGAGTATTAAACTGCAGAATACCCTGCCATTTCGAGTGCCTCAGGAACAAAAGTCTGTACACGGTACGCAGTGGCAGTATGAAGACATGACAAGACAACATATTTTCTTGCCTACGCGGTACGCAGTACGCAGTCGTTAAATAATCCAAGAGGACAGGGCAATATTTTTTCTTGCTACGCGGTACGCGGTACGTAGTCGTTAAATAATTCAACTGTGTTGCCTACGCGTTACGCGGAACAATGGATCACAAAGAGCATTCATCAAGGTCACGAACGATTTAGTGACATTTCGCGGGGAAGGCAATGTTTTGTTTTATGAGTTTTTCAGCGTTGTTTTGGCTCAGAGTTTGCCGATCGAACAATGGATCACAAAGAGCATTCATCAAGGTCACGAACGATTTGGTGACATTTCACGGGAAAGGCAATGTTCTTTTATGAGTTTTTTAGCGTTGTTACGTGCTCAGAGTTTGCCGATTGAACAATGGATCACAAAGAACTACTTATATGGTGTGTAATTCGATTGCAATTTTGAAGGCAAGGACCAACGTAACAAAACAGAAGTACCGGATCCAAATTGAGGATCTAATCAGCTATAAGTAATAGTAAATCAGCCTTGCTTTTTTTGTTTATGTAATTCGAAAATCATGGTAATGGACCCAATAAATAAATTTATGAAATTATCAAAATCTGTATGTAAATTTACTGTTTCCATTATGTTTTACTGCCCAGCATCTGCTAGCAGCATTATCATTACAATTTGTAACCTCTAGTTGTATTGTATTGTATTGTATTGCAACGCTGAACGCAACGGTTTTGTTTCAAAACTTAAACATTCGAATGTTTTGTGAATAAAATTGACTTACCCGCTGTTGCTGTGTTGTATTCTTTGTTTGCCTGCTCCTCGGGGTGATTTAACGCGATTTCGGCGAGTTATCGTTTTTTGGGTGTTTATTTGTCTTTTTCTGATGGTTTCTCTTAGCAGTGGAACACCCAAATAAAGATAACTCGCCGAAATCCCATTAAATCGACCCAAGGAGCAGGCAAACAACAAAAAATACAAAACAGCAACAGGGTAGGTCAATTTTATTCCCAAAACATTCGAATTTTTAAAATTTGAAACAAAACCGTTGCGTTCCCCATTTATAAATAGAATCTTTGTAACCTGTTGTAACACAATACTGCTCACAAAGCAAGGGTCACGTCCCGGTTATCTGATAGTGAGCTAGTCTGTCTACAGACCGATTTATTTTTAGCTCAGCGTGAGCGAAGCGAACTCGTGCGAGTGCGAGCGCGTAGCGCGAGAACGAGCCCCTAGGGCGACAGAAAAAATTAATAAATTTTTTTCTCCCCCTTCAGGCACGTTCTCGCGCTCCGCGCTCGCGCGCTCGGCTCAAAAGGAAAAGTCTGTGAACAGACTAATAGTGAGCTTGAACCGCCTGTGTTGTACCAAACAAACAAAGACACGCATAACTAGATAAACTAACACTATTTGCTGCCAAGAAAGCATTGCATAAAAATAGCAGGCCAACCAGGGAGTCGGTTGGTCGGTCCGTTAACAGTCTGTCTGGGTTTGTCCGCTATCAGTGAATTAAGGAATTAAACTGAGAATGAAGGAAGGAAGGGATGAAAGAATGGGTTCGAAGGTTTCCCTAGCATACAGTCCACTCTCTCGTAAAACGTGTCCAAATGGAACATCTTTACTCCTCGACCCTCCTACCAATTGAAACCATTACTTCTACATGTAAAAATGTGTGACAATGCATGTGTCATAATCTACGCATGAGTAATTTACAACGTAGAGTAAATTCCGTCACGCGATCTCTAAGTACAAATAGAAATAACATGAGTTTTTATACCTGCGTCGTCTTCTCTCTGTTAGCACTCGGGTTGAACGGAGCTTCAGTCAACAGAATAGGGTGTTCCTCAGGATTAACTTTAAGCTCGTTTATAAATGCGAAACGCCAGACCTGCGATTAAAATATTCCAATTGTTAGGGTTGTTCACATAAACAAAAGTGCACTGAATATAATCGCAACGCTTGTACCAAAAGGAGAACATTTATTAAACAATACAAGACTGCAAACAAAGCTAAGCTTGAATATTCATGAGTGCATACAAAGCTCAGCTTGAATATTCAGCTTGAAGAAAAAAAACATCTGCACTGGTCTTTAGCACATCATTATCATATATAATTGTATAATTTAAGGTCTTTTTGCAATGTGAATCACAGAAGACATTCTAACACTCTTCGTTTAAACTACACATGCATTCAAAACCATTGCCAACTTTTTTTAGTTTCTTTGATATAGAACTTTACCATCAACATTTTATATTCAACTGCTCTTTCCAGGACTCCAATGTCGTTGATGTTTCTTACGTCTCCTACGCAGTCGTTTATATTTGTGTCTTCACACAACGCTCACGCGGAGGATCGTTGCGTGACGACACAAATAACAGCTGCGTATTAAGAGAGGAGACTAAAGCCACTGCAGCCCTGTTAAATTTGATTTGAATTGTACTTACCTCCTCCATAACCTCAAAATCAGTTATTATCGAGTTTTTGATGGGATATGTTAGATCAAGGGAATCTTGCCTCGCCTTAGCTTGTTCTCCGATGTATGGATCCGGTCGATCCAGAACTTCCAGTTGTTTTGCATACGCTGTTTGGCCGACTACGGTCGGAAATACTGAATGCGGAGCCTCCTCCTTCGCAAATCCAGCTTTGATTGTATCGGATCCCTTGTCCAATACCAAAGCAGTCTTAAATGAAGCCATTTGTAACAAACTGTGGAGCTGCAGCTTGCTAGTTCCTAGCCTGTATCAAGCGTTCCGCCTTGTAAGGACTGGCCCACTGGGAGAGCGAAGGAAAGATGGCGAGCGAGAAAAAATGAAAACAAGAGGCTACACTTAGCCTATACTCATGCGCAAGAGACTCTAAGACGCGCGATTGAAGTTACCAATTTTTCTGTGCTCGCTTTTAATATTTAATTTATTGATTCCGATCAAATCCACACTCGTCTATAACTTTCCAAGCTGTGAATTAATTCTGTTACATTTGAAAAGACTACTTAAAAAAATTGGCAGTAGATGACATGCTGTAAAAAGAAATTTGATAATCAATATAAAGATTTAGTTTTCCTGTGTTATTTAATCGCATGCAACCAGTGTAAAATGGGTTATTCCAGAAAAAATCCCCCCCTCCGACGGATGCAATATTTTTTTACCCCTCCCCCGCCCGGATTTCCCGGCCAGGCCGACCAACCCTCGCACCTTGATTTTTAACCCAGATACCCCCTCCTGCCCAGATGGCCATTAACTTTTTGTAGGCCCTAAATAAACAGGAAATCGCATTCAGGAGATCCGGGATTTTTTTAAAGATTTCAAATCTTTGGTGAGAATTGCTATGAATTGGTCAAACATTTTGTAAATAAACGTTGCGTGACGCATTCACTAAAATCTTTCCGTGATTTTAAGACCAAATCGAAATGAAATGTTTCCATAACTTAAAGCTGGTTCTTTAAAAAAATGCTTTGATTTTGCCATCTGTAATAAGTTTTTTCCAAGCTTCACAGTTTCTTCAAAGTGTTGTCGCAAATACACAATTTTGCTTTGTGCAAATTTTATGTCAAATGTAATTTGATATCAAGCTGTTTTTATAATCACTGAATCTAAAATATATTTTCTATAAAAGGTCAAAACTTTTGAATGAAACTCATATTTCCTTGAATGAAAATGTCTTTCCTTTGATTAAAAGAGTCAAACACTTTTCAGAATTCAGTGATTTTCTGCTTCTGGAGGTCTTGGCGATATATTGTATCCTAATTACTGCGAGGAACCGGCTAGCGTCTGCGAAAATATAATAAACATCACAAAATAATTCAATTCAGCAACCTATTTTTATTATACTTTCTAAAATCGCCGACTTTTCCTGTGTAATAGAATGCCAATCTTATCCGGAAAAATGATTCGTATAATAATGCTTTCGCTAATAAAAAAAAAAAACAGTTCTGAATGGTCAAAGGTACAGAAATGAAATGCTGGCGGCGTTTGAATCATGAGTTCGGATAGCTCATGGTCTGCTAACAAACACTTCGATTCACAGCTCGATTTTTCACTTAAACCTTTTTCCAAACCACGAAAATACCTAAAATAATATTTGAAAACAATACTTGGCCACATTTGGTGAAAGCTGTGCTTGGTAAAGCAGTAAAAATAACGAGAAAGCTCCGTTTACCTTTTCCACGAATCCAAAGCGCGCACGTACAAACAGAACTGCCTTGACAATCGAGTCGTCTAATCCGAAGCTATCAGAACTGTCTCATCGTACAGCAATCGGGTGAACTTGGCACAACTTCGCGCTTCGGAAAGTCGGACTTACTTACACAGGTGACAGCATAGTGGTTACTAGTAACCTAGTAACCACAAAAAGCAATAAAGTCAGTAAAAATCTACATTAATATGACACGCATTCCCTAGTCCATAATCCACAGAAGTCCAGTCCCAAAGTCCAGATGTTTTATTAAATCTGATGGGTTGAAGTAACGACGCTGTTTTGCCGTGTGTTTCTATTGTTCTTTCTTGAAAAAAGTCTTGAAATTACTCACCACAGGCAGCGAGGACTGCTCCAATACAGACATTACAAAGAATCGGCAGTAAAACGGGAAATAAATTGCGAGTGCGAGAGATCGATCTTTGACATTTTTGCCTCGGAAGAACTCTGATTAAAAATAGCTCTTAGTTTTTTCAGAATCGCGACAAATTCGGCTTCAAGTTGTATGCTGTGTATCAAAGCAACGTTCACATCTGTGGGAGAAATACAGGACTGACTTATACACCAATAAGACCAAATGACGGAAAATGTTTGTCATGCGCATGCGTATCAAACATTTGTTTTATACTTCAATGTACCATAAGAAAAGAAGCAATTTAAATTTTAAAAATTTAAACAAGATAAGAAGACGTCCGACAAGGAGAATTCAGTCATCGTACCTGCAAACCACGTTACTATTGAATGTTTTATAAATGAAGGCTGTACCACAATGAAGCCAGTCATTGTTGTGAAGATACTATATACCTGACGTGAACATTACTGATGTGAGTAGGGTTGTAGGAGACGCTGTCGTGACACTTCAGTAACGATGTTTTGCCGGAAGTGAGAGTAGCCGGAAGTTACCCTACCGGAAGTGTAAAAATCAAAGCTGTGAACCGGAAATACACAATTTAAAATATGCGTGAATAAATTTGCATGCAAAATCGTGACACAAAAAACAAAAATAATAAAAAGAAAAACGAAGCCCATTTTATAACTCATGCCGCTACGCGCATGAGTAATAATAATGCGAGAGGACTGGGGAGAGGGGGCGAAGGAACCACGGAATCATGTGCGTGGGACAATAACAAAAATCTGAGTTCCCTACAGGAAATGGAACCTATGTCCTTCCGCACACCGGTCCGATGCTCTAACCACTGAGCTACGAGAGACTCGTAGGTTCATGTTTGGCATGCGTCCTGCGCCTGACTGCTAGCACTTGAGCTGTGAAAAAGAAGCTGGTTTTAGAAATGGAAAAGTGTAATTGTTAGGTTACAAGCTTTTTATTTATGATGTTATGTAGATTGTATGCCGGAGTATTGAAGTTTGAGTGTAGGCCATGGAGAGGGTGTGTGAAAAAAAAACATAACATACCCGACGACAAATCGAGCGAGTTGGAAAGGGGTAGGGTGTCTTATTCAATTTCAATTTGATTTAGCGAAATATTAGGGCAGGGATAAACTATGTTCAGATCAATTAAGTGCCGAGCTTATGATTGTTATTGGAAATGGTTACAACTGCGGTTTTGTGTTCTTTGAGGATGAGTGAGAGTGGTGGTCCGTTCAGTGACCGGTCATTTTTAGCGGGGCGAGGAAGCGTATTCTGCAAAGCGCTTTATACTCGAAATTTGACACTAAAGAAATAATTTGGCGGAGATACTCTCTAGGCCTCTCGCTGTATTAGCTCCTGGCCAATAAGAGCCTAGCTTGATCAACAACGAGGCTGATTCCACGAAATTTTTTTCGGTGTCAAGGTCTCTGCCAGTGATCCCGCGCAGCTTGTTGTTGTTTGAGGCACGTAGTTTAATCATGGTACGCCAAAGTAAGCTTTCAAATCAAGCTCAAGAAATGAAGTATTTGGTCCTTGATTGGATTCCAAAACGAAAAGAAACCATAAACACCTTGCGAGTCTTGGCGGATAAACTAATGGCCCATCATAACAATGTGTGCATCGCACAAGTGCCAGGAAGTTCTGCTTCAGTTCTTGGCTTTGGTTTCGCGGCAGTGGGATTCGGCCTTTCCTTTGTAACCGCTGGCGCATCTCTTATACTAGCTGGCGTTGGTGGAGTGATTGGAATTGCAGGTGGCTTGACAAATACCGGAGCGTCAATCGCAGAGACTTACATCCAAAAGGATACTTTCGACAATGTTCAGAGCATCGTCAAAAAAGATCGCGAAGCAATAGAAGCCATTGAAAAACTGAGGAAAGAATTTGAACACGAAACAATGACGCTAAGCAAGGTTAAAGATGGTGCCAAGGTGGGCTTCAAAGTTGCATCCATCGTAAATTGCACCGCATCAACTGCTCAAGCAAGTTAAGGCATGGTTTACCTGCTTATTTGGCATAGTTTCATTTGAAAAGGAAGTCGTCGTTCGATGTTCCTAATAATTTGCAAGCAATATTGTTTCAGTGGCCTTAATAATATGAAACATTCGTGACGTTCGAATATCAGTCACGTGACCTGTTATTAAACGTTAACGGTTAAAATCTTCAGGGTAAAATGGGGAACATTAAATCAAATCAAATTAAAACTTTTTGAGCACCAATCTTTTGCATTTCAGGTGCTGGTCATGGAATAGCCTTGTGCGCATGTCCAAGTTTAATAGCAATCACGTAATTAGGGTAAACAGGTCACGTGACTTTAGAAATAGCTTAATAACTTCTATTACAAATTACAGACACCACCTTACAAGGCAAAATAACAATGCTGATACTCCACTGGACAATTTAGTAGCACATATTTTTAAAATTATATTGCAGAACCTTTCCCCATTTTAGAAAACGCATTTTGTGACGTCACTTACAGAGCATTGTCACGTGATGCTAACTTACACTCTCATATGATTAACCAAGTCAGATGTAAATCCTACTATTAGCATCGAACTTTGAAGTTAATTGTATTAATCAATAATAAAGGATCTCTAAATTCGTCGCGGGGGGTCGTTTGGAACGCCTTAGTCATGCCTTAACTTGCCTGAGTGGCTATAAAATCGGACTTAGGGTTGGTGCGGCAGCCGCCAATGGCGGAGGCGAAGCTTTGTTTCGCGGCCTAAGCGTTGCAGGCAAAGTCGCTCACATTGGCGGCTTCGCATTCAGTGCTGTTCTTTTGCCAGTCGACATCTACACTATGGCAGCCTAGTCCCTAGGCGTTCTCGGCTCGGTCAAACCTGGACCTTACTTTGAGCCGTGACGTCACCACCCCGTCCCAGACTTCGCGCGGACAACGGGGCAAGAGAGAACGCCTAGAGACTAGGCTGACACTATGGTAAATAACTCCATGGAAATTGATGCATCTCGAAAAGGAAAGAAGGACAAGGAGCCAACAGCGGTGAAGAAGCTGCGAGAGCTTGCAGACGAATTGGCCGAGGAAATGCCGGATGAGAATGAGATTGCTCGGCAACTAGATGATTTGATCATGGCGAGCAGTGCTTCTAGTGCTTGGAAATGATATGTTAATGAAGAAATATGAGAACGCTGAATAAAATAATAAATAAATAGGACTTGCAGTGGAAATCTACAGAATGGCTTTTTATTCCACTCTCAGTAGTAGAATAACAATCAAGTTATTTTCATTCCCATGTACGAACCCGGGGGGGGGGGGGGGGGGGGGGGGGGGGGGGGGGGGGGGTAGACTCCCATATGAAAATGCCGAGGGTGCAGTGCTCGTCGTGCCTTTTAGGGATCAAAATTTGTAGATTGGCACCGCTTAGGATGCTAAAATCTAAAATGTCCACCGTTAGAATTATCGCGGTACCTTTTAGAGTATTGAGCCGAAAAAATATGATAGAAATATGACATGTGTTGTTTTAGAATTGGTACCTCTTAGGGGTAAAAATTATTTTGAGCCACGCCCATCAGACAAGATTCTGGTACCTTTTAGGGTGTTTTTCGAAAATTTCCGACGAGCACCCCCGTCATTTTTATATGAGAGTACCCCCCCCCCCCCCCCCCCACCCCACCCCGGGTACGTACGCGAATGCGTTTGAATTCAAGATTTAGAGAATCGAGTCAGGTGTTTTAGATAAAGTTATAACTATAGCTGAACACGTTAAAACATTCACCAATGTAACCTCTATTTTGTATAATCAATAACGTCCTGTTAGGGAAATGTAAGCATCATAGAACGAGCTGATCCTATGGAATAGTAACCTGATAGTTTTAGCAGACTAAATGTCCACCGCAGTTTTCCGGGAACACTTTGTTGAACAGCTCTTCAAATAAACAAATTGTTCGTTCCGATGTACTAGATTTAACATTCAAGTTTTTACTCAGTATCACGCCAGTAAATAACTAGAGTGATAGTTACAAGAACATAAAATAAAACTTTGTAACGTTAATAGACTGCATTTTTCCAAGAAAATGTTACTTCTTGAGCTGATTTACAGATTTTGTAGCATATTAGTCAAAAGGTCGAGCCAAAAACAACGCAGTAATGCTATCTACCTTCTAAAGCACGCAATCCCAGCTGATGTAGTCCCGGAAGTTTCTCTTCCTATAATTTTAGGGTTTACCGATATTGTATGAGAAGTAATTGTATTTTAAAAACAACTGACACATGAAATACTTTTTTTTTTTTAACCGAGCCTACTCTTCGTCTTGGAATCGGTGGCAGAAAATGCTCATTTTCAGCGTAATATGCGATGATTTTCAAAAAACCACACATGTTTTATGGTGGAAAGGGAAATAATTCTTTAACTGTGGCTGAAAAAATCGTCAATCGGATAGATATTTGGGACGCAAATCGCCTCCAAGTGGAAGTCGGTCAAACCGAGTGTTTTGCCTTGACTCCGTCTTATGAGCACTAATAAATGGGAAAACAGTGGCGACAAAGAAACCGGAAATGGCTAGAAAAACCCCAAAGGACTAAAGAATATGCCAGAGCTGAGTTTAATAGATCACTTTATTGAATTTTAATTTAAATGTCGAAATCTACGTTATATATATATTTTTCCCATGTAACGTCTTAAAAAGCGCTCGAATATTCAACGGCCGCTGTGTACTCCGCTTTCATTGAAGGGTCACGTCCCGACTCACACACCGCTAATAATTTAAAATCCTTTGCTTTCTGCTGGACGTGAGCAATATTCCAGCGACAACAAGTGCGCCGCGAAGACAGAATCGGAGCAAGTTTCGTAGCCTGCGATGAATTTCAGGGAATTTCGCTTCATACCATGAATAAGGAATTGCCAAAAAAAAAACGGCCAAAACAGTACCCCGCTATAATAATCCCGCCAGCTACGCCGAGGCTAGAAAAATTTTGGCTAGTATAAACTTTTCAAGTTTCGATTCGAGAAACTGGCGCATGCGCCCTCGTGACAGTGTCCTTTTAAGGTCTCGAGTAGCAATGATTTTGGTGAATTTGACTCAGTTTTCAAGACTGTTACACCACTAGCTCCAAGCCAATAAGAGCCTTGATCACAACCGAGGCGGATTCCAAGAAATGTGGAGATCTCTGGCATCTCGGCAGTGACGATTAAGCAGTTCATTGTTGTTTGGGGAAGATATTAAATTCATCATGGTAAACCAAAGTAAGCTTTCAAGACAAGCAGAAGAGCTGAAGTCTTTGATTCATTTACGATTAACACCACTGACAGTAGAACATGTCGATCTTATTATTCCCCGGTTTATAAAAGGAAACCACAAGTTGGTTTCAAATTTTCATTTTCGAGAAAATGCAAGTAGGAAGTTTCTCTTCAGATAATTTTAGGGTTGACCGATATTGCATGAGAAGTAGTTGTATTTTCAAAACCACTGACACATGTAACAACTTTTTACATTAACCGAGCCTCGTCTGGATGTATAAAGCATTTTATAACCAGTTGATCCCGTAGCAAAAGACCTGATAGTTCTATCAGAATTACCAGACAAAATGACCGCAGTTTTAACAACGTGAAGGGATGTTCAACTGTTTGTTTTGTTGTATTTGATTTTAAGTGATCAAGTTCAGTTTTGAACTTAATATTACCTCAGTAAATAGCTACAAATGTAATAACAAGAAAATAAACTGAACGTTAAGGTTATATAGACTGCATTTTTTCCAAGCCCAGTATTGGTTCTAAAATGAGCTGACTTAATCCAGACTCAAAAGTTAGACTGACCACTTCGTGCAGCATGATATACAGCATCACAGTAAAGTACTGCTCAGTAGCTTTCATTTGAATGGTGACACTTTAGGATTTCACCCACCGACTCAAAAGTTAGAACCACCTTGTACAGCATAATAAACAGTACTATAAGAAAGTACTGCTCAATAGCTTTCATTTCAATGGTCACACTTTAGGATTCCACCCACAGACTCAAAAGTTAGAACCACCTTGTACAGCATAATAAACAGTACAACAGGAAAGAACTGCTCAGAAGCTTTCATTTGACGAATGGTCACATGGTAGGATTTCCGATCAACAGATTCCAAAGTCAGAACCACCTTGTACAGCATAATAAACAGTACCACAGGAAAGAACTGCTCAGCAGCTTTCATTTGACGAATGGTCACATAGTAGGATTTCATTGATCAACAGACTCAAAAGTCAGAACCACCTTGTAGAGCATAATAAACAGTACGACAGGAAAGTACTACTCAATAGCTTATATTTGAATGGTCGCATGGTAGGAGTTCACTGTCTACAAAATCGAAAGTTAGAACCACTTTGTGCAGCATAATAAACAGCACCACAGTAAAGTACTGCTCAATAGCTTTCATTTGAATGGTCACATGGTGGGATTTCATCCACAGACACCAAAGTTATAACCACCTTATACAAAATCATAAAAAGAACCATACCAAAGTACTGCTCTGTAGCTTTAATTTGACAAAATGGTCACCTGGTAGGATTTCACCAACAGACGCAAAAGTCAGAACCACATTAAACGACCCAAGGTTTGACTCCGTTTTATAGACGTGTCTTAGTCTCTATTGCTATAAAGTGCAAACTGGGATTCTCTCTGCTCTCTGTTGATGTTATGATCAGCACGAGCCAGACGAGCAAGGTTCTGGTTACTACATTTACAATGTGAACTAAGCATACCGATTTAGCACAATCACGAAACACCGAAATAACAAGAATTTCAAGGTAGACATTGTATAAATTTCGATCGAGACCAAGAAAACGTTTTGTAATACTTTAATAGAGTTGTATTATAGAGGTTGAGTTTATATACGAGTTTTGGTCTCTTCTGGACAAAACAAGCAACTGCCATACTTGTCAGAAAATCACTGAATTATGATCCAAAACAGAGTTGTAACAGTGTAACAATTTGCGAAAAAACCTGGTTGCTATCAGCAAATAAGGTCTTTTAATTTACACTCCTTCGATCAGGAGCTTGAATCAAATCCACTCGAACTTTCGATTGCTGCAATTTTTTCCAGGGTTCGATTACCGAACCCAACTAATCATATGATTGGGTTCGATTGAGTTCGATTAAGGCGGGGTACACCTGAATTTTAATGAATTTTTAAGAGGTTTAAAGAACGGATAGAAGAAAGAAAATGATTTTTGGAACACCAACACACAGTTGATACCCACACACGAGGACCCCAGGTTGAGGACTATTTTGGTGTCCATCTACTAATCTTTAACTTCAAATTCAAATTTTAAAACTACATTAAATCTTCAATATTTAATATTTCCCTAAATTTTACAAATATTTTGAGAAAAACTATTTCCTACCAAACATACCCAAAAATTCACAAACACCCCATAAAAAAGACATTTCCATTAACCAACCCAAGTAAAGTGGCGGAAAAATGGCATTCAGGTGGAACCCCGCCTTAATAATGTCGGGAACGCTACATTTGTATCCTGCAAACAATGAGAAAAAATGGCTGGTACTTGGACTCCTTTAGTCCTACAGCAAATTTCTTGTCAAAATACAGATGGAGTCGAGCTTATTGCCTCAAGCACGCAAATAATGAGAAATAATGTTTTGGTCAACGATACGAAATAAGTCGTAACATGGAATGTAACGTTACGATAACGGCATTACCAGACACCAAATTCTCCCTCCTGACTAAAGCACGCAGATTATGAGAATTAGGGATCTGATAAACGATACGAAATAAATCGTAACATGGAATCTAACGGTACAATAACGATATTATCAGACACCAAATTCTCCCAACCGTACTTGGCCATTTTTGCGGGAGTTCTGTTTTTCTAGGAATTGAACAGTTATCGCATTTTGTGGAAACTGTTTTCTTTTTCTTCCGATTTGAATAACTGCCTTCTTGTTTGGGACTAGAGTCTATTTTACAATTCCTACAAGTCGTGCAACTAGCACTAACACAACCGGAAGACTTCTCCCAAGGTCTTTTAACTTAACACGCCCAAGTCAGAAGAACCATTTTTCGCGATTTATTGGAACAAGTCAAAAATTGCAAAACCGCTGTTCGCGCCGACACTTTCACTACGACGAAAGTTTTCTCGACAAGTAAAGAACGGTACGGTACACGCATGGAAAATCGAGGGCCATCTTATGCAATGCATCGCACGCCCTTTAAGGGGGCAATGTCATCTATTTTTACTGTCACTTCGAAAAAGCCAAAAATCATATTTGTATCAATGAAAAACTAGGAATAATGGTCCAGTTTTGTTAGGAATCACTCAATTAGTGCACAGAAACTAGTATTCATTATCTTTGGCTGTGGATTGGAGAGAGGGAAATGAATTGCAACTTTAAAAAATCGGCCCTTCCCAAGTGTATTGGAAAAAATCGCGAAAAACTGATTATGGTTGTTGTTCTCCCTTCGAGAAATAATTTGATATTTTCTAGTTGATGTTCTTAGACGATTTTGTGTTTGAGCTAAGGTACTTTGTGATATATTTAGCGCTTTTTTTATTTTTTACCAAAACACTGCAAATTCACCGTCACAATGCCCCTTCGCACACACTGCGAAGTTGACACCATCTTTCCCTCGCTTCAGTTAACACGGACACGGGTTTGATACAAATGTTTTATTTCTCAACAAATAATCTAAAACTTACTTGGCATCTTACAGAATTGTTCAAAGAAAAGGCCTCAAAAGAAATATTGGAATATGTTTTATGTATTTTTTTTGTTTTTGTTTTAAAACATCTATCCAAACTTTCAAAAATAAAATAAATGTGTCAGGGCAGTTCGGTGAAAAAGTGTTTGTCCATTTAACGTTAAGGCCTCCACTACGGCCAAATATCTTCAGTCGCTTAGAAAAGTCTAGTCAAATGTTTTTAGAAGCATTTGCGGTGAACAATTGCTGGGCCAGATTCATCGTATTCCTGTTTGGAGATCCACATCTGTTGGAAGGTGGACAGCGAGGCCAAGATCGATCCTCCGATCCATACAGAGTATTTACGCTCGGGAGGAGCAATGATCTTGATTTTCATTGTGGGTGGAGCGAGGGAAGTGATTTCTTTCTGCATTCTGTCAGCGATTCCTGGGTACATGGTGGAGCCACCAGACAACACTGTGTTGGCGTACAGATCCTTACGGATGTCCACATCGCATTTCATGATTGAGTTGTATGTGGTCTCGTGGATGCCAGCCGATTCCATTCCAAGGAAGGCAGGCTGGAACATGGCCTCGGGACACCTGAATCTCTCGTTACCGATGGTGATGACCTGTCCATCAGGAAGCTCGTAGCTCTTCTCCAAGCTGGAGCTCGAAGCGGCGGTGCTCATTTCTTGTTCGAAGTCCAGCGCAACATAGCACAGCTTCTCCTTGATGTCACGCACAATCTCACGCTCGGCGGTGGTGGTGAAAGAGTAGCCTCTCTCGGTCAGAATCTTCATGAGGTAGTCGGTCAAGTCTCTGCCGGCCAAGTCGAGACGAAGGATGGCATGGGGAAGAGCATATCCCTCGTAGATGGGAACTGTGTGTGTCACACCGTCACCACTGTCCATAACGATACCAGTTGTACGACCAGAAGCATACAGAGACAGAACAGCCTGGATGGCGACATACATAGCTGGGGCGTTAAAGGTCTCGAACATTATCTGTAAAATGGAAACAAACAGAAATAAAATTAGCCAACAAAGTAGAAAATTTCTTAACTTAAAGTGGCCAATCTACGCTAAATTGAATAGTAATCTTTTGATGTACATTTTGTTTTGCGATACTGTAGTACAAAAACAAACAAGGATAGTTAATACTGGGGAAAATTAAGACGGACTTAATCATCAAACCATATCTTTCACGTGCCCAAATTTAAAAAATTTCCCTAGACGACTACACGAAATACAGATATTTTATTTAACAATATTTTAGCAATGAGCTTTATTAATATAAAGGATTATCGGTTGAATAAACATGCTACGCAGTCGAGTTAAATATTTTTAAGTATCATTAAAAAGCCAAATAAAAGTGATTGATTGAATCAAACTCCCGACAACAAACATCGCTTGATGCCCCTGATCTTGCTATGATCTCTTCAGATATCTCGCTTTCAACAAACTCTGACCAATCCTGGACAACTTTAACCAAATAAGGCAACATCAACGGACGGACATTTCATAGCCTTTAGCACACGGCAATGTCACGAAAATGCAATGTTTTTAAAACACAAAGAATTAAATTAATAACTGCTGTCACTGTGGAAGCATTTATGCTGTTTTTGATATTCTTCTGCTTCTTTGATAACTGAATTATATTCCCTGTTTAAATCAATTGTTTTCGCGTACGTAACTGTGTTTAATTTGTGTTTTTTTTGGGAGAGGGTTCTTGATTTCCGAACAAGGAAAACAGCTTTTTTGACATGACAGACATGCGGTTTGCAGGCGATTAATCCGGAACATTTAATTAGCCCTTTTGTGATTCACTAATAATGCATAATTCAATAATTCCAAGATGTAGGACAATTCAACGGATAAAGAGCACTATTTTGAATGCAAACAGAAAGGGAAACTTTCAATTTTTTTTTTATTTTTCCCGTGTGTCAATTTAATGAATAAAATCAACACAATTACACGTATGGAAATGTATTTTCTCGCTTGCCAGGATTTATGTATTTCTCGGTTCGACTGTTTTTCACACGGAGTTTAGATAATCAAACAATCAGTCAAATTATATACCTGTGTCATCTTTTCCCTGTTAGCTTTTGGGTTGAGAGGAGCTTCTGTCAGCAGAACTGGGTGTTCCTCGGGCGCTACACGCAACTCGTTGTAGAAGGTGTGATGCCAGATCTGAAAGTTAAGGAAATTTCATATCAGGAAAAATTTTCAGTTCGATATTTACGCCACGAAAGTTTATTTACCTTCTCCATGTCGTCCCAGTTTGTTACGATGCCGTGTTCGATGGGATATTTCAGCGTCAGAATACCTCTCTTGCTCTGAGCTTCGTCGCCGACGTACGAGTCTTTCTGACCCATACCAACCATCACACCCTGATGCCTTGGGCGGCCAACGATGGATGGAAACACTGCACGAGGAGCATCGTCTCCGGCGAAACCGGCCTTGCACATACCAGAGCCATTATCCACAACCAAAGCAGCAACGTCTTCATCGGCCATTTTCGTTTGTTAGATAGAAAATCGAAATATCCCAGCTAAAACAGGCTCTATGCTTGCGTCTCTACGACAACTAAACAGAAGTGAGACTAGGGCTTGGCTACGAAAGGCTATGTACCCAGGCGGCGACCGCAGGATCATTTCTTTCGCCTTATTTGGTCATAATTTCACCGTAGTTTATATCCATTGCATTCGAAACATTCACAGGAAGAAAAACCTGAAAGACGAGTGACATTACTGACGTAATAACAACGCCGCTGCGCTTTACGTCGCCATGGTGACAGATTTTTCCACGGATCGGACACAAATCTGAAAGTGAAAATCTGATCCAATAATATAAACGATCAAACTCTTGTCCACAAGCGCTTTAACACACAAGTCTCTAGGTTTGTCTCCGCAAAGTTGTAAGACGCGTAAAAACCACAACAGAGCACCCATCTTCAATCCGCCCGTCTCGAATTTGCCATATACGGTTATAATAAAACTTCTGCCGTCAAGCTTGTGAGAACAGAACCAGATCACGACATGTTCAAAATTCCACCTTTATTGTTGATTTGATAAAACAGAAAATTTGACCTTTTACATGAATGTAGGTTGTTTGTGTTGAAGGGAGATACCGTAAAAACATGACAAGGCATTCTTGGATAAGGATGTTTAATTTGGGCAGTCGCAACTAAAAACTCTCCTTTGCGAAAACACGTTTTTGAAAAACCTAAGTTGCTTCAGTAACAGCAGACCTTTCAAGCATGTATGCCTTCCTGTAAAACTATACACAAATGACCTTTGGACAGGGAGGGCGTTTTCGGATCCCAAAACATCTCAAACTACTTTAAAGTCCAATTTTTGGGCTTAAATTCACAGAATGCCCACGAAGATAATAGGGGACTTATTTCCTTTATGTGGTACGGAGCGAAAGCAATTTTTCCGGTCTGGCGTCGCCCCACCCAAATCCCGGGAATAGAAACATGACCAACGGAAAATATTCAACGTTGTGTTGTAATGTAGGTCTATCTCCTAATCACCCTAAATTGTGACCATTTAAATGATAGCTGTTGAGCTGAGCATTTGCGTGTCGTGTAGTTCGCTGGTCTATTCTTTTCCCAAAAAGTTCTTAAAAATTTTTCCTGTATTTATATTTTGGCGCTAATGCAAAGATAATGATTATGGTAACGCATCTTCGATACCGCAGTACCGAATTACCCGCGCTACCATTTCGCTCCACGAAACTACCGGTAGGCCTCCCGGAAAAACCGAGTCGGGGACTTTCGAAATTCGCTTTAGTTTCAAAGCAATTGGCGCGAACGCAAAAAGGGTCGGATAGAAAACAGTATGCAATCTTCAAATCGCTTAATTTTGTTTTGAAAAGAGATATAAATTCCCCGACAAGTTTTGGAGGCCAACATGCAACCACCACCGGGTAATTCACGTTTAAAAACATTGGTCATTTTGTGTTTAAAGTGGCATATCGTGTCTAATTTTTACTCTGTCGACGAAATTATAATTTTATATTTCTCCATCTGATTTTGATAATGAGTGCTTTCGGGGCTTTATTCGCGATACGGTCAAACTCCTCGAGTGGAACCTCAATTTAATCTATTTTATCTAGTGATGAAAATCTTTACTCGGCCTCTCCTGCAAGCGGCGAAATTCTTAGAAATTTCTGGAATCAATTACGTTTTGTCTAACCTCGAAGAACTGCTTGATCACGCTGGCTGTCACGGTTGTTTCGAAAACTAAGACAAAAGGGACGAACCACAGGAAACCCAAGCGTAATGTTTGCATATTAATGATATTTAAAAATATAAGACATTGTATGGAATTTCGAATTCAACGTTTTAAGCAATATATAAAATCAAATTTGCTGAAAAAATCGTTGAAACATTTGTTGGTGTTGTGTTCTATCTTTATACAGTGTTTCTACGCTATTTGAACGATTTTTAGTCCATTTATCTTGCCTTGTATAATATAACTGAAAGGACGGAGAGTTCGGTAGCTTTCGGCGTTGTCCAAAAATGGCTCATTTTTCGCACAAAAATAGGTGCTGCTACCATTCTGACTGGTCGTCCTTACAGCAGAATAACGTTAAATTACATTTCTTCGAACAAATTGAACATCCCTTGTTATTATGACGAATAAGCCGCTACACAAAATCACATAGCACAGCAAGATAGGCGCCATAAAGGCGTGAAGAACAGAATAGACCTCGGATGCGCGGTCAGCACTGGGTACCAGAGTAAAATCAAAGCCCAACAGAAGGGCATGTTCAATTTTGTCTCAAAAGTATGAATTTTTTTTTACCAAAATAAGTCTCTTTTTTTCGCGTGCTTTCTTGTGCACGATTTTTTTTTCTTTAAAATTTCTTCTGCAGGAATTTTTTTTTTTTGGTAATTGCCCCCCCCCCCCCCCCCCCCCCCCCCCCCCCCCCCCCCACAAAAAAAATTAAATGGTCAGTCCCTAATACTATTGACAGAACTAAAGGACTGAATGGTTGACAACCTAAACGCACGGAGCAGAAAGATGGCGGAGCACTGAAGCGCTCCAATCCTTTTATTCCTTGACTTGCATCACGTTTTACAGTTCCTAGATATTTTTCAGTCTACATTTCTGATACGGTTTTAATCAGAGGGTCTTAGTTTTCCTGTTTTCATATTATGTAACACCCGCTTGCAATACAATCGAATTAGTAAAGGTAAAGTACCAAATGGCGCTGTCGGTTTTTCGGGATAAAAGGTGGGGTTTGTCGCGATTTTATTTTAGTGATGACGCTCCTTTCCCCGCTGTCGCCGTCTCATTCAAATCTACGCTGATTCTGCGATCAAGTCTCCAATTTTAAATTCTGCAGACAAAACGGTTACCCTTTCATGTCAAAACAGAGAGATTTCCAATCCTTCATTACTAAGAGTCCCCCCGCATCGTTAGGGGTTGAACTGAACAACAGACATATACATATATACGGACATCAAAGGCCTTTTCTGAAAATACATCTGCTCGTCACTTACGGTAAATATTGAGGGCCACTTCGAAATTATTGTTAACAAACAGCTGTTAATCGAAGCGGAGGTTCCTTCGCGTGAATTTGCTAAAAGCCTAAGACTTCTTGAAAAAACTCGTCATCTTGTCGTGATTTTATGGATAGCTTTTCGATTGAGCCTGGCTTAAAAAAAATATGCGAAACAGTCTCGAGGGTCTCTTGACATGACCTTGATTAGCATGAATGATAAGCCAGTCGAATCTTGTCTCATTATGTTTCGATCAGCTATTTCGCAAGCCCAAAGAAGGACGAAACATCTGCCCGTGAGTGCTTTCTTGTTTTGAGCGCTATTAAACATGTCAGACGGTCCACTGCATTCTAACGACACAGCATTGCGGCTAGCTTGCACTGTTTTGTTTCGATTAGCTATCTCGCACTGATGAACCCTAAGAAGGGCGAAACAGCTGTCTGCGAGCGCTTTCTAGTTTTGAGCGCTAAACTACATGTTAGACGGACCAGCTAGTCCGTCGCAATGCTGTGTTGTTTAATAGAGTATGCAGTGCCTTTCAATCTCTACATTCCAATCTAGTCCCATCTCGAAGAGGGCAAAGTAAAAATAAACACGCACAATTCAGATTGTTAAAATTCTATCGACTATTAACAAAGAAAAACAGACATAACACGGACGGCATCAAAGGTCTTTTTTAAAAATACATCTGTTTGTCGATTGAAGATGGTATAAAACGCGGCTATTTGGGAATTACGGTTAACAAACAGCTGTTAGCCAAAGCGAAAATTCCTTCAATAGCCTACTAGGTTTTGGAAAACCCGTCTGATCTCATCGTGATTTCATACACAGCTTTTGGATTTAATATGCCTGCACCCTGGCTTAAAAATGCGAAACAGTTTCGACAGACTCTTGAATACTCTTGACATGACCTTGATTAGCATGCATGATAAGCTAGCTATCGTAAATTTCCGAAAGTGACGAGGGTTAGAAGCCTTTCACAGTCGCTACTTTCAGGTAGCAAATCAAAAGTGCACCATTATATGGATCGATTCATCTTTGCAAACAGATATCTTTTTTCAAGTTTGTCCTTTGCAGTCTTTTATTATTTATGTTATACCGAAAGGACAACTGTAAAGAGTTCTTTGACGAGCGCTCTTAGTTGTATCATGAATTGTACTTTTTTGGGGGTGGGGGGGGGAGGTCGCTTCGCTACTTGAGGGAATTACTATAACAACCGTTAACCATTATCGCTACTTTCGGGGGGTCGTTACTGACTTTCGGAACTTTACGGTAGTCAAATAAGTCCCATCTAGAAAGGGCTGCGTAAGAATGAGCAGCATGTACAATTCAAAATGTTCATATTCTACTCATTATAAAAAATGCTAAAGAGGACTCAAACGTTAGCACTACATTACATGTCTTCATATTAAATTGACTCGGAAAACCGCGGATTTGGGCCGGTGAGTCAAAAGAAGCAGGCAAGAGAGTGGAAGGCATTCAGTCTCCAAAGTTTGCGAAACCAATTCCAAAATGGCGGCCAGAAACTAAACAAATTTAAAAATCCAGCGCCTAATTCAGTCTTTTTTTTCTCTCGCTATTATATAAAATTAAAATTTATTAAATTTTCTTCAGATGCCTAAACCAGACACGCTTAAATCCGGCCACAGCAATGAAGAGGTAATCAAATTGTGCGCAAAATATCGATAGGCCTTGACCGTAACTTGAAATCGCATGGAAGAGTTGAAGGCCTAAAACGTTGTATTTGTAAATGTGTTTCTTATCACAGTGTGAAGTCTGCTTATCTGTTGTGGGTCACAGCAAGCTCTCTCGAACAAACTATCAAGTTTTGAAATGTCTCGAGTTTTAACAAGCTGAAATATTCTGTAAATGATGCTCAGTGTTTTCCATCGAACTTCCAGGAGCGGGGATTCTGAAAACAAACAGGTGAATGGTCGTGAATCAGATGGTTTGATTTGGAGGGATTTACAGCGCTCTTAGTTCTGCCTCGCTTCTAATCGGGGTTGAAAAGAGTAATACATATACTATGTACCAATAACCATAGAACGCTATGGTTCATACCGTCGAAAAAGACGCCTGATTTACTCTAGTGACTACACATGCATTTTGCGTCTTCAGCACATTTCTAAGCTGACAATACTTGAAGTGAAACGCGTGCGAGTTATTTACTTCTGATTGGTTGAGAAAGTGGCACGAGATTTTTTAGCCAATCACAAAGTGGAGCAATGTAAAAACAAAGCAATCACGAAACTACTGTTGACACTCAATTGAAAATCTCTCTTAGCAAAAAAGTTTCTACAAAAATCCAGACTGGCATACCTCCTAAAGGCCCGTTTACACAGGCGACTTTTTGTTCCCAATTAGCTACTAAGCTAAATACTTTAGACACTATAATTAAGGTTTTGTTGTTGTTGTTGTTCGTACTTTTCGGTGCAATTTTTGTCGCGCGCAAGTTGCATCTTCGAATCGCGTGTGTAAACTAGCGGCGATTTCAGTGCGATTTGGGCGCGATTTGCCGGTCGCGCGATGTCGCAGAGGTTTCGAACATGTTCGAAACCTGATGCAACTTGGCGGCGATCTTTGGGAAATCACGGCAAATGTCTCAATCGAATCGCACAGGAAATCACCGCTAGTTTACACTTGCGACAAAAGTTGCACTGGAGAGCGCGACAAAAATCGCATCAAAAATCGCATGTGTAAACGGGCCTTAACTGTAATGAATTGCATATCTATCTGTAAAACAATCATTATTAAAGGATTTGGGCAGTTTAGGAAATAATAATTATCATTTTTCATTTTGTATGTAAAGACTTACCACTTGAAGAAGTGATTGGAGGTAATAACTCCAGAAGCTGCCCGAGCAATTTTCCAACTTCTCCCTTGTCTGGCAAGTTCAGTATGATGCCCAGCACATCAGCATTATCGATAACTTCCAGCATTCTAGCCAATGTAATGATATCAACAACTTGAGATGTTGATTTGTCAAGAAATATGTGCAAATACTCTGTTACCATGTCTTGTTTCTCCAGTATAGATAAAACATTCCATGTTGCTGGACTCTTAAAGAGTTTGGCAAGTCCATCTGCTGACACCTGTTAACAGAAATAGCAGAGTGATTAGCATTCTATTTTCTCCAAGTATTCTCAATATAAAGGAGTCAAGCACAGGTGATTACATCACCAAAATGATCAATAAAGCAGTTTTCAATTGAGTCAAAACCAAAGACATAGTTATTGAAATCACTTTGGCCAATAATAACAGATGCAGACTCAAAGAAAATGAATGCAGCCGGCCCCAAACACAGGAAAACGCGTGCGAACAAGTCACAATATGGTTTTACTTCTGATTGGCTGAGAAAGTGGAGTGAGATGATTAATCAATCACAAAGCAAAAGCACTCAATTGAAAACTGCACTAAAGAGGAATTGTATTGATATATATTTAACCAGCATCTACAAACTTGTTCTAAAGCAAATGTGTAAATAACAAATAAAGAATATACAAATAAAGATAATTTGTTCACACCTTATTGCTTCATGCATTCTCTATTTTTGAATTGCCCATCATACACTTTGTTTGCACCCCAAATTTTGCATAAACTATTGTTTGTAAATGCTCTTGGGAGGACTGCATATTCCCAAGAGCATTTCAAAACAATAGTTCATGCAAAATTTGGGGGGCAAACAAAGTGTATTATGGGCAATTTGAAAATAGATAATAGTCTGAAGTGTCAGCTGTCTCCTCAACCTAAAACCTATTCCATCCCCTGGTTGGGAGGAGGGTGGGGGTGGGGGTACTCACATGAAAAGTTATATGTGGATGTTTGGGTCCCCATCACCCCTCAGTGGTGGTAGTTATGGAAACAAACAACAGCAGTCTGTTGGCAAATTTAAAAAAATGGCATGTGTCTAGTGTATCTTAATTGAATTACCTGATAAAGAAATCCACTAGTACACTTGGTGTGATTGCTCAGAATGCTCAGAACAGTTCGTAAGGTTACAAGAACAAACTTTATGGCAGTGAGAGGAAGAAGAGCTGCACAGGAAATTGTTATTGAACAAAGTGCTGAACAAGCTATAATCTGGCAAAGATGAAACCTGTATAAAGAAGTCAGAAGCAAAAATTGCTTTAAATATTTGACTTGCAAATGTCTCAGTGAAAACATTTGTTGAATTAAGAGGATTTTCAGTAAAAAGTTGTGCAATATGGCTTCATACTTTTATGAAACTTTTCTTTATTGGCATCAAGGTCAGGAACAATGAAAGCTTGATTACACAGCTTCCTACTACTACTTGTTTATTACATGTATGTGACAGAAAATATTTCCAAAATCAATGTCTTCCTACATGTACCATGCGGTCAGTCACATGTACATATATTTACACTTGTTTTGATGCATTTTCACACACTAATTCTACATAAAGTTGATAAAAATTATAGCCTTTGCATGAAAACAAGTCAGATGCAAGTCAGCCTCAAGCAAATCCCATATAATATTATTATGTACAAAATCTGAATTGTTTTCCAGAGAAAATTGGAAAAAATGCACTGACCTTACATCTGTGAGAGATTCCTCATAAGTAGTTTGAAGATTCTTGCAAATTATTGTGACTAAAGAGACAAACCGCACAGAAGGGTGAGTATAGATTTAGTAATACAAGAGTCTCATCCAATTATATGCAATATGAAACTGTAAGAATAAACCAGCAAACTAAATTCTGTCACTCTGTTCATGGCTTCTCTACAGCCTTTTAGCCAGAAATTGAAAAGTGGGTGTCCTGAAGATATTTCCCATCATAATTGTTTAAGAGTTGGTGCATGAATTTATTCAAAACTTGGGCATCCACAAGATGCCAGGACCCTCTGCTGGCTAAAAGCTTGCTTCACTAGTCACTATTTCTTGCAGTTTGTGTACCCAATTTTTCTGATAAACCAGACTCACTATGTGGTAGGATATGGATCCTATGGCTTCCTAGGTACTTAACTGTAACAACATGCCACATAATTTTAGGAGACTGAAATTATTAACCACCAGGTTAATCACCATTGGCTCCCCCAGGGTTGTTTGTAAGGGCTGGGGGCTGTTGATTTTCCCTGGGTATTACAGGTACATGTTTGAGCCCTGGCAACTTTGATAGAAAAACAGAACATTGACAACACCAGAAAACAATTTTCCCCAACTATTTTCTTCACTTCACCACCTTGTTAAAAAATTAGTGACAGCCCTGCTCCACCCTCCTACCTGACAGTGGCTCATCCAAGTTACTAGCAAAGGATTAAGATAGGGTGCAATTTTTATGCATGTACTCAAAGCCTTTTGTCCTCTTTCTGCTTGTGTGCTATGGGCATGCAAAACAATGCCCCATGTGGCTCCTGTACCTCCTATGAATGCATGCATAACATAGTCTAATACACTGAGCCTTCTTAAATATTTTTGCCAGTATCATGGGGATATATTAAATAATAATGGTGGCATTTGTGTATGTATATTATAAACCTATTTGTATCTTTAGATCATAGAATTGCCTGTAAATTGATATTTTTAGATTATTGTAACCCAGTCCCTGTTCACAAATGCCTGCATGTAATTTTAACTTCTCCGTTTGTAACAACATTGTAATTCATTATTAATTTGCGATGATGTTGAAATGAAACTTTACTTTATTTCTTTCAGGAAAGGGGGACGGGGCTGAAATCCCGCAAGACGATGTCCCTGGGAAGGGATATACTGAGCCTCCTTAAAGATTTTTGCCGGTTTCATAGGGATTTCTTCTGAGAAAAGGGAGCAAACTTTTGCTCCCCACAACCCTCCCCCCCCCCCCCCCCCCCCCTGTCGACTAGATCAACACTTTAAAATTAATTTTGTAAAATCAATCTCTGTGGATCTCACTACAATACACCTCAACTAACAAACCGAAAAACACTAGACTGCAGTTTTCCTTACCCTGTGTTTCAAAGTGCTGTCCTTTAGGATCCAATCCCAAAGTGAAAACTCTCAACAAACTACAAGCCAAAGATCGAACCCAACGACAAGGCGAGGAAAGGTAAGGAAGCAAAGAATTCACTTGAACCTCGGCATTCATAGAATTCTCAGGGAGAAAACAAGGATGATTTGCAACTGCTGTAACCAATCTACACTCGAAAATCAAAGATACGGAGCGAGATTCAAAAGTGTTGTTGAGTTTCTCGGCATCTTTCATGGCTTCGTGTACCGTTGGTCTTGAAACATCGTATTTCCTAAGCAGGAGCAAAATATCTTCTTCGCAAGTCGTGTGGGTGTTCGTATTTTCCATTGGGATGTTCAGTTTACTATAAAAGACATTTTTAAACGTCCTTGCTTAGCTCTGTATTGCTTACTTTTATCAACGTTTGTATGTTATGATCAGCGCCCTGGTTATGATCGCGCGTTTTTAGAACTTCCGGTTTATCGATCGATAAGCTTTCGGTACTCTCCGTACGATATTCGTAACAGTTCGACCGAAACTCGGCTCGGCGCCTCGACTTCAGTTTAGCGCCAAGGCGCGAAATACACTCAATTTTCAACATGGACCTCGAATCGTTCGAAGATAATTCACAAAATTTGACCGTAAAATCTGTTATTCCTGAAATAACCTTATCGGAGCCATGTTGCGTTGGCATTGATGAAGCGGGTCGAGGACCAGTCCTTGGTAATTGAACCAGTTTTTTGCTGTCATTGTTAATTCGAACTTCAAGATCATTTTGACCTCTTGTGAAAATTTTCTCGATTGGGAACATGCTGTTGTATTTTCAGGACCGATGGTTTACGGAATCTGCTATTATCCACTATCAAAAGCAGAAGAAGTTAAAAATCTTGGATTAGCAGGTACATTTGTTTACATTTGCGAGGCCAAAACTAAAATCAATATGGCGCCTTGGAAAATTGAACCAAGTGTACCCCGTCTACCTCCATCCTACTCAGTAGAGAGAACTACAGTAAATTAAAATGAGTGACTGAAGTGCTGAAGTACGGCAGGGATCAACATAGGTGGCCATCTTAGAGAGGTGTCCGTCTTATAGAGATTCAGCTACAGTAAAATGAGTTACTGAAGTGCAGCAGGAACCAACTTTTCACAACAGGTGTCCATCTAAGAGACGTGTCCATGTTACAGAGGTGTCCGTCTTAGAGAGGTGTCCATCTTATAGTACATGTATAAGATGGACACCTCTCTAAAACATTCAGTTACAGCAAAATGAGTGACTGAAGTGTGTCAGGGACCAACTTAGGTGTCCGTCTTACTGACTTAGAAAGATGTCCGTCTTATAGAGAGTTCAGTTACAGTAAATTAAGCCACTGAAGTATGTCCATCTTAGAGGGATCAGTTACAGAAAATGAGTGAATGATGTGTGGCAGGGACCAACTTTAGTTGTTCATCTTAGAGAGATGTCTGCTTGGAGAGAGTTGAGTTACAGTAAAATGAGTGTATGAAGAGCAGCAGGGACCAATGTTGGGTGTCGATCTAAGAGAGAGTTGACTGTACTCATGTAATGGCTCTATTTCTACCTTCCCAGATTCAAAAACACTAACAGAGGATCAACGAGAGGAACTCTTTAAAACCATAGATGAAAACAAAGAGTTCATTGGCTGGGCAATTAATATTTTGTCACCAAACTATTTGTCCAAGAGTATGCAAAGAAGGTAAAACCTATGAATCATTTGTTCTGTAGACAACATAGATAACATTACAGTATACTGTACCTTCCTAGCCTCCAAAAAAAAGTTTCCTGCCTCTGGTGGCTATTCAGATAAGCCGTGAATATAAACAAAATTGAACCAGTTGAAAGTTATTTTTGCATTATAGATGCTTATAAGCCGATATAATGTATATGTAACTAATAGTGAATACAATCTTTTATGATGAGATTTTTTTGCAGAATTATATATGACTTTGAAGTTTTGGCCGCCATGTTGGTGTACCAAAGTGGTACACCAAGATCGTCACTCCATACATTTTCACTAAAAATGTATAAAACTCGTTCACCTATAACTCTTGAACAAAATTATCTGGCACTTCAAAATTTGGCCCAGATGTGTAGTTTTAAACTCTTTAAAATTCCATAAGCATTTTGGAATCGAAATCTGTTTTTTAATGCTTCCGAATTTTGATATGAGGTAAGTGCAAGCCAAGAGCATATGGGGGTATTTCAATAACAGGATTTGACATGATTATTGAGTGGCCGTTGTTGGGAGAAAGCCATTAACAAAGCCTCACTGTATCATGTCAACCAACACTTCAACAATAACTGACTAATGCTGGTAACCTAAAGAATAACCAAACAAAACTGAGATGTCAAGTTCTTTACTTAATAAAAACTTCTGAACAGGGAATTACCTTTTCCATAAATTTGAGCCAGAGGCTCAGTGCAGAAAATATTTGCAGCTGAGACAGCACAGAAGGCTTCAATGAACACTCAAAGATTTGCCTCCAAGCAGGATCGCATTTGGGGTCTCACTTGTGAGTAATGAAAAAAACAAAATTGAGTTGGCGAGAGCTGGGGCACCACCCCACTCCCCTCTTCACTCTCCAGTTTTCTTGGCTTCACTACTCGCACATGAGACCCCAAATGTGAGCCTGCTCAGAGGCAACTAAGTGGACTGTTTCACGACCACAGACTCAAAATTGAGAACCGTAAAATTATGTTACATGAGCGAGGTTGACACTGGGAGTAGAATGGCTGGTGACTACTTTTGTCTATCCCATATTCTTTTAAAAGGACAAAGTACAGTCTGAATGAAATTTCGCATGATACAGCCATTGGTTTGATCAACCTGCTTCTCGCAAACAATGTCAATGTTCATGAGGTGAGTGTAAAAGTTTGTCCTTCCCTTTTTGGGCAAATATGTATTAATTAATAAAATTCTTTTTTTTTTCTATGGTCAGTACATGTAGTCTGTAA